>CAMZMU010000103.1:30072347-30639847 GCA_947311845.1 Poa pratensis | reverse complement strand
AAAATTCCAACAGTTTTGACATGTTCGTCTATCTCTTGACGCTTACACATCACCCTCGCTGACTTGAGTTCTTTTATCTCGTGGAAGTTATGCAGTAGGGTGATTCGTTCAACACGGCTGTATTTGAAATAATAGATTTTTTTTTGAATACAAAGAGGATATAGCAACGGGCATCCAAGTTATCCTGTGATTCGTCCGCACTGAACCGACAGATTCTGAATTGCATATGTATTCATTTTCTGGCGAGAACGCTTCTTATTATAAGCTTGTCAACAAAAACAAAACAAAGCAAACCGCGGCAGCGGATTGAAGGAAGTTGCGAGTTCCTATATTGCTGCCTCAACAAGCACCGCGGCCCGTACGCGTATGCCATCTTAATTGCTACGGTATTATCAACTTGACCCGATTGCTTAGAGGTTGTCGGAGTGGGATGCGTTAACTAATAGTGTAGTCGCATTCAGGAATCGGATGGGAGTTAATTGCACTGGCGGTCACACATCTCGTTGTGTATGTGCACTTAAGTCACACATCTGGAAAACTGGATTTTTTGGTCACACATCTGAAAAACCGGTGCATTTAGGTCACAAAACCGGACACGTCATCCGGTTTTGGAGGGAGACTTCCGGTTTTTGATATTAGGAGAACTGTTTTGCAAAAATCGCTGGCGTGGGAGCGCCATGAAGGTGTTCGACGAAATGCCACGCATGACTGAGCGCCGGCCGGGCGCCGCCGCCGCGCCCCGAGCCCCTGCTCGCCCGAGCGCTGCCCGGGCTGCGCCCCTGCTCGCCCAAGCGCCCCGACGCCGCTGCGCCCTCGCGCCCCGCCGTGGCCTGCTCATGCCTGCTCGCCGGTGCTTGCGGCCGAGCTCCGGCCGGGCTGGCCCCTGCTCGCCGCCGCCGCGCCGCTGCTGGGCCGGCCGAGCGCGGCGTCGCCACCCCTGCTCGTGGCCGCGCCCCTGCCCTGCTGGGCCCTGCTCGCCACCGCCGAGCCCCTGCTGGCCGCCCAGCCTGGGCAGTCTGCGCGGGGGTGAAGTGTGTCTGGAGCTGCGACGGTGAAGAAGGTGGGCGGCGCCGTTACAGTTGGCTGCTCCCTGGGGGTTGGGGCTGGATCGCCCGTCACCGCTGCAATCGCTAACTTAGCCGGCCGTCGTGTGCCTGAGTGATTTGGTCAAAAGACGGAGACGAGCCCTGCCGCAAGCGAGGGAACGCGCAAGGAAGGACCAGACGTGCGCCCTGCCGCGAGGAACGCACAAGGAAGGACCAGACGTGGCCGCCGTGTGCAATCGCTAGCTTGGCTGCTCCCTACCGTGAGTCAGAACTAGTGCGCTGCTGCCTGCTGGCCTGGAATGCTCCTCCTGGTCTACGAGTTCGTCCAGAACGTCCACCGCGCCGCGGAGCGCGCCTTCCCGTGGCCCGGCGGCGCACGCACGAGTAGGATGCGGCGCCCGGCCGGCGCTCCGGCGAGCAGGGGCTCGGGGCGCGGCGGCGGCACCCATCCGGCGCTCAGTCACGCGCGGCATTTCGTCGAACACCTTCATGGCGCTCCCACGTCAGCGATTTTTGCAAAATAGCCCTCCTAACATTCAAAACCGGAAGTCTCCATCCAAAACCGGATGACGTGTCCGGTTTGTGACCAAAATGCACCGGTTTTCTAGATGTGTGGCCAAAAAATCCAGTTTTACAGATGTGTGACTTAATTGCACATACACGACGAGATGTGTGACCGCCAGTGCAATTAACTCATCGGATGGATCAACGATCGATCAAGGTTATATATTTTATTCCCACGGCAATGTGTAGCTGGGTAGTGCCGAGACTTCGACCAATAAAAGTATACAGTGTTCTGTACTTCCTCATTTTCACAATACGCCTAGGACTTTTCAGACAAAATAGAGAGCCTTCACAATGTCAACTGGATTTCTGTACAAAACTGCATTGGGAATAAGGTAGACTTATTGCCCACTCTCAAACTTAGGTATGTGGAATAGTACGGAAAAGAGAAGATTTGGTATAGACTCATACGTTTAATGAAAGCAGAGTTATTTGATAATTTTGAAAAGGCTACTGTACATTATTTTCAAGGAGGCACTATAAAAGGACAATCACAATGATTCAGCCAACTCATCATAAGTTACAATTGTTTTGTCCACACTACCAATAAAAATCCTGCCCACGAAAAACGCACCCACACAGGCGCGATGGGCAAGTCAATAGATGTGGGCGAGCAGGAGAGTCTCACCCATAGTAACACACAAGCAATTGGCTAGTTGTAAATAAAATCGTAAGAGTAGCAGCGCTGAAAAGCCTGCATTACGCTTGTTATTCCACATGATCAACTGACACAATTAACCATACAATATAATCATGCCACAAGATTAAATCGTGTCAGGGTGTACCCCACTGCTGGAACGTGTGGTGCCTGTGGTGTAGGTGCTAGACTGCGTGGTGCCCGCATCGTTGCTGCTTCCGCTACTGATTGTTGTTGTAGTTAGAGACTTAGACAACAAGCTGTCAACCGGCGAACCAAACATGGCAACAGGCATCTTGTCAGGGAGGCTCGGCAACGGCGCCTCATCCCTCAGCACGTTCATCGCCTGCCTGATGGACGGTCTCATGCTTCTATCAGGGTGCGTGCACCAGAGCCCGGTGATCATCACACGCTGCATCTCTTGGCTGTCAAGTTCGCCGTTTAGTCGAGCATCTGCTGCTTCAAGGATTCTTCCAGCACCATACAATTCCCAAACCAGTTGCACCAGGTGCATGGTGCATGCTTCATTTCCCCGCAAGACCATGAGTGGGCGCCGGCCGCAGGCAATCTCCAGTAAAACCACGCCGAAGCTGTAGACGTCGGACTCAGTGCTTGCCCTTCCAGAAACCACGCTCTCCGGGTCCATGTAGCCCATTGTGCCGGCGATCATAGTGGTGTGTGATCCTTGCCCGTGTTGCACGAGTCTCGCGAGCCCAAAATCACCGAGCTTCACACTGAATGATGCATCCAACATCAAGTTGCTCGGCTTGATGTCTCGATGTAGAACGCATTGCTCCGAATCCTGATGCAGGTATAAAAGCGCAGACCCTAGACCAAGAACTATCTCATACCTAAATTTCATAAGGTAGCACACTTTGAATTAAAGCATACGGTAAAAGGAAGTGTGGAGTAAGCAGATATACATAGGTTGTTGTGTGGATACCTGAGTGGCCATGACAGGATGGTCTCCTGGTTGTGAATGTGAGCGTCGAGGCTGCCGTTGGGCATCAGCTCGTAGACAAGCAAAAGCTCACCGCCGCCGTGGCACCAACCGATGAGTTGCACGAGGTTCCGGTGCCTTAACCGACTGATGATTGTCACCTCCGAGACGTACTCCTTCTTCCCCTGTTGAGAAGTCTTAGAAACTCTTTTTACAGCAACATGAAGGTCTTCATCCTTCAAATACCCGCGGTACACCGACCCGAAGCCCCCTTCGCCGAGTTTCCCCTTGTCAGAGAAATTCTTCGTAGCGACGGTAAGCTGGTTATAGCGGAACCGTCTGGGCCCCATCCCCTGATCGAAACCGTCTTCCATGGGCTGCTCGTCGGACAACTGTTTTTCTTGCTTTCTCGCCGACTCATATTGCCTCCGACGGCGCAAACCAAACCAAAAAGACATACCAGCGAAGATTGCGAACGCGATGGAGCCGGCAGAGGCGCCCACTACCAGCGCATTTCTCCTGCTAGCCGGCATGGTTGGCGAGGGAGATGCTGAAGCTAATTACCAAAGAGAACACCACGACAGAGATAAACATTAGGTGCAGAATTATCTTTTGACTGATTAAATTGTACTTCTGACGCAGATACTCAACTGTAATTACCTGGTGGGAGTGGGAGTGTGAGTGGTGTCGTCGCTGGCAATGGAGGCTGCTGCGGCGGCTCGGCTACTGGAAAGATGGTGATTGGAAAGATGGGTTCGCCTATTGAGTACCGCATGTAGCAGCTATATCCCGTGAGGCTTCTATAGGTCATGTTTTGAATTCGTGGCTGTGTCGATTCGTATCGAATGTATCCTATGAGGCATCTGGTGCACTCACTCGAGTTCAGGTCCCTCGTGCACTGTGCCAAGCCGTAAATCTCCTGCTGCATACCTTGTGTACTGCTCGCTTCCGTTCGCCAACCGCAGGTAGGAGCTGGCAGCCTCCGACATAAGCCGGGTCATCAGCGTCGATCGCCACTTGGTCGTTTGCTTGTCGTCGTCGCTGCCTGCGGCGAGATTGCTCTGGAAAACTATGCCAACGTCGGTGACGGTGGACACGTTGGAGTAACGCACGACGCATGCGTCGTAGCAGGTGTCGGCCACCCGGCTGAACGGGCACGTCTGCTCTATGCCGGCGGCTGCGGCTCTGACGCAGAGCTGGCACTCCGAGAGGTAGCGGTCGGCGTAGCACATAACGAGGCCGAAGACCTTGTCAGGCGCCTCACCGGCCGTACGGATGGCGAAGCCGCCATTGTTGATGGCCTGGTCGGGGAGGTCAGCCATGAGGTTGGCGAGGTTCACCTGGTACGGGCTTGCAATGGTGTAGTTGTTCGTGTTGGAGCAGGAAGGATAGAGCGCTGTTTCCAGGCCGCCATATAATCCGCTCAAGGATGAAACTGCGGAGAGGAGGATGAAAAGGGACCGTGGAGCCATGGCTTGTCCTCGACCAATCTTCCAACTTTTAAGGACCCAATTCCAACAGCTTCGATCGACTTGGTCATCTACCTAGCTCCGACGTGCACTCATCACCCCGGGTGAGGTGAGTTCTTTTAATGTGAGACAAAAGCCCGGACAGTTCGTATTTCATTATAGGATCTGGCCTAGAGATTTTTCTAGTGCCACCGAAGTTTCCAGCCGGGAGATCTCGCTGTTTTCCATGTGCCGTTTGTTGAGGACTCAGCAAAGTCTTGCCGGCTGCCAAATACCACTAATCACACATGCGACTGACAGTAAGCCCACGGAAATAAAACTCAAGTGTTTCACACCAGCCACACTCCGCTTGGCAATTTCCATCTTGATTTGGTTATGATTTGGACCTCAAATTGATATAAACTCTTTTGTTTCGCGTTTCGAATCTCCCAAGAAACCTACATGGCTATCGAGGCATGGCATTTCTCCTATTTCCATTAGCCTTTACAAACGAGAACTACCATTCATCGATGATAGCAAAAATATAAAAGGCAAAGCTTTTGCCTCGGTTTCAAAAAAATCGATGGTAGCAAAGAGAGACCACATGGTGGTGTGAGGGGGATCGAGCCTCTACCATGCAACTAGATCATTCCATATTTGCAAGGAGGAAACGGCACTTGAACATGATGTGTCCCTAGTCCGAATCACGTTTGTAGAGTTGACATAGGCCGCAAGTAGGCCACTCTTCCTGCGCTGATCATATGCAAACCGTGAGGCATTGCTGGAACAGGTAAGGATCGAGTTGGTAATAAAGAGGACATAGCAACTTGCAACCAAGTTGTCAACTGTAAGTTGGAAAAAATAATTAGAGTTAAATTATCCTATGAAGCGCCAGATCCTGAGATCAGGTCGCCCGTTCTTGGATCTGTACTGCTAGTTTGCAATTAGCCTGTAAACTGCAAACGCGGAATTCGTTACTACTTTTTGCGTCACTAAATAAGTGTGCTGCTTGTCTTGTTCTAAGTAAAAAAAAATCAAATTTGACCAACTTTATAGAAAATATATTATCATCATCGTAGTCGCACAATAGATTTATCGAGGGACAAGCAATCACAGTATGATGATGATACCGAGATTTGTTAACGAGTTTCGGCCAACTTGGTTACTCCATGATGCATGACTACGGCCGCTCTCCCATGATAAGGGCATGTCTGTTGTATGCCGGCAGCTGCGGCTCTAATGCAGAGTTGGCACTCTGAGAGGGAGCGGTCGGCGTAGCACATGACGAGGCGGAATACCTTGTCATGCGCCTCACTGGCCATACGGATGGCGAAGCCGCCATTGTCGATGGCGTGGTCGGGGAGGTCAGCCATGAGGTTGGCGAGGTTCACCTGGTACGGGCTGGTAATGGTGTAGGTGTTCATGTTGGAGCATGAAGGATAGATCGTCGTTTCCTGGCCGCCATATAATCCGCTCAAGGATGAAACTGCTGAGAGGAGGATGAAAAGGGACCGTGGAGCCATGGCTTTTTCTCGACCAATCTTCCAACTTTAAGGACCCAGTTCCAACAGCTTTGACCTTTTCTACCTAGCTCCGACGTGCACTCATCACCCGGGTGAGGTGAGCTCTTTTAATGTGAGACAAAAGCCGGACAGTTTGTATTTCATTATAGGGTCTGGCCGAGATTGATTGGAAATAATATGTAGAAAATGTTTTACTTAAACCTCTAGCGTATCTGGAATTCTGGATGCATATTAATTTATTAAAAAGTCTTGAAACGATGTGATGTTTGACCAAATATGTACAAAAATATATCAACATCTACAATGTAAAATCCATATATAAAATTCATCATGAAGTATAATTTCATATTATATGTACTTGACGATTAAATGTTGCCATACTTTATCAAACTGTATATGGATTAATTTGAAAAAAAACATGCACTACATTTGCTAGAGAAAGAATACTTAATTGTACCACGTCTTTAAAACTGGGTAACTAGAGTCACTCTAGAGGAAACTATATAATCAAAAAAATCGCCATAATATATATAGGCGAGACCCACCCTAACGGGTTACCTAATTGACCAGATATGGCATCTCAAGAATAATATCTACACAGAGGCATAACATTTCTCCTATTTCGATGTGCGTTTACAATCGAGGACCACCACTCATCGACGGTAGCAAAGAGAGGACCAACCATGCAACTGGGTCATTCCATATTTGCAACCATGCAACTAGGTCATTCCATATTTGCAAGGAGGAACACCACTTGAACATGATGTGTACCTACTCAAGCTCACGTTTGTAGAGTTGACATAGGCCGCAATTAGGCCACTCCTGCGCTGTAATTTGAGAACCATGTGACATAGCTGGAACATGTAAGCATCGGGCAAATCGTTCAACACAGATGCTTATCATATGAAACGGAGGCAAAATATTTGCATCATCTTGTTAATTCGAAAGAGCTTTATATAACCGAAATGCTAAGATGGCAAATAAACAAACTACAGAAGTTCACTCTCACTAGAGGAAGACCGTCATATGCCCGAGTATGAAATTACTCAGCTAAAGCCCAAAAATACATGGCAAAATCTTTGCCGACACTCCAGTCGGCAAAGGTGACTCGGCTTACATAACATTGGTATCTCGTTATTTTTCATGTACCGTTTGTTGGGGACTCAGCAAAGTCTTGGCGAGTGCCAAATACCACTGCTCAGCACAATACATGCAAATGATGGCAAGCCGATGGAAATAAGACTCAAAGTGTTTCACACCGGCCATACTCCGTTTGGTGATTTCCATCTTGATCAATTTGATTATGATTGTAGCCGATTTGGACCTCAAATTCATGTAAACTCTTTTATTCCATTCAACTAGTACAGAAAAGCTTATCTGTGGCGCACAGAAAACAGCTACCTGTGGCGCATAGGACGTGCGCCACTGTAGCTCCGCCAGTGGTAACATGTTACCTGTGGCGCACGGCTCGTGCGCCACAGATAACACCTCTTACCTGTGGCGCACCAGCCTGTGTGCCACAGATAGCTTCTCCCGTGCGCCACAGGTAAGTTTCACGGGACATGTAACAAGTTACAGTGGCGCGCGCCCTAAATTGTTCGCCACTAGAAAGTTTAAAACCAGTGGCGCGCACAGCAGTATGGGCGCCACTGGTAAGAATTTATGAATTATAAAAAATACTACTAGTGGCGCGCACTTCTGACATGTGCGCCACTAGTATCATTTTCTGGAATAAAAAAAATTAATCAAAAAAATTCAGAAACACGAATAGCATTTTCAAGAGTTGTATCCTACATTATTAATTACAACACCACATTACATTATTTCAGAAACACAAATATACATAAGGGACGTCAACGTCGCTGCAAAACCCGGTGTCGATGTTGTCGTCGCCGCCACAGCCCCCGTGTCAATGTCATCATCGCTGCCACAACCACGTGTCGATGTCGTCGTCGTCGTTGCCGCCGCAAACATATCTACAAAACCATACACATACTAGTCATTACAGTTAGTTTTATGCACATATATTTTTCAAGTTAAATACAATTAACATATCTAACATAGGGAATAGGCTCTAAATACTTTTCCTGTTCTTTATGCTCATTAATGAAGAAAACGAGATAAAACACTACAACAAGCCTAAATGAATTTTTAAGTAGTACATGGATCATGCAAAGCCGTTAGGCTACTTCAGAGGAAAAATTAATTAGCAGTACTTGCTTGTAGTATCAGCAAGCAATTACATAAATATGCGAGGAAAATTGGATTCACTAGGTTGATGTCAATATGCAGGAATATGCTGGAAACCTTGGTGTTATACTCTGAACTTGGAATTACAGAGATTTGGATGTACTGTATAACTTCTCTTTCTAGAGTGAGGTCTAGTGACTTATCTCTAAATATGCTGCATATGCAGCGTTCACATCAGCCAAACAATTTCATCGGGGAACTAATATACAAACTGCTTTTACAATCATCAGAGCTCATGGATCGAAACTATTAGTGCATAAGGAACAAAACTAACTGCTGCATTATACTTTGTCCATCTACACTAATATATCTACACTACCAATGCATACTAAAAGATACCAAATATAAGCAGATATCCTTCGGCTGAAATATTTGACAAGAATTTAAAGTAACTTAATCTAGCAATTTCAGTGATACTTCACTATCCAACTTGACAAATCAATCTCAAAACGAAACATCAATTATGATAGTTACTCAAAACCATTACATAAAGTAACTTATTCTAGCAATTTTCTCAATTTCAGTGACACTTTATCATTCAAATTGGACAAATCTAAAAGCGAAACATCAACTATGATAGTTACTCCCTAAGATCAAGCTTCACATCGTACTATGATAGTTGAACAGACCATGGTGTAGTGCTAGTTTGTTTAAATTGAAGTTTGCAGTTGTGCACATGTATTAATAGATGGATGCAGCTCTGGACTGTGGGGAAACAACAGGAGGGTCACTCCTTCACACTACTTCACATGTGGGAAATGTATTGGACTGAGAAGGAAAAAATGACTTCTTGTATTACTGTTCTCATTGTTCCCAATAAGATATCTACTTTTTTTTATTTTCTGTACTAGAATGAATTTAAAGAACCAGTTGGATTGTTTCACCTAAATCACAAAAAGTACATGCACTCAATGAACATGTTATCCATGTTTGGGCCAATGAATTGTTTCACCTAAATGCTCACAACCTATCTTACGACCTTCAGCAGGCAACTAGTGATTCCATGTTTGGGCCAATGATATTTACCTCCCCGTGGAAGAACTAGTTGGATGAAGACATGGAACAGCCAGCCTTGGTCGTCGTCGACCAGCACCTGCACCAGGCCGGGGTGGAGAGGGGCGCAGCACAGCGCGGTCGCCTGCTGTGCACAGACACCGTCTTCCCGAACTCCTTGGGGCTGTAGGACGAGTAGTGGACGAGCGCGACGTAGGTGCTGCCCGAGCCCATGTCGCGACTCGTCGGAGAAATCCTTGTCGATCCCGTACTGCAGCGCGGCCCCGGCGTGCTCGTTGACGAGCGTGAGGACGTTGAACTCGGAGAGCTGCGCGGCCTGCGTGAGGGCCCGGCGCACGGCCTGCCGGAAATAAGGCGGCACGGCGACGACGGCGTCCCGCACGGGTAGACCTGGTCGTCGTCGTCGCGGACCGCGGCGGCGCCACGTGCGTCCTGGACGAGGTCGTAGGGGAGGAAGAGACCTGGCCGTCGTCGGCGTGGACCGCGGCAGCGCCCCGTGCGTCCTGGACGAGGTCGTAGAGGAGCAAGAGGGACTCCGCGACGGAGCGCGCGTAGGGGAAGCGCCACGGTCCGTCCAGCTCGACGGAGAGCCATGCGTCGCACCCGGCGGCCGGCAGAGGCGGCGCGGGCGGGATGGGGAGGCGGCCGGCGGCGCCGCGCCGGAGCAGAGAAGGACAAGGAGAGGAGCAGAAGGATAAGGATGAGGGTGCGGTTGGTGGTGGGTAGGTTGGAGAAAAGAAAAAAGAGAGAGAGGATAATTAGGTGCGGTTGGTGGAGAGATGCGTGGACCACAGATATTTCTCTCCATGTATGAGGGGAATCTGGTGGGTGTTACCTGTGGCGCACGGCCCTGTGCGCCACAGGTGTCTGTGCGCCACAGGTAACTTCTCACTGTTTGCACAAATTTGTGTAAACTTACCTGTGGCGCACCACAATGTTTGTGCGACACAGGTAATAATTTATCAGTGGCACACAAAAACCTTGTGCGTCACAGGTAATTTTTCCACAGATTTGTCAAAACAGGAGAGAGAATACCAGTGGCACACAAAAACCTTGTGCGCCACAGGTAACTTTTCACGTATAACCAGTTTTTTACTAGTGTTCGTTTCAAATTTCCCAAGATACCTACATGGCTATCGAGGCATGGCATTTCTCCTATTTTCATGAGAGTTTACAATCGAGGACCACGGCCACCATTCATTGATGGTAGCAATGGCAGACCACATGGAGGTGTGGAAGGGATCGAGCCCTAACCATGCAACTAGGCCATTCCATATTTGCAGGGAGGAACGGCACTTGTACATTGAACATGATGTGTGTCTAGTCTGGCTCACGTTTGTAGACTTGACATAGCTAGGACGCAACTAGGCCACTCCTGCGCTGTAATCTGAGAACTGGGTGGCATAGCTGGAAGCCTGGAACAGGTAAAGCATCAGGGCGAGTCGTTCAACATGGATGCATTATAAATATTTTTTCGTTTTTTAAGGAGGACACAAAAACTCACGACCAAGTTGTCAACTGTATGTTGGAACTAAACAATTATACTTAAATTATCCTATGAAGCGCCTAATCGTGAGATCGGGTCGCCGGTTATTGGATCTGTATTGCGAGTTTGCAATTGGCCTATAAAGTGCAAACGCGGAATTTGCTGCTACTTGGTCCGTCACTTAACGTACTTCTAGTTTTATTCCATGTAAAAAAATTAAATTTGACCAACATTATAGAAAATATATGGTTACTATCGTAGACGCGCAAACGATCTACCGAGAGACAAGCAATTACGGCACAATGACAACATCGATATAACAAGATTCGACCAACTTCCCTACTCCCCGGTGCATGACTATGGGTGGTCCTCCCCATCATACCGTAACACCTGCCCGGCTTAGGTGTCGGCATATGCCGCCGGCTCCTCAGCATGGTCATTGCTATCAGGTCGCCATATAGGTTACATCGTGTGGAATCCCCTCCATTATATAGGATGCCAGGGTTACAAGAGTTCTACTGCAACACTATTCACACCCTATCCACACCTATTGCAACTCCAAACGTGACCCAACTTATACATAATATTGATAAAAGTTGAACAAACAGCACATCGGCGAATATTCTCCACCACCTTGAATTTGTCCATGCGTCTAACTTGATGTACACCAGGCTTGTGCCCTTTTACATGTGTTCTGCTGCTACAACCAGATTCCACATGACTCCACCTATAACTATTGTCCCTTCTTTTCGTTTGACAACATCACACCGGCCACTGATGTTCAAAGTTGTTCCTACTTTAGGGAATTTCAGCGTCGTCTTTAGTCATCTTGAGTCAAATTCATAGTTGTCTCATTATTTTCGGATAGTCTTCTACATGTCCCACAGTCATAGCATTCTGCCTCCTTCTGCATCTTGTCAGTCGCCCTTTGACATATGCACTGAACATCATAAAATATAAGGACTCTGAGCATTTGACATTTCAGAATTTCCAACACTTCCGCAGATTACTCATGGCTAACTCCTATCGATCACGTGACGTCAATCTCGATAGACCCAGTCACCAAGTTGAACCTGGTACTCACTAACAATACTGGTTCAGCACCTCTACACACTTGTCAGACAAATGTCTAACCGCCAGTGTCCTAGTATGTCGCTATGACCCGTTTTTACCGCACACCTCCCCGCCATTATCCTCTCACCATGTGATTACCTTGTAACATGTCACATATTGGTGAAGTGGATGGTATGAAGAATCTTCACAACGGGAGGTGGGAGCAATTTGGAGCTCTTCATGATGTGAACGTGAAGATAGCTCCTTGGAGAGATAATCAAACTCACGAGAAATGGACCCACCATATACTTATTTTAGCTTGGTACACATCTTATGAGATGACTTGAATTTGAGACCATCAAGAACATATAAACCGTGAAGCTCAAAGAATGAAGAAACTCGTGACATACTTGAGTTTTGAGTAGTAAGTTTTTTCCGTCCTCTAAAGATAGATTTGCGGATCCATCGAAGGAGAAAAGCCTACATCTAGAAATCTCTCTATATATGAACACATGGCCCGAAGTTTGGAAAGCGTGCGATTTCTCCATAATAGATAATTTGCGCCATAAAATTTGATTGTGTCATTATGCACTAAACTACAAGCTGACGTCTTTTCACTCTAGGCGGTTAAGCTTAACAATGCAAAAATAAACTACTCATTTAGTTTTCAAACACAAAACCTGGGGGTGAATAGGCGTTTTAAAATTTTATTCTGATTTTGGCAAAATAATGCGAAAATAAACTATACATTTAGTTTTCAAACACAAAATCTAAATAAGCTAGGCTCAACCAAAGTGCACCAACAATTTAAGCTGAAAATAAGATGAGCACAAGAGATATATCACAAGTTCTAGACAAGATATATATAACTTCAAGCATGAAGGCTATACATGGAAATAAACTCGGGTATAGAAATAAACGAGGCACGCAGACACGAAGGTGTATGTTGATGTTCCCTTTCACGAAGAGAGATAGTTACCATTGGAGAGGTGCGCGATACAACAAAGAACACTTGTACGCGTCAAAGGATCACCTTCTCCTAGCCTACATGAAGTGATGGTCAATTTCCTGATGCAAAAGAAAATAACGAGATCTTTTTATACGGAAGCCCCTTTTTTATGAACTTGGTCTTGTTCTAACAACAAGCTCTAACTCTTCGTGCAGAGAAACACAAAAAATAAAAGAAATGAGGATAAAAACAAAAGTAGAAAGGTTTGAACTCTCTAGAAAACAAGAACCGACAAAACATCCAACATAAAAAACGCGAGAAGTTTTCATACGAAATCCATTTTTGATGAACTTGAGCTTGTTATGAAGTTAACAACAAGATCTAGAACCTCACACAGGAAAAACCTAATATCAATCAAGAAAAATGCTGCCAAAGATGGAAATCTTTTAGCTCTGTACGAACGATGAAAACAAGTTCCTCACCGTGAACCCCCCCCCCCCCCCCCCCCTCCCCCCTATTGTACAACCATCAAACCTTTGGCCCGGTCTGCCAACATCACTGAGTCATATATTAAATGAAATTTTTTTTTTGTAACGATAATGTTGGTAATCAATCAAGATAGTTAGAGCAAGGTTGATCATCGTCATTAAGCACATCATATTACCACCTTGAGATCGGTAAGAAAACATATCAAGGTTATACTAGTGCCTTGCGCATTCCAACTGACCTATATGACGATGATCAACAATTGATTCCAGCCACTCATGGGCTATAGGAAGCATTCCTTTTTGTGCAAGTCCATTGAGAAATACCTAACAACATATAGAAACACAAAACAAATATATGAGTAATTCTACTTCTACGGACTGTATTTACAAAAAAATCTTACGGACTCAGACTTGGCGCATCACACAGTTGTAGAATTGATAATGTGGCCCGGTTTTTTCAGCAAGGAATAAAACAACCAACCCACCCACTCACTACACGTCATTTTCCATATAGTTTTCGTAGCAGGAGGCACAACCTGTAGGTCTAGCATTATTGCAAATATATCATGGGTTAGTTCATAAAGAACAATTGCAAATTCTTACCTCAAGATCACTTGATCCCACTTGGTACACCATATATATGCTTTGTGTGTTTATCAACTTGAATTCAATCTTTGTACTTTGTATTGGTTAACCTCGTACATATCCTGGTACACCATATATGCTTTGTGAGTTATTAAGTTGAATTTAATCTTTGTACTTTGTATTGGTTAACCTCGTACATATCCTTTTGTTGTAACTTCATTATAATGATGTCTTGAGGGTAATTAAGCATGAATGCTCACACAGTATTCATTTTTCCAAGAAATACTTGCTAAAGGATGAACTCACATGACCATTCTTTGGATCACACCTTGAACACCATTTTTAACACTATTTTGGTCATCATTTGATCTTCTTCATGCTCTATCACAGTATCTTGAGATACATGATGAATTCTTCACTTGCTTGCATGCTCTAAGACTTGGTTAATTAGGGCTCAGTACATGAGTCTATCATGAGTTCAACTTAGAGCCATATGTTGAATTCCTCTCTTGAAATTAAACTCTGAAGATCTTAATCCATCATACCTTAACACATAAGCTAGAGCATGTCTTCCTTTGAGATCCACACAAGAATTTCAACATCGTTTCTTTTCATTGATCACATCATATTCATCTCCTCACATCGATGATCTCATGGCAACCAACCTTGAATCCAACACACGAACTTCATATCATTACCTACAAAAAACCCATTCAAATATAACTCTATGAAAACATTAGTCCATAGTGATTGTCATTAATTACAAAAAACCACACATGAGGTCTCCATGCACTTTCAGATGTTTAAACGAGATCTCATTGGTCCCAGGCTTACAACATGGAATGGTATTCAAAAGCGGTTGGCGGCAATCCAATTATCTCAAGGGACAGATGAATTTCCATTTAATTTACAAAGGATCGAAAACTTCTCTATTTATTCCATGTATAGTGCGGTTGTCCAACCGCATGTGCTAGTTGATAGCAACAAGAAAATTTGGAAAATGAAGATACCAATTAAAACTGAAATAATTGTGTGGCATATGTGCAAAGGAGAATTACTTAATCGACCATCTTATAAAATGCAACTGGAAAGGAGTGCAAAATGTGTATTTTGTCATCATGACGACAAAACACTATTCTTTCATTGTAAGTTTGCTCGTTCTATGTGCTTTGTCCTTGAAATAGCTTATAACTTGTATCCGCCATGTAGTGTTGCAAACATATTTGGCAATTGGCTACATGGTATGTACCACAAGTTTAGAATATTATTAGGGTGGGAACGCTTGCTGTAATTTAGTCGGTTTGGCTATGTAAAAATGACAAGATTTTTAACGGCAAGTTTTTTCCCTCATACAGGTCATCTATCGGTTTACTCATATGCTCCGTTCATGGTCGTCTCTAAAACGTGTGGCGTATCATGACCTGTTTATGGAGATGTCTATATGGTTGGAGAATATGATGAGGGATATTTTTATCCCACATAGATGATAGCGTGATTTAATTTATTGCGTTTGTGTGTATCGTAATTATTCAGAGACTGGGTGTAAACTCTCTTTGAATTTGTATCACTTTGATGATATGTTAAGAGTAAAAAAGCGCCCACTATAAAAAAAAGGCGCAAATTCTGGATTTTGTTACCTCTGAAAGAATACGAAATTATTTTGGGAATTTTACACGGTTATTTGTTAGGATTTGATTTGATTGTCTTACCCCCCAAATAATCCAAATGAGAAATCTGAACTTGGGAATGCCTTCATCAACATTTTCGAAAGAAAATCTGAGTGGAACTTTCAGAGATTTACGTGAACTTTATGAAATAAAAGATTGCCCTTATGTAAGTTAGGGTGGAGGTTGGTGGCAAAAAATTCAGTTGTGAAAGGTGAGCTTTTTTGACAATTTTGATATCGACTAGATAGTTTTGACTTGCTGCAGCTGATGTGCATTTTTTCGTAGACACATGTTGTAATGATCTTGAAAGTCTGTCGCAAATGTTATTTTCATACGGCAAAGTGGATTTCGCAGTGCATCGTTTTTTTTTTTGTTTGTTTGGTGCATACGGTGCGATGAATCTTATCAACGTTTTGGGCATACAAAGGAGTACTAGTGCTTCCACGATCCTACACTGAAGATTAATTATGTATCCTAGGCTCTCGTTCTCACAACTGACGACTCGCGTGGAAGCATCCTTCAATGGTCTGGTCAAAGTCGTCCCTGCACTTATCTAATCAAGGGTATGTGTGATGGTGACGTTTTGTGGATTTTGTTCTTCCATTTGCATTGCCTCATTTATGCTTACTATTAGTATTGGAGCATTTTGGTCCCATGAATCACATAGCTTAAGAGGTAAAATGTGATCGCATTTTTTTCAAACGAGATGAAAAAATGTACACTATATGGTGCTGCTTCGAACTGACGTCTCAGTATCATAGCACGATGTGAATCCGAGTCAGGCAAAGGCATTTTGCCGTTTGCATCGGTCGTTGTTCAGACTTGACGGCCGTTGGCAACGGCCTGCTGCAGGGTCTTGCGCTGCGGCGTAAGTGTCGTCGACGTCGTGGACGGCGTAGTGTTGGTGTAGCGGCATCCGATCCAGCAGCTAACAGAATTCCCGGGCCGCGGCGACGGAGGACCGACTCCACCAAATCTGTCCGGATGAACTGCATAGGAGATGTATATACACGCACATATATCACTCACTACTCATCGCCTCGTAACTAACATAACTAAAATGTATACTTCCTTACCTCGAATGGCAACCGAGCATGGCAGCGAGCAGCATATGATATATAGGATGGCAACAGCGTGCACCATGGAAGAAGAAGAAGAAGCTCGCTTCATGATCCTACTGGGAGGATTCTATGTGGAAGACAATACAGCAACTGTGTGAAGTGTGCAAGACTTGCGCAAGCAGCTAGCCGGTTTGCCTTGCCATGGAAATAACCTCGTTGGTTTATATATACTGGCACACATCCATCATTAGTCCTATATATACACTGGAGATTCGTCTTCATGGAGGCTCTCATCTGCAACTCGCATGGACTCCAACTACCGTCAAAGTCTACACCCGTGGTCAAATTGCGGCACCCAGAAAATTGGTCACTATGTCCATGTTAGGTGGGGCGGGTAGATATATAGAACCTGCCATATAAAAGCCGTAGATAGTGTGCATTCGTTACAACTAGCTGTACAAGTAGGCACTATATATATCTTAGCCAATTTGTATGTCTCATGGAGAAGCGCGTGCGATAAGGGGCTACTGGGAACTTATATATAGTAAGTCATCGCACCAACTCTTGAAAACAAGAGCATCACGCCAGTAGTACATCTTAGAGAAATAATTGACCGAGATGGGAAAAAGGAAGTTGTCGGTTGCAAAAGAAACTAGCAAAGTGATGTGCACATTTGCATGACCACGTCACTTATTTCAGAGCGGAGGGAGTATTTGCTTCTACGTTACATTTTAGTTCTTGGCCTGCTATTAGATAAAAGTTTGGGAAATTACAAGATAGTGTTGCAAAATTCTATGATACCAGTATCTTACATAGGCACCCTTCTTTTGGGTTTCTAGACTTGTTTCTAGGTTTCCCATGGGAGAAGCCCAAAAGAATACTAATTGTGTCAGAGCAGTTTCTCCTCAACGATGTTTGGGCTTATAGTGCAAATTTGACGGGCTGAAAATGTAACATAAGCAACTTCCCGAGGTTCTTGTCACAGAAATACCGCTATTTTTTAATGCAAGTAACCACAGAAATGACACCATCCAATTCTTGCAAGCAACTTTGACATGAGATCGCCCTCCATCATAAGGCCTTCCCTAGCTAGTCGCAACATGTTTGGGAATTATCCTCTTGTATCATTAACCTTTTAAGGTTCAGGACCTCATCGCAAACCCATAATCTGGATACATCCAACACATGTCAGGCCGAGAACACTATCAAGGTATCCAGGTATAGCAAGCGTTTTCAGACCCTTCATCCAGGTCGGCAAGTCAGAGGACCAACCATCCAGGTTGCCAGCGCCCTTAAACCTATAATCTAGGTCGAAAAAGTCATCAAGCCCATCAGACAAGGTCATCCAAGCCCATGAGGGACTTGTCGGAGACAAGTGAGGCTGGACCGTAAACCTACGTTGTACGGACATGCACCACTTACGACTCACCACGTCTGAAGACGCCCACGATCAGACGACCCTCATCTAGAATCTCCACCGACCTAATCTGCCGTGCTACATGAAGATTTCCCAAAAGAATACCTCAAAAAAATTGAAAAAACGTAATGAGATGAACTTAACATACAAGACCTCAAGCCCTAGAGGGCAACATGGAGACCTCCACTAGAAACGCATGTATATCTCATAAGATTATCTTATCAGAAGGACACGTTCATAGACATATGGGCCCAAGAGGAACACAACGACAATGAAGTCCTACCTTTTGTAGTGTCGTCCATAGCCATAAATTCAAGATTCATATACTCTTACCAGATGCACCTACAGATCCGACGAGATCCATCTCCCATATACTACGGGAAAGCCACACTACGCCGACGGCCTTCCTGTACGCCGACGGCCCCACGAGCTAGGGCAGACGACCAGCGAGCCGTCGGCGTACGAAGCGCCGTCGGCGTTGTAAATCCCGTCGGCGTTGTAAAAGGGCGCCATGACGGAACGATGTCGCCCGCGCAACATCGTTGATATGCCGACGGGACTGCTGTCGGCGTACACGCGTTCTTATACACCGACGGCTGCCGTCGGCGTTTAGTTGTTTTTTTTAATTTATTTTCGTATATAATATTCATTTCTTTATTTCTCTATATAATATTTAATGTAGTTGTAATTTATATATATATTGGACCTATAGATGCAAAGAGTTTTGCAATTGATTCATCTCATTTATCAACAAAACAATGGCTAGATAAGATGAAGACATTGTTCATCAGCAAAGGGTCAGGATTTTCATCTCGCAGTGTACTTACCGAAGATCCCTACATTGGAATAGATGTAGTTGGACTGCCGTCTGAAGTGGCAAAAAGAATAACTTTTGAAGAACAGATTACAGACATCAACATTAACAAATTGCAAGAGATTGTTGACAAGGGAGACTGTTTGACCTATAGAGATGGTCAAACAATATACGCAATCACTGTAGGATCGCAAGGATATACCACACTTAAAGTGGGTCAAACGATCAGTAGAAGAATCATTAATGGAGATGTTGTTTTCCTGAACAGGCCACCGAGTACCCAAAAGCATTCTCTCCAGGCATTTCAGATTTTGTTGTGAAATCCTCTCATCTTGGTCTTCTTATTGACCCAAAGAGCGACTCCTCGGTGTCAAAAGTAGTTCAACAACTTGGTTTTGTGGGTCTGCAGCTCTACCGTGAGGGAAAGTTCTACTCAAGCCGACTAGTGGAGGATTGTTTCTCAAATTTTGTGTATAGACACCCACCAATTGGAAATGAAGTTCAGCATCCTCCCATTGTTTGAGTTTTCCGGAACCCAACCCTACAACATATACATGTAAAACAAATAAAAACAACACATGTAATATACACCTACAACATAAATATTAAATTTGGGGTAGACTCACTACCGGATGGAATACTTTGTCGTGCGTCTCTGGGAAGAACACACGGCAAATCACCTCTTTGCCGTGTGTCTAGGTTATCCGCACACGGTGAATAGGGGCACCTCGATCGGAGTTGTATCTTGGTTCCCACAACCTATGAACACACTCTTGCAAGTTTTGGGAGGTTGTTAGAGACATCTCGGACTCCGAGGTGTGACCGGCCTTTCGACTACTTTTCTACCCCCTTTGAATTACATTGACAACATAAATTACATTGATATTAAACAAACCATGCAAATTACATTGACAACATAAATTACACAGAGAACCAAATATCGGTAGTAGCAACAACACAACATAAATTGAAGATACATGGTACTCTGCAAATTAGAAAAAGAAAATTCATCACCATCGACGCAGCCTCCCGCATCACTCTTGCCTTTCGACGATGCAA
Source organism: Poa pratensis (assembly GCA_947311845.1). NCBI lineage: Eukaryota > Viridiplantae > Streptophyta > Magnoliopsida > Poales > Poaceae > Poa > Poa pratensis. The sequence goes on along the minus strand of CAMZMU010000103.1, from coordinate 30,619,846 downwards.
CACCCTTGCCCTTCGACAACGCAGCACCCTTGTCCTTCGACGACGCACCACCCTTGCCCTTCGACGACGCACCACCCTTGTCCTTCGACGCCGCCGCCGCCGCTGCTGCAGCTTTCTTGCTCGCTTCACTCGGCATGAAGACATCATCTTCATCCTCGCTCTCCTCGACCCATAAAATCGGTTTACGAAAAGCACTCAACATATCTGATTCACTCCTATATGTTAGTTTCTTCCTCTGCCACCTAGCATACAGCCTCACAAGTTCTTTTTCTATTTCCTTCGAATCCCTTCGTGGCCACCCATGCCTAACTAGCTTCGCTGATAGCTCACGAAGATGAGGTGGATGACTAACAATATCTTCGAATGGGATCTTCTTATTGTCTACCTTGAAATCGACCGTAAACTGTAAAAGTAGTGCCGACATTCCTACCGGGAAACTACCATCTGAAGGAAAGCTCGACATGTTCGAGTGAGTGGACTAGAATGCTTACCAACCTCAGTGAGAAGGGGTTCTTATAGGCCGAGATGAGAAGAATTGGCGGGAAACAGGCGGGATCCAATGGCTCAGAAGCGCACGAAGGAAACACACGATCCGTGTGCTTCTTCCTGATCCAACGGCTCACCAGCGCTCGAAAGAAACACACCGCTGATCCAACGGCTCAGAAGCACACGAAGGAAACACACGATCCGTGTGCTTCTTCCTGATTGGGCATACTACAGCTCACAAGCCCATTTCTCACTATATATATGTAGTCATGGCCTCCATTGGCATAGCACATCTAAACTGATATCTGATCCCTCATCACTCTCCCATGGCTTCCACCGTACCCACTCTAACCTACTCGGAGGCGGAGGCGCTTTGCGCCTCGAACTACCCCTGCCCACCCGGCTACTACGTCCCCACCGGCTGGAGGCTGAGCACCGAAGGCGTGCCAGTCCCTCCTGTCCCTCAAGGTTTGGCGCGCCGGGCGGCCATCACGAACCACTACTACCTCGAGCTCACTTCGGAGCAACGGATGGATTCCCGCTGGCATCCAGACTATCGCCCAACTTGGGATGCCTTCTTCATCGAAAGGCGTGAGAAGGCGCTCGCCAGGTACGAGGAGGACCGCCCGCGTCCTTCGAACTTCAACGAGGCCGGCCGTCGGCTGTGGTGGGCCGGCCGGACTCTCAAGAGGGTCATGGACTACATCACGGCCGGTGATAACCCCCGCCTGCGCTAACCCTCAATCACAGTCCAGGAGACAACCCCCGTCAACGACTACATCACGGCCGTCCGACGACAGCGACGATGACGACGGCGACTACGACGACTACACCCACGAGTATTATAGGCCTAGGCAAGAGTATGACTAACCTGAGCCACATCATTGGTTAGGACAAAATGGTTTGTTGTCATTCATCTATGTACCCAAGTTTGTTGTCATTCGTCTATGTACCAAGTTTGTTGTCCTTCGTCTATGTACCCAAGTTTGTTGTCATTCGTCTATGTACCCAAGTTTGTTGTCATTTATCTATGTTTTGTTCTATCTTATATGCTCTCCTTTGTCAGCAGATTTTGATGGAGATTGTGTCCATATTTATCAAAATCAATCAGGAAGAAGCACACGGATCGTGTGTTTCCTTCCAGCACTTGTGAGCCGTTGGATCAGCGGTGTGTTTCTTTCGAGCGCTTGGGAACCGTTGGATCAGCGGTGTGTGTTTCTTTTCAGGGCTTGTGAGCTATAGTATGCCCAATCAGGAAGAAGCACACGGATCGTGTGCTTCCTTCCAGCGCTTGTGAGCCGTTGGATCAGCGGTGTGTTTCTTTCGAGCGCTTCTGAGCCGTCGGATCAGCACTATCACGACCACTTCGTAAGCCATGCGACCCTATATATAGCCCACCTCCTCAGACAGGTTACTCACTCACACAAAACATTCCAGCGTCACTCGGAGAGGCATCTTTGGGCAACCAGCGGCAAGACGTCTCTGATGACCTGCGACCGTTCCAAACGGTTGCAGATCATCAGAGATGTCTTGCCGGACGGTTGTAGATCATCAGAGACGTCTTACAAGTGGCCACTGGAGAAGGTAGGCAACTTCGATCCGACGTGGTTTTGAAAGGGGTTGGGTTAATTTAGGTAGTCGAAGGACTGGAGAAATTTTTGGTTGCACACATCAAGCCACACAATAGGGCAGAAGCTAGTCAAACATGTTTAATTGCACAACTTGAGTTCTGTTGGTCACAAAAATACAAACTAAAATTCTACAGAAAGCTACTAATGTGTAGAAGACAAAATTTCATAAGCTTTCCAGAACATATTTATTTGATTTATTTGGAGCTATAAATCTCGAGATATTGCATTTCTAAAATAGGTCCAGTATTGGTTTTCCAGAGAGAAAGAAATTAGGAAATTAAGCAAAAAAATTAAGCAAAACCATAGGCCTGAATGGCTAAGCCAAATGGCTTCGCGCGCCACGAAATCCCCAAATCCCCAAATTTCTAAATCCCTAAATCCCCGACCCCGCCGCCGGCCGCCGCACCCTGTACGCCGCCCACCGCGCCGCCCCACCCCGTGCGCCACCCACCGCGCCGCCGGCCGCCCCACCCCGTACGCCACCCACCGCTGCCGCTCCTCTGCTCGCCCCACCCCCGTGCGCCACCCGCCGTCGCCATGAAGCCCGAGGCACAGAGCACGTCGCCGGCGTGATACCGCGCGCCTCCTTCCTCCCCTTCGCGCGTACGCCACCCACCGCGACCTCCTCTTCCTCCTCGACGCCGCAGACGGACACAACACCTCCCCGACGCGCCGCACGTCCGAGTTCTTCCCCGACACCGTGCGCTCGCCTCCGGCCTCCACAAGCCACCTCCTAGGTAAAGCAACAGATGATTGAACAATACCTAATCTAGGTACAGTAGCTAATCTATATGTGCTAGGTAAAGTAGAAATATCAAATACATATGTGCTAGGTACAGTAGCTAATTTGTAAACTGGTTGCTACATCTTTGAAGTTGGAAAAACTTTGTGTAATCTAGGTACAATACCTAATCTAGGAACAATACCAATATACCCACCTTTTGTACCTATCTAATATCGAACCAAAATAAAAACTTTGTGTATGGATAGAACAAATCGTTGCTACATCTTTGAAGTTGGAAAATTAAATATATACCCATTCTAGTGGTTCTCCAAAAACTGAGTCTCAGTATATGTGCATGACCATACACGTGCCCATAATAATAAGTATGACACCTTTTAATAAGTCTAGATGGAAATGTCTAATGATATTTGTCGTACTGCATGGGAATGCCCAACCATATTTGCTAATCATAGTTGTCTCACTTTATAGATTAGCTACTTTACATTTTTTTAAGTGCTTTACATTTTTTGTGACAGACATAAAGTACAGCAGAACCATTGTGTCACAAAATATTTTTAAGTGCTTTAGCTGTGCTGCTAGCATCTGTTGTTGCAATACTTTCACCCCAGTGTGTTAGCCATCCGGTGTAAAATTCCCTGAAAAGTAGGAGGTTAATATCATTAGTAGATGTACAAAAAAGAATAAGCGACAAAGAGAATATCAATTTATCTAAAGTGGTGCACAGACTTTTGATAAATTGATATTCTGAATATTGGCCATGGATTATCACCAGTAGAAAAATCAACAGCTGCAATTTGGTGCACTCTAGATAAAAATTTGTTCTACCTAGGAGCATTAAGCATTACATGAATATTTCTGTTGTACATATGTTCTTATATATATGTTGTTTTTTGTTTTTTTCAGATATCGTAGTTTACGGTGCTTAAAAGTTTACCCTTTCTCAATGCAGGTGATTGACCAAGATGAGCCAAGGCAAGGAATCATCGGCCTCCTTGGTGAAGAAGATACGCCAGAAGAAAGTTACTAAAAGTGGAAGACAACTTATTCCGACCCAGCGTTACCTGTCTGACAGTGGTGAGAGTAGAGGTGATGCAATTCTTAATTGGATCATGTCTTTATGCTTAATTGTTCACCCTTTCTCAATGCAGGTGAGGGTGGAGATGCTGGAGGAGGGGGAGGTGCCGATGCTCCAGTTCCTCCGAGGGGACGAGGTGCAGGACGAGGACGAGGGCGAGGTGGAGGACGATGGCGAGGTGAGGGAGGACGAGGGCGAGGTGGGGGCGACGTGTCTTCGGACATACCCTCTGCGGGCCCCTCCACGGACGTGGGGACGGGCCCCTCCACGGACTCGGAGGAGACGGGCCCCTCCACGGACGTGGGGCCGGGCCCCTCCACGGACTTGGAGGCGGGGTCCTCCGCGCCGCCGAAGAAGCCAAGGATTCGAGGGGAATCCCAGGTCCCTGATGAGGACAAGGAACCTGCTACCGAGGAGGCGAAGATCCTCATTACGCCTAATGGGAAAGAGTAAGTGACTATATATACTAATTTTGAACATGGTAACTTCATTGTGGTCAGGACAATTTGACATGTACTAATGTTTCATTATTGTGCAGCAACTGGATACATCCTGCGGGAGCCCGTGTGCCTAACACCCTTCTTGGAGCTTTGATTAGGAAGTTTTGGCCGGGCTTGTACAGTACCGTCCCCAACGGCGCGACGAAGCTAGCGACCCATTGGGTAGACTATCAGGCCGCCAATTACGTGAGCGGCGGGAAATGTTCTGACGCCGTGATCAACAAGTTTTGGGTAAGTTGAACTTTTCGAATTTCGTTCATACTTGATGTCCCCACCATGCTCTCACAATTTGTTTTTTGTGCATGATTAAAGAAGTTCTATAGGGTACTTCCTGAGCAGCGGGCCGATGCGGACAAGACTTTGGAGGGGGCTTGTAGGAAGTTGACACGACAGCAGTTCTACAATGCAAAGCATACCATGATCAATCATTTCAGTACTGAGACGTTAGGCAAGAGGGCGGTGAAGCATGACATTGTGGAGAACCCACTTGAGGTGACCGTAGATGACTACATGGCGGTAAGTAGATTGTTAATGAGATTACATGTTGCTGCTAAGTTGCAATTGCATTATCCGTTATTCACATGAGTATTGTTTTTTCAGTTTAAGCCCTCATGGGCCTATGGCAAGGATGACGCGTGGAGGGCGTTGGTGTCTAGGTGGGCTGGGGAGGACCCCGAGTTCAAGGCCTTGAGCGAGCGAAACAAGTTAAACCGCGGGAGCGGGGGGACACATTGTGCGGGTGCCCGCAACCATGATCGCTTTAAGGCAAAGCTGGTATATATATACATGAAACAATCTTCATTTATTTCCCCTCATGTTCCTACTTGACCCGCATAACACTTCTTTGGCATTGCAGGAGGCCGATCTCAGGGAGCCTCTTACGGACATGCAAAAATGGGAGAGGATGAAGATGAAGAAGCCCAATTTTTCTGAGCCTCAGCCCTCGCAGCCCGATTACTTCGGCACTGCCAAGGAGGGGATAAAGGCATACGTCGAGACGTTCAAGGGTATAAATCTGTTTGTGGACAACCCTCTTCAGCATGACATCGACGAGAGAGCGGTGGTCCTTGCTGGGAACGGTTGGGAGCATGGCCGTCCTCTCATGCTTAGTGCGGTACTCACGCGTACTCCTGAGTTGGGCCTCTCGCGTGTCAAGGCTACCCTCACCGTCGACGACCCTCCCGTCCTGCCTCGTCGGCCTTCCCGAGCTCGCCCCGATGTAAGTTTTTCTCAATTTCATTCTCTTTCCGACATTCGTTCCTAGCTAAGTGGCTAAGTTGACGAGATGCGTTCCCTTTTAAAACTGTAGGCTGATTTCGAGGCGGCCTTCGATGCCGCTTACGCGGACTATGAGAGACAGTATCAGTTGTGGGTACAGAAGAGTCAGGAGTATGAGGAGTGGAATGAGTTGAAGGATGCTGTAAGTTTCAACTTTTATATTTGCAAAATATGACAAGTCCCATTTCCTCTAGTTTGAGCCTTCTTTTTCTACAACTCCTGACATCTAAACTATCTTGTAGGCTACCGAGAAGTTTTTTGCCACTGGAGAGCGGGAGGCGCTGCCTACGTGTCCACCTAGGCCGGGGATCCCGCCCGTCGGCCCAACGAGGGAGTCGGTCGCTCGCACATACAGGCAAGCGACTCCGGTAAGTTATTTGCCAAACAAATTGTTACCGCCATGCTGTGCTTTCCAAGTTGCTAACTTGGACTCAAACATGTAGGGATCGAGTTGCTCGAGGAATGCACCCTTTGATCCTGCTTTTGCCTCGCCGACTTCGACGCGCGCGCTCGTGGTGCATGGCACTGGTGGTGCCTCGCCGGGTTCGTCGCGTGAGACCACACAGTCCCTTGCCTCGCCGGATTCCCTGTGTGGTTCGACTGGCCCACGCGGTCGGTCGCCTATTCTCACGCGGTCAGAGATAGGTGGCTCGACCTCTCACGAGATGTAGGATTAGTTCGGGTGTTCCGGGTGTGAATTCGAACTATGTTTCTGTCATTTTGAGTTTGTATGAATGCGTGTATGAATTCGAATCATGTTTGTGTCATTTTGGATATCTATGTGATGTTTATGTGATGTTTCTGTCATGTTTTATAATTTTTGCAATTTTAATTGTATTTAAATTGTGCTAGAAACAAGCAGCAAGAATCAGCAATAAACTGGAAATATGGTCAAAGCTATGCCGTCGGCGTAGATCTCTCCCCAGGCGCACAGGATGCTGCCACGTCGCCCTGAAAGGACCAAATGGTCACGAATACGCCGACGGCAATGCCGTCGGCGTACGGCACGTCCCAGACGCACCAGATCGCCCCACGTGGCACTCTAGGCCGACGGCTTTGCCGTCGGCGTATTGGTGGAGCAGACGGGGACGGACGGGTGCCGTTTTTGTGGGCCCCACTGCGGCGTCGCCGACGGTGACGGATACGCCGACGGCATTTTGTCTACGCCGACAGCCCGATACGCCGACGGAGATACGCCGACGGCGGCCGTCGGGGTAGGTGTACGCCGACGGCGATCGTGGAAGCCGTCGGCGTATCGTCTGTTTCCCGTAGTATAGTATTGTACGATCTTATAATCACATAATGAATAAGGTATGAGAAAACTTCGTCATCATCATCTTAATCCTTACATGTTGGCCGGAGCCATTACCTAATAAATAAATTCTCTTTTGATTTTCAAAAATGAGAAATTGCCATGGATTGCGAAAACCATCGTTCGACAATCCTTACACTTCATTTAGTATATTTCAGTTTTCTTAGATCTCTGCTCAGTACTTCGGGAGGGAACACCTCGTACATGCACACCAAGCACTCTAATATAGGCAGATTAAGCTATGCATACAAGGAGAAACTGTTACGTTGTGTTGAACAAGTGAGCATCTCAATTTGGAAACAGAAATCGGTGCATGGGGTACAATACTTATGAAAATATCTCGCCAAATCCTCTGTTTCGTTACAACGGAGTTTGAAACCTTGTAACATGTAGTAGGCGCTAAGCAGTAAAATGTCTGCCGCGGTGCCAACGGTGGAGCCTGGAAGCCCGGAATTAATGAGCTAAGCTACATTTGCACATCAACTTGGTCGATCGGCCATAACTCTATCTGCCTACAGGGGGAGGTACGTCCGAGGCCGCCGGAGGAAGCGGTGGCGACGTCGATGATTTTTGTTAGATAAAGGGCTTTGTTACTCAAATAGTTTAAGCATTACACCCGGCCTCTGCATCAAAAATGCACACAGCCGCAATCCAACAGAGAAAGAAACAGTTGTGCAACAATAGACGCATTACAATCAACAAGATAATGTAAAACGCCTATGTCATGGCAATCTCGACGGCCTATGGAGGTCCAATGCGGCGATCAAGCGGCCACCCATGTTGTGAGAAAATGTCCCTTGCCACCTCCTCCAGTCGTGCACACGCCTCCGTAAAGAGGTCTCGATGTCCCGCACGTTGTAAGGTGGACCACATACGGAGAATACTTGTGCAACGGTAGAGTACCTGCATATGATTAACATTTTTATCATTGAAAACCTTGTCATTTCTACTAAGCCAAAGCGACCATATAACAGCTATCGCTCCCGCCCTAATAACCGTTCTAAGCTTTTTATCTATCCCATGTAGCCAGTTACCAAAAACATTGGTCACAGACTTGGGTGGATATAAGTTAGACGCTATTTGGATGGCCGACCATATAGAACGTGCGAAACTACACTCGAAGAATAAGTGTTTTATTGTCTCTTCATGTGGACAAAACATACACTTCGTACTTCCATGCCAATTCCGTTTAACAAGGTTATCCTTTGTTAGAATGACACCCCTACGAAGATACCACGTGAAGACTTTAATCTTAAGTGGTATCTTCATTTGCCATATTTTTTTATTATCATCAACTGGCACATCGGAATGTACTAACGCCCTATACATGGAATTCACAGAGAATTTACCATTCTCACATAGATTCCAACGAAATTCATCGGGGCCCTGTGTTAGTTGAACTGATCTCAACCGTGCCAGCAGGGCGTTCCAAGACGCTAGTCTTGGTCCGAACAAATCTCGCCTGAACGTCACATTCGGAGGAGAGCATTGCATGACGGTGGCAATGGTATCTCCCTTATGACGAACAATATTGTATAGGGCTGGATATCGATCCCGGAGGGTGGTGTTGTCTAACCATTTGTCCTCCCAGAATCTAATCTCCGAGCCATACTTAATATTAAATACCCGAAGCGAAAGAAATATTTCTTTGTCGCCATCAGTCCAGCCCAAAAGTGGGAATCACCAGGTTTCCAATATACCTGTGATACCGCCTTTGTGCCGATGTATTTTCTCTTAAGGAGTGTTTGCCATATCCCCTCTTCAGTAAGCAGTTTAAAAAGCCATTTAATTACCTAGGAGGGCTGAGTTCTTGACATCAAGGTCATGAATACCAAGCCCTCACTGATCTTTAGGGCGACAAACAACTTTCCATTTAGCCAGTCTGTACTTCTTCTTCTCACCATCTCCTTGCCAAAAGAATCTTGATCAGAAATAATCAAATTTATGCAAGATACCTTTTGGTATTTGGAAGAAGGAAATCATATACAGTACCATGTTTGTTAGTACTGAATTAATGAGAACCAATCTTCCACCAAGAAATAGCAATTTTCCTTTCCAACTAGATAATGGTGGCGGGCTGTCGTTGCACAAGGGCGACGTCGATGATGGTGGCGGGCTGTCGTTGCACAAGGGCCAATTATCGCAGCTCTCATTTTTACCCTCGTGCGCTACGGGAGCCGGAGGTTTCGGCCCTGGCCTTCCACCTGCAGATATATACGTACACAGAGATGATACATCGGTTAGTACGTGATTGCCATACATCAGTCGGAGGGAGTTCAAGATCCAAGAAGAAGATGGCGATTTTGTTATCTGTATAGTGTAATGCTTACCTCCCTGGACAAGCTCGACGTGGGTGGCGCACAGGAGGATCAGCGCGGCCGCAGCGACGGCCCAGCGTCGGGCTGATGAGGAGGAAGGCGATGTCGGCTTCAACATCTTCGATTAATGTTTCTGTCTCGATCGATTGCATGTGGATGCATGCATGCTTGTTTCTATTTGTATCTGTCTGTATATATAGGCATGTAGCTTTCGTCCCTTGCAGTGTGTAAGCAGTTTTGTCTGTCTTCGCGGCAACGACGACTGAACGTCAACGAGACGCGCGTTTCCACTACTGCAAGATTCTCGTTCCAGGAAACCGCGTGGGAGCTGGGACGTTCGTCTTAGCTGTTAGAAGGAGATTCGGGAGGAATCGAGAGAGGAACAAATGATTCGAAGTGTGTCTTTCATTGATCATCAACTGGATATTTATACAGGGGTTCCCGTCCGTTCGGGATGACGGTTACAAGTAAAGGCGTCTCTACGATATATGTCGGTGCACGAGGAGGCGTCTCTTCGGGTGAAGAGACGGTTGCGCTTTGGGCATATTTGGCAACCGTATAAGACGGTTGACTCTATTTCTAACACTCCCCCTTGCACAAAGCTACGTCTTGTATTTCTTGTATCCCTTGTATAATCTTGAGAATATTCCATGTAGTCTTGATGATCTTTGAATTTGATGATATCTCCCCCAAAAACCCTGTGGGAAAAATATGAGGAGAGTAGTGTGTATGATATGTTGCTAAAACTCCTTAATACCCAGTGGGAAATAAGGAGAAAATGATGCAACATATGATGGTTATTGTCTCTTTGATAACTCATATGGGAAAACCTTAAAAGGGAAAAACCCATAGTGAGTTTAGAGAACAATAAATATGCCTTGTATACTTCCTTTAAAAACCCCGGTGGGGAAAACTGAAAGTATGACATATGATGTTTGAAGTTCTCCCCCAAAAACCCTTTGGGAAAAATGTGAGGAGAATTGTATTTGATATGTTGTTAAAACTCCTTTAAAACCCAGTGGGAAAAGTAAGGAGAAAATGATACAACATATAATGATTATTGTCTCTGTTAACTCAATATGAATGAAATCCATAGAGTTTAGAGGACAATAAATATGTCGTGTATACTTTCCTAAAAACCCCGGTGGGGAAAACAGAAAGTATGACATATGATCTCATGTTGATACTACCTCATTAAAAACCTTGATGAGAACCTGAAAAGTAAACTCATAAAGGGAAAAAGAGTGTAATATGATGCTTTGAACAGGAATAGTTCAGGAAGATACTCCCCCTGACTCTTGCAAATCCCGAAGCCGTCGCATACCAATCCCATGAATCATTTCTGGAATTTATAGTTGGTAGAGACTTGGTGAATAATCAGCGAGGATATCGCATGATTTTAATTGCAAGATGTTTATTCCCGACTCGTCATGAGTTTATGGGGATAAAACAATTTAGCACAATATGCTTAACGATATTGCTCTTTATGTAACCTGTTTTGCATCTATGCAACATAAGCAACATTATCTGTGTAGATAATGATAGGTGATTCGAGAGAACCAACACCACATGACTAATGTATGCGGTTTGTCATTCCGTGAAGCCACACGTGTTAACATGAAGCATTGCATCTTAGAATGATCGTGGTAGTATAGTCACCAGAGTCTATTTGAAGACATCAATGGAGTGACAGATCTACCATGTATGTACACATTGTAGGATCATGTAAGTAGCCAATACCAGTGTCTAAATTGGAGTTCAGATTTCTCCGAAATTGATACAATATGTCAAGATATTTGGTGCCTTGGAGATATCGAAAGATATTCTTGATCCCCTAACCAATTATGTTGGTAGGTCCAATGGCATTGAGATATGGAACATTATGTGCCAACATCTTCTCCATCTTCCCATGGATCTTTCTCTACGTCTAGAGATCGAACAATCCCTAGGAGATGGACATGACTTGTCTATATCAAGTTTCTCCAATTTTCTGGATATAGGCATCTTAGTGTACCATAATACTTGAGTGAAGGTGCTCGAGTTGTAGTCCCAAGCACTATTTGGGTTTATCCAATTCTTCATCTCAAATCCGTCTGTTAGATGATCACGTGTTTGTCATTTAGGAGTTATCCTTATCTATGACATACACGCATGGGTAATCATCATGTAGGAGTAATCCTTGTGTATAAGGAACTCACTACGTCGGTTGTACCAAAATATACCGACAACAACAAGACTTGGAGTGACTTATTGATTTTTACACAATACATGTTGCATTTGTGTTTCGATTTGGACAGAGATTCCATCGGGAACCATACATGTCGCAATCTAGTGATCCACATGGATATGTTGTCACTACACCTATCAACTGCACAGATAGATGATTTTGTACTGCCAATGTTATATGTATCGGAAAGAGATTTCACTCATGTCTGGAGAGTAGGTCTCGGATCTCTGCGGAAACCCGACCTTATGCTACAAGCCTTGCTTTCTCACCACCTTGTATTTCTCATTCCGTTTCCGGAAGAAAACACATTGAATAATCCATAGGGAATTCATTTGGAAGAGCGAGGCTAAATCTGCTTGGATTGCATCCTTTGATGAGTTCAGTCCTAGCAAGTGTGTTCACACTCTGCCATGGCCATGGTCTTTGGATCTGAATCATTGTGAAGGTTGTTTGCAATCATACAAGAGATGTTTGTCGACAGTTGTAGGCTTTGGTTATATGATTCTCCAGAATCGATATAGTTGGAGAAATATCATGCACCCATGATGACTCTTCGTGATTTCCCAATACGCGTGAGTCTGGGTGTTCCGATGTCCCAGCCAGTGTGTGCAAGCTGGAGCTGGGGTGTGGAGGTTTCCCTTCCACTGGGTGTATACTACCCATTAGGTGTTCATCAACGCAAGGTCGACTTGCATTTACTGATTTAGAGGATTTATCCTCGATTTCCTTTGTTGCTTTGCGAAAAGCTGGATCCTGGTCAAGGCCGTACTACTCCCCCTCTTTTTATAAAACAGGGAGTTGAGTGGTTTTTATTGGTACCTCCACTCTTTCGGGCGCATTTCTAACCGGATTGAAGGATTTTGTAACACCTTTGAGATCAGTAAATGAATCTGGCAGGTTATTTGCATGTGTTGCAAATTTGTGAATCGAACGTAGAGTCTGATTCTTGAGTACGTGGGTATGAGGAGGAACGTGAAGTCCCAATTGATTTCCTGGCATTCGATGTGGTACTTGAAATCTCCCCCTAATGCCTGGAAATAATCCTCCTTAAATATAAGCAATCAGCGTACTAGGCTATGAATACATCCCTTATGAGGGGTTTCAAGGTACTGGGTTATCGACGGATATCTGTACCCCACATAGATCCCTCATATGTGGGCCCATGATGTACGTGCGGTGGTGAGATCGGTACGCGTGAAGCGCTTCCGAACTTACGCAGATGGGAAATGCTCGGAGGATTTCCACGTATCAATTGCAGAGGGGAAGTACTGCTATATGCAGTTAGTCAGTAGCAGCGTGTAAAACTGCATGACTCCAATGTAAAGTTGGTAAATTGCAATTCATTAACATGGGTCGTGCAATGAGAAAATCCTTTTGATCAGAGACGACACCAAAAACAATTGTGTATGGACACATAGGACATTGTGCTGAACTTCGATCCTCGGAGCCATGCACTAAATAGTGGAGGCATGTGAAGAGAATTCTGCAACAATATTTGTCCATTCGAATTGCTTGAATTCGATCTTTAGTCCAAACAATGGTTGGTTGGGACCACAAATATCACCTTGAATGTGTTCAAGGGACTGAAGTGATCCACTGGCACAATATGTGCAACTAAATCTCATGACTAGGAAAGTTTAGCTCATGCAAAACATGACCGATGGAATTGCATTATATGCAACATGTGCTACGAGTTGGATGTACGTGTAGTACAATCCAAACAATGAGTGGGTATTTTCATATACTTGTTCCACATCCATCAGATTGACACTCGTAGAAATCTATATATGGAATTGAAGAAGTTCCAATATGGAAATCTTTATCAGATATACAGAATGTATACAATCTTATTTATATCAGAGTGCTGATACAATATATATGTTCTACTACAACAACACAAATGGACATTAATAAAGCGACCACCAAGGAGATAGTGGGACTAGACGAAGTCTCCAAACATGTAGGTTGAGGTGTACTCAACCATCATGTCCTCCATTCTGTAGGGTCCTCTGACGGCTAGAGAGTTACGGTGTTGCGAGGTCCAGAAGGAACGTCTCGCGAACTACCAGCTCCATCAGTGCCATCTGGATGAAGGTTGAAGTTGGCTGCAAACCTTTTCCCTCGAGGTGTGTTGCGTCCATGGGATTGCTGGTAGATAATGGCCAGATGCTTTGGGGTTGCACTTGTCAGTGGGGTGCGTGTAGCATCCACACTTGTCGCAAAGCTTAGTTTTGTCAAACTTCGGCTTTGCGGTGCCTTTCCCACGGTCTGAGTTTCTGGGCTTCCTGTTCCGGTTGCCCTTTCGCTTACCATTGAAGTTCGAGGGCTTGCCTTTGAAGGCAGCATCAAACTTTTGCCCGTTCGTGACATTCATATGAACTTCAGGTAAAGGTTGAGAACCAACCGGGCGTTGAGAGCCATTCTTAGCGAGCAACTCATCATGCTTTTCAACCTGAAGTAGGATATGAATAACGTCGCAATAGACTTGGTAGTCGCGAGCATGGTACTGTTGCTGGAGGATCCTGACAGATGGGAGCATAGTGGTAGAGTTTTCTCTATCTTATCCGCATCAGTAGGTTTCTTCCCACAAAAGCGCAGTTTGGAACTGATCTTATAAACCTCGTATTGTACTCCCCGACAGACTTGAAGTCCTGAATCGGAGATGTGTACATCCAATCATGGAGTGCTTCAGGCATGACAACTGCCTTCTGCGGTCCATACCGTTTTAAGGGTCTGAAACAAGGTACTGGGGAGTTCTTTCTCCAAGTAATCAGACTTGAGATCTGGATGAGCATGGTTCCTTATGATGTACAAAGCATCATATTTTTGCTCATCTGTCATCGGCGTGACTCCAGCCGGGAGTGAAACATCCGGAGCTTGGATTGCACGCACTAACCACGGGACGCAAAGGCGATCTCTATGTCCATGACCCATTTAGGATAGTTGTGGTTGTTGAGAGCAAGTGCATAAAACTCTCGAGCCATCGTTTATCTATATGGGTAAACCAGAGAATATTAATTTCCATTTGGTAAATTAAAATTCATCATGGTTATGTCGTAATGAACGATGCAAAATATAGAAGTTTCAAGAAGTGGACTTGAACTCATTAGTGTGAACCTCAAATTGTTAAGTATGACACGTTGTAGATAATCTCCAAAAGAATTTGGAGTAGATCTAGCAGCATTAGCGGAGTATAAGATACTCACGCTTCGAATGCCTTATGTCACAACTTAATTAAAATGTATGGGAGAGCACATTGGCAATCATAATGTCAAAAATAACAAAATGTAGGCTTAAACAGTAGTGACAGATAAATCTACACACTACCTCATGATCCCAAAACATCAATTCGAAGAAATCACTTTGAATTTTGCATCAATATTTGCAAGAAATTAAAAATCTCAATTGCAGATAGATCGTAATTAATCTCGACACGTGACAAACGTGGAAATATATTACATCTTAGATAGATTCTGGAATACATCGTACTCGATAGAGAAACAGTAATACAGAGGTACTGAATTTGTATTTGCAAGAAATTAAAAATCTCAATTGCAAATAATATTGTTGTACCATTTTTGTATATGTTATGTGGATTGCAAAGTGCAAAACACATTGAACATATCATTTATTTACATTCATACATTTTCTGGAATTTAAAACTCAACAGAATATAGTAGTGTAAATATATAGATACACGGTCTTAACCATGTGCGGTGAGTAGTATTGCTAACCATGGCCTAGGACATTGGTTTCTAGCCTGCTTTGCTAACTCCTGCAAGTACAGGGATCTTGATGCAAAATAGGCAAAGGGATAAGGTTCCCTGTCGTCATCCACCTTGTGGTGAACAGACGTAGCAACTTCCTCACAAATCGAGAGTTTTCCCCAAACTTGCGTCATAGGCTGGCCGGGCTGCAGGGTAGGCATCGGAGCCGAGGGCAACCGTCGCCACCGTAGTCGGCCGTGCAAAGGGCTACGGGCGCGCGCGCTGCCGCACGCAGTGGCCGTGCCATGGAAGCCGCTTTCGTGGGGGCTGCCCCACCGAGTGCCGCATCGGTCGCCACCGTGGGGAGCGGCGCCGGTGTTAGGCCACCGCCTCGGGGTGGCGTGTAGTCTGCCGCTGCCGAAGAAGGCTGTGAGGCCGCTTGGAGCCGTCCGTCGCGGAGAGCCGCTCCGGCATTGGCCCGCCGCCATGGGCGCAAGGACACCGTGGGGGTCGAGGACCGTGTCCGTCGTCCGGTGTCGTCGAGGCAGTAAGAATATCTTGAATCAAATTGAAGAATATCACTTCGGTGCTAACCTTTGTTGGTCGAGGTCTTCGATTCTTATTGATCTTACCGCTGTTCTTCTCGTTCGTCTGTGGGTAGAGGCCTTCGTGCCTCCTTTTGTTTCCGATTGTTCTTCTCCTCTCTGTTCTTCTTCTCTGGATCGAATTTGCCCGTGCCCTAGCATCGAGTCCTCGTCTGGGTCGCAGGACATGCTGTTCGTGGCCTTCTGTTTTTCGATTCTCAGAGTTGAGTGGAATTGCTCGTGGTCGAGCGTGCTGATAACGTGTTAGAAGGAGATTCGGGAGGAATCGAGAGAGGAACAAATGATTCGAAGTGTGTCTTTCATTGATCATCAACTGGATATTTATACAGGGGTTCCCGTCCGTTCGGGATGACGGTTACAAGTAAAGGCGTCTCTACGATATATGTCGGTGCACGAGGAGGCGTCTCTTCGGGTGAAGAGACGGTTGCGCTTTGGGCATATTTGGCAACCGTATAAGACGGTTGACTCTATTTCTAACATTAGCTTCGGAATCATCCCAGCCGAGTTATTCTCGCGTGGAAACTGGTGATTCAGGTTGCATGCGGACGTCCCGCCAAGGCCCGCATAACCAGCTATTAGTTCAAAAACATTAAATCCTGAGTAAGTTTATTATAAACTAAGCTAGCCTATTTTTAGTTTAGAGCGGGCCGGATTCGGGCGCCGCCAGACACTCTTACTGGTGATATACAAAGATGTACAAAATCCAGTTAAAAAACTAAAGAGAAAACCAGCCGGAAAAAAGACAGCAAACAAGGCCAGCAGCTAGCATTGCTAGAATGCCAGTAGCGCTTCAGGAGCTTCTTAGTCTGGCTCTCGGGGTCTTTGGATCAGGTTGTGAGCTCTAGGCTTGCCTGCATCTGACCACAGCCACATGCTTCATCAATGATGCGATGGTGAATAGAGCGGATTGGTGCTGCGGTGTTTTGGAAAATCCTTGAGTTCCTCTCCTTCCATATTTACCCTAATACATGTTGATTGGCCTTAGCTGATAATCTCATATATTTATGTTTTGGGTCTACTGAATCATAGTACTCCAACTTGGCCACACTACTTTTACAGGATCAGTATTTATCAGTGAACTCTGAAAAGGGAGGCCAGTAGTCGCTTAGCTTCATAATACGAGTTGAGTGGTCACAACAAGTCAATTCGTTCGATTCCTTTACATGAACTCAACAACCTAATCCACCGTAAGTACAGTACACAAACACACGAAGAATAAGAATCCGCGGTCGACGCGGCATTGATCGGTCGGCAGGGCTTCATACGACTCTCGCTGCAACCTGCAGGGTCTTGTGGTTCGGCGCAAGTGCCGACGTCACCATCGGCGGCGGCGGCGGAGAGTCGCCGGCCGGGCAGCTTGGGCAAGAAAATGACTGCCCGTGGTGAGCCATGGGCGCCGAAGGACCTTGTCCTTGACGGGTTCCGCCTGCATGTTCATGTCATGTGTATCAACGATCATGCATCATCCGTATTTCTGCGGCCTGGCCAGGGAGAAAAGACCTTGAGGAAAGGAGTAGCTATACTTACCTACGGCAGTTTGGGCGGACTCCGAGCAAGCCAAGGAACAGAATAGAAGAAACGCGAGCAGTGCCGCGGCGCGTGCGAGGGAAGAAGAGCGCTCCATGATTCTCGGTCTCTTTGAACGTTATTATATAGGGAATGGCAGGAGATCATATACTGCTTGACTAGGCTGGCGACTTGTATTCAGAACAGTGGTCCAGTTCTCACTTGGTCAACAAGGGCGCCGCACAAATTTCATATGTACAGACGATGAAGTAACAGAGTCGCTCGCCTGGGTGTTGGCGTTGTAGTCGTCGTCAGAGCAGTCGTGTTCATGATACAGCGCTAGTTGCCGAGTTGCACCAATATTTTGTAGTGAAGTGTTGCGCCGTGTTCTAGAGTTTCGATTGTGGTTGCAGAGTGCAGACTAGTACCTGTCGTGTAAGAAGCTGCACAGAAATATCTACTCAGCTGGTAAGCTGTCCACCCACGCTCAAAGTGCCCTCCTCCGAGGAACAGCTTAGCCGCCCTCCCTCCTAAACTCTGCTGGCAATTTGATCAGTATGGGTCGTATTTGCCTGCTTCAGGCTTCTTGTTCCCCAAGCTGTGTGATGCTCTCACCTCCCCAACAAGACAACTTTCGATGCTCGTTTGTGAGGATGAGTAAGCACCTCCCCCGACCCAGGCAAGCGGGTTGTCCAGGTGGTAGCCTTGTACTTAACATGAGCTACCCTGGGCCAGTTGGGACGTATCCTAAGTGAAACAACACATTAATTAATTAAACCAACCAAGAGGACTTGTTTTCTTTACGTAGGAAATCAGAAAGGTCTAGTTAACGTATTTCCAGAAATAAAGTTAATGAGAAACTTCGGAAATCATCAGGGATGTTATTTTGTTGGTTTTCTTTTACGTCGGAATCCTAATGCAAAGTATTATTCAGTAGAGATAGTTGTCGCTATATAATTTTAGACTATCATGATATACAGTAGTGTCAAGACACTAATCATGATATTGCATGCATTACTTTTTGTTGATACATTATGAAAAAATACTCTCAAAAAGAGTATATGATGTTGTAGCTGCATTCCCTTCATGCGCACAATATCCCGATAAAAAAAAATCTTATTTAGTGAGATGAGGTAGAAAAAAAAATCCCCCATATAAAAAAACATTCCAATCAGTCGCCAGTGCAAGTGCATTTGGGCATTCTAGGTCCTCAACTATGGTTGGTTCAATAATGCCAACGAACAACGACCACAAATGCGATTGAGACTGCTATATGACCCATTTCATCTTGAAAACTCGCTAAATATGAGCCTCGTTCGATGT
Organism: Poa pratensis; assembly: GCA_947311845.1. NCBI lineage: Eukaryota > Viridiplantae > Streptophyta > Magnoliopsida > Poales > Poaceae > Poa > Poa pratensis. The sequence goes on along the minus strand of CAMZMU010000103.1, from coordinate 30,601,133 downwards.
TCTAGCCATAACCACTAGTGGAAAAAAGGGCACCAGTCCCGGTTCCAGAGGGCTTCTAGTCCCGGTTAGCCAACCGAGACTAGCAAAGCGGGACTAGAGGCCCCTGCTCTTTAGTCTCGGTTGGTTCCAAACCGGGACTAGATGCCCATCCACGTGGGCTCGGCACAGGCGCGTGGGGCTGGAACCTTTAGTCCCGGTTCGTAACACGAACCGGGACTAGTGTGTTTCCTTTTTTTTTTCTATTTCGATTAATTTTCTGTATTTAGGGTTTTAGGAGGGGGTTTAGGGGTATCGGATGGTTTCCATCGTACAGGGATCACGTCGATGCGCCAAAAACACGAAGATGAAGTCATATATATTTAACACATAAAAATTACATGAAGATCACGTTGATGACACAAACAAATTAATTACATGAAGATCAAGTTTTCCCGGTTCCAGGTACTTAATTACATGCGGATCAGTATTACATGGAGGCATACTAATTATGTATTACAGTGGTACTCTCCTGTATCAGGTATGACCTCCGCAAGGTAAAATCCCGCCAACTCCTCCGCAATGGCTTTGAAGCGGGTCTCCAATGGTAGCTTGCAGCGCTTTTTTGCCAACTTTAAAAGAAATAAGATCAAAATAAATACATGAGTTGTGTGTATACATATATATATGAAATGAATGAAACTCAGCACAACTGATGGTAAAACAATAACGCTGTGAATAATGTTTACGTACCTCTTTACTTCTTTGCCCTCGAATTTCTCGGAGGTCAGAACTTGTATGTACTCGCAGACGAAGTATCCACAGTAATTAGTTCCCGGTGGCTGTACCGCGCAAGACTATAGAAGAATTGAATTCAATCAAATAATAATCAAGTATGACAATGGTGCGTGGACCTAGGTAGTACTACTTACCTGGTTCAGACGCCATGTCAGCTTCGGTGTCCATTGACCGGGTTCTTCCTTGATGAACTCTTTCCAAACGCTGCCCGACAAATAAAATTAACAAAAGAGTTATTAATGACTTGATATCAGGAAATGAACGAAAGAGGCGATAAGAAATGAAATTACTTTGCGAGCATATCAAAACATGTCTTGTATTCTACAGGTTTTCTCCTTAATGAGTCAAGGACATGAATATCTCCATCGTGAATTTTAATGACGAGAAGAATAAAGTGGAACCTGCACGTGTTTATATACACAGTCATGCATAACTCGTCAGTTAAACTTAACATCGGGTGAGCAAAATAGAATGTGTAGAACAGACAGTAACACTCACTTGAAGTTGTAAGGCCATAATATAGTCTTTTTGTCACGGTGTTGCTTGAAATAGCTTAGCAAATCCCCCGGTGTGCCCTTGTTATACAAGGGATCTTCTATGGTGACTTGATGATATTTATCGGGGTCAATCCACCCAAAGTCCTTGTTTTTTTTCCTTTTCAAGTCGAGCATCTTCATTCTGCAAAATATAGCGCACAAAAGATTATAGTGAGGATAATTACAGACAATGAACGAGCTGAGGTAAAGACTTAAATTACAGAAATAAATCACTTACAGACAAAAGGAACTGATGATAGATTTGTCGAGGGCCCGGATATTGTATAACTGAAAAAGTTCGGTAAATTCAACGGACACAGCGTATTGTAGTTGGCAGTAGTGCCTTCCTTAACTCCCACCAGCAGACTGACATTCCCCTCATTTACGGCTTTCTTGTACCAGGTATGCAACTCACGCATTTTTGTTGATAACTGCCGTCGACCAAATTTTCCCCGGGAACATATTGTCTTGCTAGTTCAGCGATGGCGTAATCGGTTGACGAACCTATTTGTTGTGGAGTACATTGCGCTTCCGCGGCAATACGGTGTATTTCTTTTTCGTCAAACACCTTGAGGGGGGGACCGATTGTACTTCTTGTTGTCCGAGCTGGGGAACTTCTTTACCTTTTTTCGGCGGCGGGACCTCCATCAGATCGTCATATGACTTGCTAATATAACGCTCATAGTCTGATGGCGGCGATGGTGGAGGGTTATATAGGTTATCGACGGTTCGATGACACGCCTCCGGAGCGATGCCGGCGGTAAATTTTGGCTCGGGCACTTTCGGTGCAAAGAATGCTGCATTATAGGCCTTCACGGCGGCGGCGTTTTCCTCGACAGTTTTATCCATGGTAACTTCTCAGGAGGCGGCGGTGTTTTCTGCTTTCTAGGTCTCCTCCTAATCGGCGAACCGACCTTGCGCTTCCTCGGGAGAAACTTAACAGGCTGTTCCTCACGCGGCGGAGATCGAGATGGACTCGCGCTCATGACGTCCCTGTCTAGGAGTTCTGGGCTTTGCTGATGAGGTGGACTGCTACAAGGAGGAGTCGATGGCCTTGGCAAGACGATGTATTTCTTGTTCCACAGGGCAAAACCACTCTTGACTTCTCCCAATGTCGTCTCACCGTCACCTCCAGGAATCTCAAGAGACAATGTGTGCATACCCGGCATAATTTCATCCACCCCGACACGAGCATACCCGCTGGAATGTCACCAGTATGGTAGCTTGCTTCGGGTCCATTTGGTAAAACATAGCCGACTGCCACCTTCATGGATATGTTCCTAAATGGCATATGTAGCTCACAATCTGTCCTCTCCGTGACATCATCCACGGCGTAGTGAGCATCGAGTTCTACTTGCGTGGAACCAACGCTGCTTTAAGCTGAGATCGGTCGGCATTGGCTTGAGGATCTTCTAGCTGCTGTTGAGACGGCTGCTGTTGAGACAGCCTTTGCTGATTAAGTTCCATGAGCTGCTGCACCTTTAGTTCCAATTCCGATAGCCGTTCTTCACCCTTCTTCTTCTTTCTTGCACGGCTTCTATAACTATCAGCGCACTCCGGAAACCCAGTCTTCACGGTGACACCGCCGGGTTGGCCTCGTAATCGTCCAACGTGTTCAGGATTACCCAGGGCCCGTGACAGCTCGTCGTCCTCTCTATCGGGTTTGTACACACCCCGGCGAGCTTCATCTATTGCAACTACAAGCTTCGGGAGGATTTCTTCTACTTTTTCCTTCCATCTTCCGACTGCAACAATCAGCCCTGTTTGCTCGTCCAAAATGCACCATGCGCGAACATCCAGAATTTGGACCTCTCGGGCCAGTGTAGTGTCTGTGGAGGATCCCTTTAGCAAGCAGTCTGTCTTCAGCGGCTAACCACTTAGGAATGGCGGACCTGTAGCCACCTGTCCCCAACCTATGGTGGTATTTCTTCTTCGCAGCATTTGCCTTATTTTTCACCGATCGGGCCACAGCCGTAGCCGATTTCTTATACGCCTTAAACGCGGCCCAGTCATCTTGTATCTTCACTAGTGTTCGGCCAGTTCCGGAACTTCCACTGAAATCTGGATCTTCATTTTCATATTTTTTCCATATTGTTTTCTTCCAGTTCCGGAATTGTTCGGCCATCTTCGAGAGAGTCCACTGCTTGAGTTTCTCCTTCTTGATTTCAGAGACATCTTCCGGGAGGTTAAAATGTGACAAGAGTGTGTCATATATCAAATCTTTTGTAATCTGGTGGACATAGCAGGGGTCATCGTCGTTTGCGGCCGCCGGCTTATGCCATTCTGGTATGGTGATCGGGAGCATGTCCCTAACAATAGCTCCAGCTTGATTTATGAATTTACGGCGGTTCTCTTTGGGTTCCAGCGGGTCGCCGTTATCAGCAATTACATAGATCGGTAACTTTGGCTGATCGCTCGACATCCTTTTCGTGCCGCCTCGAGGTTTAAACTTATTAGCAGATTTGCTCGATCCGGAGGGCTAAAAGAAAAATAATGCGTTAATAAGTGCAATACAAATCAATTAATGAATGTAGTGATCAACAAAATAGCCTTAATAATGCGTTAATAAGTGCAATACAAATCTCCACCTCGTCGGCTCTTCTTTCTTCGGACTCAATTCCCTCACCAGAGTCCATCAGAAATTGTGAGGTGAAATCCTCATCATCTTCTCCACCGGCATCGGTTCCACCGCCGACATCTTCTCCACCGGCATCTTCTCCATCGGGATCAATTGGATTGGCATCCTCATATATCTGTTGCATAATTACGTCTTCTCCTCGTCTCGCACATAGTTAGGATCCATAGCTCAATGTCCCTGCAATCAATAAAATTTGCATCTATAAAATTGCTACACAAAAATCTATAAAATTTGCATTATAACATTGGTACACAAAAATTTGCTAAATTTTCTAACTTTGCTAACTTGTCAAATTTGCAATCTATAAAATTTGCATCTATAAAATTACTACACAACAATTTGCTAAATTTTCTAAATTTGCTAACTATAAAATTGCTACTATAAAATTGCATCTATAAATTTGCATCTACAAAATTGCTACTATAAAATTTCACTAAGTCCTAAAACAGTTAAAAGATACCTTTTCTCTCTATTTAATTTTCCTATCTACATTCCTTTTCTGGATGCATTTCTTGCTTTTCATCCATATTTGTGGTGAGTAATGATTTATAAAAATCATCTCACTCAAATTGGAATTTCCTAAGCTCTTGTTTGCATATGTTGAACATAGCTACTTGTTAACAGAAAACAGGACACAATTTTCACCAAGTCCTAAAACAGTTAAAAGATACCTTTTCTCTCTATTTAATTTTCCTATCTACATTCCTTTTCTGGATGCATTTCTTGCTTGTCATCCATATTTGTGGTGAGTACTGATTTATAAAAATCATCTCACTCAAATTGGAATTTCCTAAGCTCTTGTTTGCATCTGTTGAACATAGCTACTTGTTAACAGAAAACAGGACACAATTTTCACCAAGTCCTAAAACAGTTAAAAGATACCTTTTCTCTCTATTTAATTTTCCTATCTAGTTTCCTTTTCTGGATGCATTTCTTGCTTGTCATCCATATTTGTGGTGAGTACTGATTTATAAAAATCATCTCACTCAAATTGGAATTTCCTATACCTTGTTTGACTCTGTTGAACATAGCTACTTGTTAACAGAATTCAGTGACTTAGAATTTTTCACAAGTCCTAAACTGAATTTTCTGAATCTGTCAGTTTTGGCCGAAATTTGAATTGGTTCAAATTGCTGATTCAAACACCACTCTATGTCACACCTAGCACTACCTCTCACCCCACGGTTCAAATTTGAATTGGTTCAAATGTGTGCTCGAGAGGATGAGCACGGCCGTGTCGAGCACGGTGGCGCGAGAGGCAAGCACGGCCACGGCCACGCCACGCCAGCACGGCCACGGCCACGGCAGCACGGCGGCGCGAGGCAGGGGAGGGGCACGGCAGGGGAGGGGCAGGGGAGGCACCTACCTCTGGCGCGGCGGCGCGAGGCAGGGGAGGGGCACGGCGGCGCGGCGGATCGAGCAGCGCTTCGCCGTCGGGGAGCGCGAGCCCTCTCTGTTCTTCGATTTGGGGGAAAATGGCGAAATTTCGGCCGCGGCCACAGAAAACGCCGCGAAACAGACCTTTAGTCGCGGTTCTAGCCACGAACCGCGTCTAAAGACCCTTTAGACGCGGTTCGTGGCTGGAACCGCGACTAAAGGTCAAATTTGGACCGCCCAAATTAGCGCGCCAAGCCCACGGGCCTTTAGTCGCGGTTCGTGGATAGAACCGCGACTAAAGGTCTTTTTCCTGTTTTTTTTGTTTCCTTTTCCTTTGTTTCCTTTTTGTTTACTAATAGAATGTTTGAAATAATATGAATTTATATCTATTTACTTATGTTTTCTCTAGTTTCTTTTAATATGAATTTCTAAAAATGCTTTTAATATGAATTTTTGATGCTCCAGTGTATTTTTCTTTTATACTTAGTTTAATTGTCTGAATGTATTCAAATTTGACTTATGTTGTGTTTTTTTGTCTGTGTAATTTGCGTCATCTAATTTGAAAAAATTTGTCACAGTTTCTGAATAATATGTCTGAATGCTCCGGTGTCTGAATGCTCATATAATATGCCTAGTACATAGATAATAATATGTCTCGTACATAGATAATAATATGTCTCATTCAGACGAACATAAATATGAATATGTCTCACATACAAATAGATATGGTTTTTCTAAGCCCGCCTTTAGTCCCGGTTGGTAACACCAACCGGAACAACCGGGACTAAAGAATCACACGGATCGTGTGTTTCTTTCAAACGCTTCTGAGCCGTTGGATCAGGGGTGTGTTTCTTTTGAGAGCTTGTGAGCCGTTGGATTTTTAGAACTAGTCCCGGTTGGTAACACCAACCGGGACTAAAGAATCACACGGATCGTGTGTTTCTTTCAAACGCTTCTGAGCCGTTGGATCAGGGGTGTGTTTCTTTTGAGGGCTTAGTGAGCCGTTGGATCAGCACTCCCACCAGCACCACCACTCCCACCTCATCCACAGGTACACTTTCTAATCGCCTATAAACAGCGGCGTCCCTGCAGCGAACGGCACACAACGAGCGTCTACCTTCGCCACCGAATCCAATGGCTGGATTTAGCCTACCTGCTGGCATGTTCCCTGGCATTATTGTGTTCGTCTTTGTTCACCGGCCAGCCATTGGAGCCACCTCCTGTAGGTCGGTGAACAATGACAACACAACGACGCTGTTGGAAACACAAGCCCTCAGGTAGGTTGAATCCAGCCACTGGATTAGGGTGACGCAATGATGAATTGCCGAGGAGGTGGGAGTGATGGTGGTGGTGGAAGTGGTAGCCATGCCCCTCGGTCCGATCCAAGCAGCGGCAAGGCGCTCTGATGATCTACGACATTCCCAACACTTTTTGGGGCGGTCGTAGATCATCCGAGACGTCTTGCCGCTGTGGATCGAAGGTCGATTTGCTGCTCACGACGACGCGAGACGGATGCGCAAGCTTCCAGTTTCGCCGGAGCCGGGCTCCAGTGCTTCGGAATCCCACCAAAACCGTGTGTTTTGCCGGCTTAGGACCCGGCTCACGATTACACAGTTTCATAAAAGTTGAATACATTATTACACATCACCAACAACATCCCTATCTAGTGTTCACTTGTTCTTCGTGTGTGTCCCTTTCTTCTGATTGCGCCGTAACCAAGGACAATCTTCTTCATTTAACTTGATGCTTGGGTCAATTTTCACTTTGAAGGGCGGAATTTCATGAAACTTATCGTAATCTTCTGACATGTCTGTCTTGTCCTCCACTCCCACGATGTTTCTTTTCCCTGAAAGAACTATGTGGCGCTTTGGCTCATCGTATGATGTATTCGCTTTCTTATCTTTTCTTTTTTTTTGGTAGGGTAGACATGTCCTTCACATAGAAAACCTGAGCCACTTCACTGGCTAGGACGAATGGTTCGTTCTCGTACTCAAGATTCTTGAGATCCACTGTAGTCATTCCATACCGTGGGTCTACCTCTACCCCGCCTTGTAGGTTGAACCATTTGCACTTGAACAAAGGGACCTTAAAAGAAGGTCCATAGTCAAGTTCCCATATCTGCTCTATGTAACCATAATATGTTTCCTTTTGCCCATTGCAGTTGTTGCATCAAAGCGGACACCACTGTTTTGGTTGGTGCTCTTTTTATCTTGGTCGACCGTGTAAAATGTATTTCCATTTATCTCGTACCCTTGAAAAGTCAATATAGTCGAAGATGGTTGCTTGGCCAACAAGTATAGCTGTTCTCCAACATTGGTGTCATTAATGAGACGTCTGTGTAACCAACTGCCGAAAGTCTTCATGTGTTCTCCATCAATACAATCTTCATTGCTCTGGGTATTTGGAGCGTAAAATATTCCTGTGTTCCACGATATACGGAGCCACCAAGCTGGAATTATGTAGAACTGTGTAGTGTGCTCGAGTGAAAGAAATCCCATCTTGACATAGTGTTGCTTTTTTCCCTAGCGTGCCTTTTCCACGCAGTCTCCCCTCATGCCGCGATTGAGGAACACCAATCGGCTTTAGATCAGGAATAAAGTCAACACAAAACTCAATGACCTCCTCCGTTCCATAGCCCTTGGAGATGCTTCCTTCTGGCCTAGCACGGTTATGAACGTATTTCTTTAAGACTCCCATGAACCTCTCAAAGGGGAACATGTTGTGTAGAAATACAGGACCGAGAACAAAAATCTCTTCGACTAGGTGAACTATGAGGTGCGTCATAATATTGAAGAAGGTTGGTGGGAACACCAACTCGAAGCTGACAAGACATTGGACCACATCCTTCTGTAAATTTGGTAGAGAAAGTGGATTGATCACCTTCTGAGAAATTGCATTGAGGAATGCACATAGCTTCACAATGGGTACTCGAACATTTTCTGGTAGAAGCCCCCTCAATGCCACCGGAAGTAATTGTGTCATAATCACGTGGCAGTCATGAGACTTTAGGTTTTGAAATTTTAGCTCTGCCATGTTAATTATTCCCTTTATATTCGACGAGAAGCCAGATGGAACCTTCATACTGCTAAGACATTCAAAAAATATTTTCTTCTCTTCTTTCGTAAGAGCGTAGCTCGCAGGACCTTGATGATTCTCTGAATGAGCGCCGTCTCGTTCCATCGTACGTTGATGGGCCTGCCTTGCTTGTGGTGTATCTTTTGACTTCCCATACACGCCCAAGAAGTTTAGCAGGTTCAAGCAAAGATTTTTTGTCACATGCATCACGTCGATTGCAGAGTGAACCTCTAGCATTATCCATAGGGCAGCTCCCAAAATATAGATTTCTTCTTCCACATGGGTACGTGGTTGAGAGCGTCATTCGGAACAGATAGACCGCCAGGACCCTTCCCAAAGATTACTTTTAAATCCTTGACCATATCATGTATAACAGAACCAGAAGGGCGGGTAGGCTTCGGCCGACGATCTGCCTCACCTTTGAAATGTTGCCTTTCTTTCTCAAGGGATGGTTTTTACAAGAAATCGACGATGGCCCAGGTACACATTCTTGTTACCTAAATGTATACTTTCAGTCTCACCTAAACAGTGCGTGCATGCATTGTATCCCTTGTTTGACTGTCCTGAAATGTTACTAAGAGCAGGCCAATCATTGATGGTTACAAACAACAGCGCTCGTAGGTCAAATTCCTCTTGTTTGTGCTCATCCCACACACGCACACCTTCTTCACGCCACAACTGTAAAAGTTCTTCAACCAATGGCCTCAGGTACACATCGATGTCGTTGCCAGGTTGCTTCGGGCCTTGGATGAGCACTGGCATCATAATGAACTTCCGCTTCATGCACAGCCAAGGAGGAAGGTTATAGATACATAGAGTCACAGGCCAAGTGCTATGACTGGAGCTCTGCTCTCCAAAAGGATTAAATCCATCTGTACTTAGACCAAATCTTAAGTTCCTTGCGTCATCTGAAAATGTCGGGAACTCTCTGTCGATTTTTCTCCACTGCGACCCATCAGCGGGGTGTCTCACCAGATGGTCTTTCTTACGGTCTTCTTTGTGCCATCGCAACAACTTGGCATGCTCTTTGTTTTGAAACAAACGTTTCAACCGTGGTATTATAGGAGCATACCACATCACCTTGGCAGGAACCCTCTTCCTTGGACAACCGTGCTCGCCCTCAACATCACCAGGGTCATCTCGCCCAATCTTATACCGCAATGCACCGCATACAGGACAAGCATTCAAATTTGCGTACTCACCGCGGTAGAGGATGCAGTCATTAATGCATGCATGTATCTTCTGCACCTCTAATCCTAGAGGGCAGACCACCTTCTTTGCTTCGTACGTACTAGAGGGCAATTCGTTATCCTTTGGAAGCATCTTCTTAAATATTTTCAGCAAATTTTCAAATCCCTTGTCAGAAGTACCATTCTCTGCCTTCCATTGTAGCAATTCCAGTGTGCTACCCAACTTTTTCTGGCCATTTTCGCAATTTGGATACAGCAATTTGGTGTGATCAGCTAACATGCGCTCCAACTTCAACCTCTCGTTTTCACTTCCACAGTCCATTTGTGCATCACGAATGGCCCGACGAAGATCATCGTCGGGCTCATCAACAATGGGATCTTCTTCAACAATGGGATCTTCTTCAACTTCGAACATAGGATAGTTGTCATTATCCTCTTCTTCTTCATTGTCTTCCATTATAACCCCTCTTTCTCCGTGCTTGGTCCAACAATAATAACCAAGCATGAAACCATTCCGCAACAGGTGGCCGTGAATAACTGATGAGCAAGAGTGATCCTTAATATTCTTACAAAGACTGCATGGACAACATATAAAACCATTTGTCCGCTTGTTTGTCTCAGCCACACGGAGAAAATCATGCATGCCATTAATGAACTCGGGACAGCGTCGGTCACCGTACATCCATTGCCGTCTCATCTGCATTATATAAGTATATCAAAAACCATTATATATATATACTACATCGATCATGAATAGATAAGTGACCAAATTAATTAATACAAGTTCATCAAGCAAAGTAGAGTAGTGACCAAATCTAATACATAGTTCTCATAAACATACATCAATTGAAACTAACATACAATTATCTAAAGAATTTAAATCCAACAACAAATGCGATCAGAATCGCAACTAAGGTAATTATTGAACCAACAGCATAATGATACCAAGCCTCCTGACTAATGGCATATTTTCTAATCTTTTTAAGCTTGACGCGCATTGCATCCATCTTCCTCTCGTTAGCAGCGACGACGTCGGCAAGCTTGACCCCGTGAGCATCAACGATGTCGGCAATCTTCAATTCCAATACCATCTTCTCTTCTAGGCATTGGAGACGAAGATCTTCACTTATCTTCAATTTTGCTTTTAAATCGTTGTTTTCTTTTTCTAAAAACTCGACAATAGGGTCGGCTGGAATTTCCGGTTCAACTACCTCCTAAATAGAAATATATCTATGTCAAGTTGGTCGGCATGATTGTGATAAACACGAAACGAAACAAATAGTTATAAAAATATACCACATCCGAATCATAGACCGGACGAGGGCCGACGGGGACGGATATCAAAACCATGACACTATACATATAAAAAAAACATAAGAAAATTATACAGGAAATAACTATGCATTTAAATCATACAAGTAATTTTTTTAAAATAAAAGATAAAAAAGAGGCTCACCGAGATGACAAGACGGCGCGGGCTATCGACGGCGGTGAGGACGGGGACGGGACGACACTAAAACCTACAAATCATAATTTAGTTTAATTGAGCTCAAATTGCATATAAAACAAAACAAATCCCTAACTTAGACATTTCATCAAACACCTAGCTAGCACTAGAAATGTGAAATGAGCTAAATGAGCTAAACAAGCAACAAAACGAGCGCCGGAAGAATGGATGAAGCTGTGCTAACCTCGGGGTGAAATCTTGACAAATGATGAACAAAATGGGGATGAACTTGACCTAGGGAAGGGAAATGGAGAGAAAATGGAGATGAAACCCGAGCTGCAGAAATGAAGCCAGTGGCTCGGGGAGGAAGATGATATATAGGAGAGACCTTTAGTCCCGGTTCTAGCAAAGAACCGAGACTAAAGGTTTGCCTTTGGTCCCGGTTCCAGGCTAGAACCGGGACTAAAGGGTTTCGCGCGGGCCCCGGCCTCTGCGGCAGCGTGTGGTGAACCTTTAGTCCCGGTTCGTTTCTGGAACCGGGACTAAAGGCCCGGGACGGCCGTTGCAGCCGTTGGAAAATGCAGAATTTCAGGCACTAGTAGGGAACCGGTACTAAAGGGCAAAACCTTTTGCCCTTATTCTACTAGTGAACCTCGTCTACGTTGTGGAGGAGTCGTGCAACGAGTCTGTGCTTGAGCAGGATGACATGGAAATGGTCGGATGGTTCGTTTGATAAGGGGTCACATTTCATTTGCGATAAGGCGTCACGCCATACTCTTACTTAACAAGTTGCCGTCCTTTTACATGCTAACCTTTTGAAGAACTGGTTTATCCTACCTCATTTTTCTTTACATCATATAGTGAAGGGATCTATGGTCAGTGCCGCTTGCGTGTATATCCTTCAACAAAAGTATGTTCTAAAATAGATTATATTTTATGTTGCACACACCTAGGATTATCTCACGATTAAAGTAAAAACTCCGCTAAGGGAAGACGTCTAGTAAAAGGAGAGTATGTATATATCCGAAGTGCTAAGAGACCATATGTTAGTTAAGATAAGGAAAAATATATTTTTTATTACCTCTCCTCTTTAACTCAGCGATTATCCTTTGTGGCAGTGGCTAGAAAGTTGGCATCACACTGTTTTGTACGCGTCCTTAGTACTCCCTCCGTTCCAAATTAGTTGTCTTCCATTTGCCAAAAAGTGGATGTATCTAGACATGTTACATGTCTAGATACATCCACTTTTTGGCAAATGGAAGACAACTAATTTGGAACGGAGGGAGTATAAGACTTGGCACTTGGTATGATTTGGAGAAAAACTGGATTAAGAGCTCGCAGACACGTCAGAGTTTCGCACCGTTTTTATGACATATCAATATAACCTTCTTTGTAAGACATAGAACATCATAAACAAATAGAAAGGACGACTTATCAGCGCATGTAGTGTGAATTCTCAACAACTCTCATAAAATGTACATGTCTTCCCTTCAACTCCTTCATGTTTCAAGAAAGCAGCACAATGTGGAATTAGGAATAAGAACATGCCCGCTCATCGAAACAAATGAACCGGGGTTTATACTTAAGGGTTGCTCGCAGCGACTTCGGAGGGTCTTGCGGTGCGGCGCAAGTGCTGAGGCCGATGGCGGCGGCGGAACGAAGTAGCCGTTGCTGCACGGGTCAAGTGGCGATGGAGGAGGTTGAACCTGCCGGTTTCCATCCATAGCACCTTAATGCATGTATATGTGATAAGCCGCCTGGACCTAGGTTGGGGTACTTTCTGTTTCAAGGGGGGAAGGAGAGGAAATAATCGAGTACGTAGTTACCTTGGGCTGCCGTTGAGCATGCCAAGGAACAGCATACGAGGAGAGCCAATACAGCCACAGCGCGTGCGATCGAAGAAGAAGAATATCGCTCCATGACCCCTGTACAGCTTCTCTCTCAACTATTCTCTAGCACTGGACGTGTGATCTTATCAGGAATGGTTGTTGGAGTGGTACTAATAATAATATTCCTGGCGACACGAGTACAAAGATATTCAATGGTCAAAGTCATCTTGGTCCAAGCTGTGCAAAAATGCATGGGTTCAGACTACAAACAGTGAAGTGAGAGATACACCCCTCCTTTGTTTTTACTGCCAACAATGAAACCTCCAGCCGTCTTCTAGTGATCGAGTCGTGGATGCAGACATGTCAGTATGTCTCTCGTGAAGAGAAGCGATTTTCTTCCGGGAGTGTGACCCGTGATGAAGCTCCACGGACAAATTCTACTAAGCTGTCGTTGTTAACTCTGGAAAATATAGACCGGTGTCTATCAAGTAAACGAAGTCAAACAATAATGCTGGAAATTCTCTTGGTCAAAGCAAGAAACAAATTCATTCGTACAAAGAACAAAACATGCCAAAGCTAACATATTGCAAAAAAAAAAGAATGCAAAAACTTTGGAGATAAGCTATTGAAGCAAATTCCGGATTATATTAACTCCTAAACAATACAAAGTTCGTTTGAGGATTTTAGGTGTATGTTTGTTAGGATTTGGTTGGATAGTCTTACCCCTGAAATAGCCAACTGAGAAAAGTTGTTGGATTGTCCCAACCTTGAAATAGTTTTATCTATTTAGGAATTTTACAAATTTTATGTACTTGATGTAATTTAGGGTGGAGGTTGAGGAGAATAGGTCTAGCGTCACCTGTCCGGCTCCAGCAGGGCTCTAGAAAGCCAGATTCGTTGCCTGTGAGCCCAGGACAGCGAGGTTGATGCCTAGAAAATCAACTGCAAAAGTTTAGCTATTTTGGGAATTTTGATGTTGTGAAAAATGTTTTGACATGTTGTAACGATTCTGGAAATAAGTCACAAATGTTATGTTCATCATTCAAATTAAGGTTTTTAGCATCACATCATGTATATGTGGGTTTGTATGGTGTAGTTGTTGCAATCAATCTTCTCAACAAATTTTTGCATCCTTGTAGTCAATCCCAAATGATACATTCATCCTGCCAGGTTATTTTAGCATTACATTATATGTTGGTTTTTATGTTGCATATGTAAGTAATAAAGCTCCGTTTATCGAAAAAATGTTGCATATGCTGCAATCAATCTTCTCAACGGTTTGTTGCATACAAATGAACTTTTGCAAGATAGAAACACTGCAATGTTTTTGAATATTTATAGACACATCAAAAAGATGTTGCGATGAATTTGCATCTATTACAAACGAATGGTGCAAACATAAGCTGATATTTTTCTCCAGTTCCGTAGTACCAGCGCACTACACACATATGCATGTATTCGGTAAGTATTGTGGCGTGCTCTTGCCATAGTAAAGCATTGTAGGTTTATGCAGAATGGGTGCCCGCAACAACCTGGAGAGTCTTGCGGTGCGGCACAAGGGCCGACATCTCCGGTGCCCCTCCGGAGCTGCAGTGGTTGCCGCACAGAACGTGGGGCATCGGTGACGGAGGACTTCCTCCTATACGATCTTCCTGAGAAACTGCATGTACATCAACGACCATCATCCGTGTTTATGCATCCGCGCATAATTAAACTGTCCGGGCCATTGATTATACTACTGTGATTCTATTCCAGCAGAAAAGTCAGATAGGAGTACGTAATCACGTTACCTGGGACAGCCGCCGAGCATGCCAAGGAAGAGCCTATCAGGATCAGGGCCAGCAGCACCATCCGCGTGCGAGGGGAAAAGAAGAACGCTCCATGATCGATCCTTGTCCAACTTCTCAACCTATTAAGTCCTAGTCTCTTTGTAGCTTAATTTATAGAGACGACTGTACCAATACTGCTACTCGTGCACCGTATATTTCCTGGCTACTACTAATAGCCACGATTTATAATGGACTCCTACTAGCTAGTCCTTTTCCCAAGTCGTCCCTCGGTCAACAAAGATTCTTTGAAAATTCATCTAGAATTGACTAATACTCGGGTGCATATTCACTTTTTGTCGAAGTATGTTTCATATAAGTTGGTTAAAGCCAAATTTTATAAATTTTTGACAAGTACCCAACCGGCAACAAGCAGCGAGGAAAACAACGCAGCAGAAATGCCAGATCAGTGCAATTCCATAGATGCCTGATTCAGGTGACTGAAAGGGAAAAGCCAACCAGACACTTCTGAAATTTAAATTTAAATCAAGCAAACCTAAAAATATTGCATGAGATTAGATTAGAACAACGATTTTTTGGTTAGAACTTGATTACTTGAAGCATTGAAGCTTAGTATGGTCAAACTTAACATCATTGAATCGGATCCAACTTCTGGATAATCAGAGACACCGTATGGTTGGCCATGGTGGTTAGCACTCGACGGGCGTCGCCACATGGCCCAGGAGTTGGTGTTTCAGAACTCTATGCTACAGGCATGCCATGAAGATAGGTCCATTATAAGATAACATAAAGGAAAAAAAGAAGAAACAAATTGGGCAAGTTTGGGATTACAAAAGAGAAAAAACAAGAAATAAAAAAAGAGAAAAGTCCATGAAATACACAGTCAACTGGTTCAGATTACCCCACTTCCCGTTTTAAGAAGTGCTTATGGTTACAGGCAGCAACACACTAGTACATACTTTAATGTTAATATGAGCACTCCGATAGCACCTTCCTTCAAAGCATATATGAACAAATACTACCAACTTCCTGGTATATAGCCTTCATAGTATGAAAATTAATTTCAACTCGTAATTTTTTTAATATCTTCCACAGGCAGCAATATCATCAAACGCGCAAGTTACTCCCAAACAGATTACTCATGAGTAAGAAACCATAGGAGATGCTAAAATATCTTAAAACAGATTAAACAAGTGTAATTTACTCATAAACAGATAACCAAGGAACCAAATTTTAGGACGGCTTCCAAGGGCTGTTACAACATTACATAGATCACAAATGGAATTAATGAAGCAATACTCAGAACATAAAATGCATTAACATTAAATTTTAAAATCATTGAGGGTCCTGACACACTTCTAGATAGGCAGGGTAAATGGACTAACCATGAATATGCTAAATTATATATAACCTGGGAGCTGCAAAATTATAAAAACAATAAGAAAAAGTAGGAAAAGAGAAGGAAAAAATGATCTGCTTGCATTTTACCGGAAATCTAAAGCACAAAAATGATCTGCTTGCATTTAATTAGTCAACAATTTTGTTGTGCAATTGAATTGACATGTGATTTCATGTTGATTTTGTTACCTGAGAGAAAAACAATATACAATAGTCCAAACATGTCTACTACACAAACCAAGCAATATTCATGAAAATAATTCATAATAATAAAGTGTATGCTTTTCAATTCCTCGGATTAGACTAATATGGGCACACTATCCTCGGATACTAAATATGAAACATATCAATCTTATATATGTGGTGACTAAACCAGTGTAAATCATTAAGTCAAAATATTTTAATAATGTGAGGGACATTCTCATTGATAGTGTGCCGACTAATGTTATTCTCATTAAGTCGGAATATCCATTTAGTGGAAGGACATTCACATCCTCGTGAGAAGTGGTTACTCTTGTAATTTCCTTAGTCTGATGGCTACTCCCTTTGATAGTGCGAGTAATGTTGCCATTTCATTAATATTCAAATTACACGACTCCGGAAGGCGTTTTGTGAGAGTGTTTGTCTGGTCGAATAAAATTGTTATGTATGTGTACTAAATAATAGAATAATATACGTTGTGCGACTAATGTCGTGACTTCATTAATTTTAAAACTCCATGACTACAAGCTCTTGCAGACGTTATGTGGGTACTTTGGTTAAATACGATGGTAGTTGAATTTGTTTTCATTTATGTTTACTCAATCATAGAAACAATGTACTTCTCCAATCACAACAACCATGTGTTGTAAATTTAGTCAAAATCAAACTTTATAAATTTTGACTAAATATATAGGAAAAACTATCGATGTCTAAAATATAAATCCTTATTATTAGAATCGTCACAAAACGTATTTTCATGTTATGCAAAATTATTTAGGAATATATTTATTGCTACATATTTAGTCAAACTTTACAAAATTGGACTTTGATTAAACAAAGAAACATGGTAAAAATAGAGGAATTTCTTACCTATCAGTTTCTTCTGAACTGCCCATATCCTACTCCTACCCTTTTGCCACCAGACGTTTAAGAAAGATCTGTTTTCTTCTAGCTATGGGTTCGAAAAATTCGTACAGTTTGGGATCACATGCAGCACGTGATATTTAGCGGATCGATTAGTTATGCATCTGGCCGGCCCGATCGATATGTATGTATCGTGTTGGTATTGTGTACACGTATGGGACATGTTTTTTTTAGGGAACGGAACGTAATTTGGTTTAGGGGACGTGATTTGTTTTTTTTCTTGAGGGAACGGTAACTTTGCAGCTATCGTGTCAAGACAGTACTCCCCATTCGTTTTTAAACTGACGGTGTGTTATTGTATCAGACATGTTACGTGACTTCATTAAATCCTAACCACATATTTTAATCTAACAACTAAAATTAATTTAGATGATGTGGCTTAACGTGGTGTTTTGAAAAACTATCTCATTTTGCTTTTAATATATAATAGAATAGAATAGATAGATCCGGGAACTTAAGTCCAACTGAAGTTCCACTGCAAGAAACAACCTTACTCTCTTTCTCTTCTCGTACCTTTTTTCTGGGCGATACTAACTTTCGCACGTTCGACAGGTAAGGATCGCTGGCACGGTTTCGGACCATCCCAAATAGATACTATATATAAAAGATTGACATCTCCTCGGCCTCTCAGGCCTCTGACACAGTAAACGCATCCTGCCCGTCCGATCGCAGATCAACGGCCCACGATCCTCCTGAATCCAGCGAACCGTGTTCTGATCGATGAACAGTGCCTCCGTGAACAGTAGCACGACGCGCAGTACCAGTCACTCCCGCGCATGAACAGTGCCCCGCATGAACAGTGCCAGTCGCCAACAGTATATTGTTTTTTTTTTTTGCGCTTTCCGCAAAAATATATATTTTTTTAGATAAAGAGTGTTTATTAATATCGAGAAGATACAACATGCACCCAGCCTCTGCAACAACGCAATAACCAAAGTTACTACGGATGCACACAGCCAAAAGACAATAAGAAGAAGAAATAAAAAAGAAAAGTCCCGCTACAGAGTTACAATCATTCAAGCAGCCGCACAACCACCACCAAAACAACACCTGATGCCCAATTCTTCAAAAGCAACGCCTTCAAGAAGAACAGTGCCAGGCCCAACCAATTAAGGCCAGACCTTGGGTTTTCACCCTGAAGATAGTCCTCGCACTCAAAACAATGTCTTCAACAAGATCACTGTCAGGCACAACCAATTAAGCCCAGACCTTGGATTTTCACCCTGAAAGGTAGGACTTTGGACTTCACGTATGTTGTCGCCCCCACTAACATGCCGCTGCTCCAAGTCATGAAACACCAAGCCAAATCCTCATCGCTGCCTAGACTCGAACCATCATTGCTAGCCTCAGATCTCGGCGTCCATGACCTTCTCCGCCAGCACCATGGAACGAGAACATGTCCCACGATATTAACAGCCAGCAGAGCTTCGAAGCGCTCCCTCTGAAACCAAACGGCCAGAGTAAAACATGGGTGCGCACGACCGAATCCCACACGATCCAGCAATCTCCAGGCATGAATCGCCCAGTGGAGTTCGCCGGCGGAGCCTTCCGGAACACGACGCTTCGGCCAGATCAATGACGCCTGGCATCCGACAGACCTTCACCTTGGCATTGAAGAGAAACCCAAGGACCACCGCCTTTTATTCAAACCGAGGAGCGGACAGATCAGAACATCGTCGCAGAACATCACCGGCGTGGACAAGCCAACATCAGATCGTCCGCAACGGCCTGACTGGTCGATCTGAGGTCAAAGGCCGAAGTGTCCACAGCCCCACGGCTGGATGCAATTTCGACCCAATCCCCCGCCCTCCTCGTGCTCGCACAGGGGGCAGCCTGACCAGCGATCGGCGCGCCGCCCCGAGGTCCACCGCGCCGCCACGAAGACAGCGGGCCTAGGCGGAACCCTAGACCCGCGGCTAGCCTCCATCATCCGCTACCGTAGAGGAGCAGATTCCGGCGGCCGCCGCCGCCTGGCCGGGGAAACGCCGCCCCGTCCACCGCCCACGGCCAACTCCATCGTCCCAGCCCCAGCTGCTCCGTCGGAGAAGAACCGCCACGACCACCTCCCCCAGCACCTTCGGAACCGGGGGGCGCCGCCACCGCGGCCGGCGCCGGCGGCAGCGGCGGAGAGGAGGGCAGATCGGGAAGGGATGGCTGGCGGCGAGATCGGGGCCCCCGGCGGCGCCCTGGGGAGCGTCGCGGGAGGGGAGGAGAGATAGGGTTAGGAATCACATGAGCTGTTCGCAAAAAAATATATATGAAATATATGCGCGTCGACGAGTAGGTTCCATTCCCGTGATCGGTTTCGAGTTCGGTCGACTCTAACTCCTTACTTTTGTTTTCGATCCAAACTCGCAAAAACATTTGAGGAATTTTGTCTTTTTTTTTTGCCCTTTCAGCAAAAATATATATATAAACTATATGCGCGCCGACGAGTAGGTTCCATTCCCATGATCGGTTTCGAGTTCGATCGACTCTAACTCCTTAATTTTGGATCCAAACTCGCAAAAACATTTGACGAATTTTGTTAAATGCGTCGCACTCAGTTATCCGTTTAAATTTTCCTTTCACGAGTAGATGAATATCATCCTTCCTAATAACTTTCATGTTTTAACCTTTTTGTTTTGAATTTTGTCAAATTCGTCGCACTTAGGTATGAACAGTGCCAATTACGAACAGTACCGGGTGTACCGGGTATGAACAGTGCCAGCTGATGACAGTGCCACCCGGTTACCCCTCCCAGCACCGGGGGTATGAACAGTCTCGGTGAACAGTGCCAGCTGATGACAGCGCCACCCGGTCACCTGTGCGCAGTCACTGTAGCAGCTACAGTGCTTAAAAAAAAAACACTTTCGCCAAAAATTATATACACGAAAAATATGCGCGGCAACAAGTAGATTTCATTCCCGTGATCGGTTTTGAAATTGATCAACTCTAACTCCTTAATTTTGAATACAAATTCGCAAAAAAAATTGACGAATTTTGTCAAATTCGTCGCACTCAGTCATCCGTTTGAATTTTGCTTTCACGACCAGATGGATATCACCCTTCCAAACAATTTTCATGTTTTAACCTTTTTATTTTGACAGACATATATATATTTCTCTCCAATCTTCAAATTTGTTGTATTTTAGGATACAAAAAAAGTCAAATTCTAACGGATTTCAAAATTTTCAATCCGGGTATTTGGACCCAGAGATCTAGCCCAGAATAGCATTTTTTTACCTGCCTGTCATGTACAAATTTTTCGTGAACCAACCTACAATCTCAATTAATAACCCATTTTACAAAAAAATACGTCACATACCAATACAACGGCCGCGGATTTATATTTGTTGACATCTTTAGGATAGTCCTAGTAGGAAAGTATACGCGCACCCTTTCCGTGCACGTCGTCCACTTGCTATTCCCTTTCCGCGCCCTGCTTCTGGCCCACGTGCACGAGGGCACTGGCCTATTCCCTTTTTTCCTATCCACGATACGTACGATCGATCGTTATTCCTTTTTTCTACGGGGTCGCTATTCCCTTTTGGCGCCAAAGGAACTCAGTGAATTTTACAACTAAATCAATGGGTTGGAGATATTAAACATAGTGAATCCCTTTTTGGGACAGTGATATTTTAGGGTAAAAAATGGGTGGGAGATTAAAAAACCCACTTCCTACTAGTACAAAAAATTGGAACAAAAAAGAACTACCACTTTCTACTAGTATATAAACAAATTAATATAAACATAAAATCAGTTATTGTGATACAAAAATTAACAAAACAATTTTGTGTTTTTTTTTTAAAGGGAGCACTGGAGCTCAGAGATATGAATGTTTCGACGACAAGACATATACTCACTCCGTTCATTGATGTAAGGTGCCTAAGGTTTTGAAAAAAAATCTCAAATATAGAGTGTACTTCGTTCCACCACTCTTATAAATATTTTTTGCACAGATTTGATTATGTCTACTTATTTCATACAAACATCTCATTTTCCCACTTCAATTAGTCAGAGATAGTTCCATCCAAAACTAGTGTAATTTTTTCCTCCGCGAGCATTCTTTAATTTCCGTGCCAAACCTTATACACCCAACATATATGAACAGAGGGAGTATAACAAAAGGTCATCATGAACAAAAAATATTGCAGTAAAAAATAATAGGGCAAACATTTGCACAAAATAATTCCAACCCCTTGTAGCTAATTTTACACACAAAGGTGAGCAAATCAACAAACCAGAACATTTCATAAATGTCACCAGAAGGAAATCGAACGTTGCTACCTGAAGATAGACACTTGACAAACTATTCAAAACTAATTGATATGCAAACAAACTGATATAGAAAATAATACTACCTCCAATCCGATTTAAGTGTTGCGGAATGTGTACTGTGCTACTACAAAAACTTTCTGTTTTTAGCACTGCCCGCTGAACTGTTATTTTGCTCAGAATCACTACACCATGAACACCATAATTGATATGCAACGGCAACGCTGGAGGTCAGGGTTCGTCTGATCTGGAGATCTTACAGTTTTTCTCTAAACACCATCCAATATCCTTTTGTAATTGGTTTACTTGATGCGTTCTCATTATTTCAGGTCGTGTGTTTGGTGGATTTGTCGATCTATGCTTCACATGATGTTCCCGCTTCTCAACCGCAAGTGGTCGCTCCCAGGTCCTCTTCGAGTGCAGCTGCCAACCACCACGCTTACCTGGCTTGTCTCTCTTAATCAGGTGATCAGGTCCTACAGGGGATCGCTCCTCTTTACCAATTTCATACATGATTTGTTCCCCCAAATTAAACAGCATGGTAGATTCTGTAATTTTATTGCTGCTCCTGCGATATGAAAGCTGTGATTGAACTTCAAGGAAGGAAAGGACTAAGATATAGAATTTTTTAACTTCCTAGATTCCGTATCATAAAGTTATGCTTGTCAGCTAATCTTTAGATGCAGCTGTACACAATGGTTTTGAAATTGAAGTTGGTTTCTTTTGACAGCATGCTTGTGCTTATGAAGTTTCCTATGAGAGGTAAATCGTCAGTATTTATGGCCTCTGCAATTATGATAAATATAAAGCCATGATTGTAGAGAAGAACGGATCATGAAGTGATCAGATTATGTGGTAAGGCCTGATGACGCCTTTGATCATGAAGTTTTTATAATCTCGAATATATCAGTCTAGGAATCTCACCCATACTCGCATAAAATGCTGAAGTGTACAGATATATCTGAATTTAGTTTCATGTGCGTTTTGTTTATTTAACTTCAGCTACTTCTAAATAATACTACAATTTTATTCTCTGGAGATTTATGCACATTGAGTCGGCATATCATAGAAATGCTTAGCCAATTACTACACTGCATCTTTATTCTATCTGCTGTGGTCTTTCAAATCTTTTACCCTATGAACTATAACATGTTTAGTCAAAAGAATATGGTTAGGAAATTACTATGCTGCATCTTTTATTACCTGCTATATCATTACGATGGACCATCCTTGCGTGTATTAATTTCTAGGCTCCATCTATGTTGTTTCTTAATAGTTCTTTGAAAGGATGTAAAGTAAAATTAGCAGGCTGATAGAAATATTGTAGAAAAGCTCCGCTTAAACATATAAGACACCAGTTCATCATGAAGATCTTTGATTGGAAACCTATTAGCAAATAAAGGATTAAAGGGTCACATTATCGATCTTCCTATGTGGAGCTCAAATGAGGGTACCATTCAAATTTTCAACTAGAATATAGAACCGACTGTTTCAAGGGAGGAGTAATAGGCCGAAGTAAGACATAGAATTTTTGAGGTTTCATCTGAGTCTTCGTAGACCACTAGAGGAAAATTTACCTCGAGTCCTGGACAATGTAAAATTTCCATTTCCGTTGAGCAGTAGCACCCATTGTCGCATCGGAATTTCAGTGGTATCCATTCCTAAGCGAATAATGTCATGGATGCTGGTGTGGTCTGCGCAATCATCAATGCAAGCTGGTTTGACTCCGTGCCAGAATTTGCGAAGAAAACAAGTGCAACTTCACATGAGGCTCAATAACTAAAATAATTTGTGTATCAAAAAATATATTACATTTTAAGGCATAAAATTTCAGAAATACTTTCAAGTACAAAAATGTGTACCGTTTAACTAGGCTAAAGTACCTTCAAAGCCTGCCAAAGCCTCTGCAGAGCCTGAAGTTGCATGATTCAAATAAAGAACCCTGGAATGTTGTATCGTAAGTGTCAAATTTCCTAAAAAGTGCAAGCAAATGTGCATTATGAGAAAAGTAGAAACATTAAACAAGTGTTAATATTACACAAATAGGAGGTAGGTAAAATGAATCATTCATGCTCAAACAAAAACCAGGATGAGAAAAATCCATGTTTAAACCTTCTAATAGGTGTGACTTCTGGCCGCAAAGTAGCTTGAGGAGTAATACAAGTGATGATGGTAAAAAACTCAGTTTTGTTGAATTAATTGACAAACCAAATCGCTGCTTCATATAGACGCACCGCACGTCGACATCCACTCTTACTCGACAACCCTAAGCGTTGCTTCTTTGGGACACATGGGTTGTCTCTCTACCGCGTCGACGTCCACTCCCAACTCGACACACCAGTCTAGAAACTGTTTACCCAACACCTCTGAAACTATAAACATCACGAGGACGCCAACGGTTTACTCAACACCTTGATAACTACATCATCGCCAGGTTGGTAACTAGTGGGTTACAAACCCGTCTACAAACTATTTACTCAACACCTCGGTAAGTAGAAGACAAGTTACCAAGCTAAACACTCGCAGATGGTGTTAAACACTCGTAGATGCTGTTACCAAGTACCTAGCGAGGAAGTTACTAATCTTAAAACTATTAGATGTGTTACCAAGTATCTAGATCACAGATTACCAAGCTCAAAAAATAGTACCAAGTATGTAGAAGACAAGTTCCTAGATAAACACTCGTAAAATGGTGTTAGCAAAGTACCAAGCGAGCAAGTTACCAATCTTAAAACTAGTAAAAAAAGTGTTACCAAGTATCTAGAGCACAAAATAGCAAGCTAAGCACTAGTAGATGGTGTTACCAAGTACATAGCAGGCAAGTTACCAATATTAAAACATGTAAAAAGTGTTACCAAGTATCTAGAGCACAAATTACCAACCTAAAAATTAGTTGATGATGTTATTACATACCAAATAAGTTACCAATCTTAAAAACAAGTAAAATGTGTTACCAAGTATCTAGAACACAAATTACCAGGCTAAAAACTAGTGGATGTTGTTACCAATAACCTACCAAGCAAGTTAGCAATATTAAACAAGTAAAAATATTACCAAGTATCTAGAGCACAAATTACCAATCTATAAACTAGTAGATGATGTTACCAAGTACCTAGCAAGCAAGTTACCAATGTTAAAAATAGTAAAAATTGTTACCAAGTATCTAGAACACAATTTACCAAAGCTAAAAACTAGTAGATGATGTTACCAAGTATGTAGAGCACAAATTACCAACCTATAAACTAGTAGATGATGCTACCAAGTATCTAGAGCACAAAATACCAAGCTAAACACTAGTAGATTGTGTTACCAAGTACATAGCACGCAAGTTACCAGTATTAAAACAATTAAAAGTGTTACCAACCTAAAAACTAGCTAATTATGTTACCAAGTACATATCAAACAAGTTACCCATCTTAAAAACAGGTAGATTGTGTTACCAAGTATCTAGAACACAAATTATCAGCCTAAAGCCTAGCAGATGTTGTTACCAATAACCTACAAGCAAGTTCCCAATATTAAACAAGCAAAAAAAATGTTACCAAGTATCTAGAGTACTAATTACCAACCAAAAACTAGTAGATGATGTTACCGAGTACCTAGCAAGCAAGTTACCAATCTTAAACAAGTAAAAAGTGTTAGCAACTGGATCACAAATTACTAACCTAAAACTAGCAGATGATGTTACCAAGTACATACCAAACAAGTTACCAATCTTAAAAATAAGTAAAAAGTGTTACCAAGTATCTCGAACACAAGGGAAAACAGAGAAGGAGAAGAGAAAATGAAAAACATGCATCAGAAGATTTTCAAAATTTAGAAGCATGGAGTATGAAAAACATTGTAATGCACTAATGCTATAAAATGAAGCACATGCACTAACAAGAGAAGATAGCCATGAAATCATTTGAAACTGATACAAAAACAAAATTACCAAAATAAGCACCAAAAACATCACCTTCACCAAGAAGCCCAGATTCTTATCAACAAACCGATCGACAAAAACGATTGCGGTTAGCCCCAAAGGCCATGGACTGATCCAGGAGGTCACACTCCCCATCCTGATAGTAGATTGGGCAATCTAGTGAAAATCAGCAACGAAAAACTCCGTGACAACCACCCTTCCCTTCTTAGCAAATGGTTGTTTTCTTAATCTTCATCCCTAATCCAACAAAGATATTCCAAGTAAGGAACTCTCCCAGAATTCATACAAGAAATCGCACACTCCGGACTGATAATTCAGTAGAAACAATAACGAAGTAAGTTATATTTGTAAGTTCTACAATCAATACTGAGTAAGCATAACTTCACAAGAACTGTAATCTGTTGATTGCTGACATGTGTATGACCTGAATGGATCTGAGTAGTAGTAGAGCGCATCATTCAAAAACATGTAATGAAAGCACATAAATATTGTGCGTACACAACACTCAAAATTGTAATGCACTCATTTATCACATGAACCTCACCAGTACACTTCTATAGTAATTCAAATATTATTCATATGGCAAGTGCTCAGATAAGAACCAGTCCACCAAAAGACTATATGTTGCAGCCACAGTATGTGAATCACCTATCAGCATATAGTAAATATCAGAATCACATATCATTATGTAACCCAATGCACCTATACAGAATATAATGAAAATGTCCCATATTTCCTCACCTATCTTTGGGGGCAATATATTATGCCAAAACAATGAATAATGATGGTTAGAACAATCTGACTTCAACTAATTTGAAGCAAACTGCCAATAAGCAAAATACAAACTTTTTTTAGTAAGAAAAAATCATCAGGAAGGCTGAGCTCAACTTGTTGCAGTTTTTTCAGATAGATGACTCAAGGAGTTTAGATGACTCAAGGGGGTTCACAAATGATCAGTACTGGGTAACACATTGTTCCTGGAATTCTGGGACAGAAAGCCTCCGTTCCATCCACTGTTTGCATTTCATCTTTCATGCACCCTTATCTCTCAGCTTGTTTACTTGTCGAATGTATTTCTTTGTTCCAAAAAATGGAAACTATTTGAGGCATTCGTGCACTCCACACTCCACTCCAATGTAACTATCTCATTCTGTAGGCTTATACAGCAATAAGAAAACACAATGAGATACTGCTGGTGGACGATACCCATCAGCAAAGAGGCAGGTCTGGTTATTGACAACACTGATTAGCAAGAGCACGCATAAAGGCGAGTTGTTCTTCCTCTGAAGAACCCCAAGGAACAATAGACCTGATTGACTCGACGAATTCACATATCTCATAGATAACGCAAATCTGAAACCCAAACACACATACAAAAAATATTTCGCTACATGCTTATCACAAACTCCTGCAACATTCACAGCCCAACTCCGTCTGATTTAACCCCATAAAATCGGTATGCTTCCCCTTTTGTTGGAAACTACCAGAAATTGGAACAACAAACTATCACACATATTAACTTCGCCATGAGGCATTGGATCAAAAAAATTCTATTTTTTTTGCTTTTAGTAGCATATGATGGAACGGAGCAAAAATTCAGTTTCGTACTACTTAGGTGGTGATGAAAGAACGTCAGTAGTTTTTGCAGTTAGTTACCCATCGAGGCAATGGATCGAGGTGCTTACAATTCGTCGAGGACCTTGCAGACGACAAGGAGACAGGCGAGGAGCAGCTGATGCACACCCCTGGATGCGACGTTGCCGCCGGTGCGCGGTCCTGTCGACGTACGCGTACGCCTACACCTAGCACTCCGGTTCCAGCCCCACATACAAGTGCATCAGCTCCAGGTACTGCGCCACGCCGAACCACGGTGCACCTGCGCCTTCGAATTACGCCATCCCGGCCCCATCGCCGCCTCCGCCACTAGACGCTGCACAGCGCGCGCACCATGCCCAGCTCGGCTGGCACGACAGGGAGAGCAGGATTCCCGTGGCCATGGCGTCGCCCATGCTCGTCCGCGCTATCCTCACGCAGAGGATGCGCCACCCGCCTCATCCTCGCATACAAGGCCTGGACCCTGGCACCGTCCTCGTCGGCGCCGGGCTCGTCCATCGCGAGGAAGGCAGGGAAGCCGCAGTGGAAGGCTCCGGTCAGATTCGTACAAGGGGAGGGACGCGGAGGCCATGGGGGGCGGCGGTGAGGGGAGGGGCGGCTGACTGACTGACCTCTTGATGGAGCGGAAGAGGCCGGCGGCGGTGGGGCGGCGCATGCGGTCGAGGAAGCCGTAGAAGTCCACCCTCGACGCTGCCGAGGTCAGCTCTCCATCGCCGCCCGCCCGAGAGAGCGCTGGGATTTGGACGGAGCCGGCAAGGCAAGCAGCCAAGGAACAAGACACAGCCGAGGGGGCGAGGATAGGGAGGGGGACGAAGTGTCGCCAGGGGGGGATGGGATGGCGCGGCGGCGGCGGCGGCAAGGATGCTGGGCAGTCGGGGGCTCGCGGGAGTTGGCGGCGACAGGTCGAAAGGGAATAGAAAAGCCAGAAAAGGAAAGGAAAGGGAATAGAAAAGCCAAAAAAGAAAGGGAACGACTATGTGTAAGGCGTCTTATATTTGGCATAACCGTAAGGCGTTAGGATAATTTTTGTTAATCACCGAACTCATGCATGCATGCGCATGCACATGCGCGCAGGTCGCACGAGATGAGAGATAGAATAGCCCTCCTTTGCATGCATGCACAAAAATCCAAAAAAGCTGATGTCATCCCGCATTAAATGCGAAACTCGAAAATTCAAAAAGTTTTGTAAGCCAAACCGTTTATCCGATTTAAAATTCGTTTTCACCGTTGGACTAGTCGCGACGAGATCTTCGAAACTAGATCCCATGTCGATATGTTTCGAAGACTTTTTTTTTGACCCAAAAGTTACCCACCCCGTAACATATAAGTTACCCGGGCTCGAATACGTAAGTTACCCACCATATTAACGATTAGTTTTCGGATTGAAATAGAACTATTTCTTTTGTTGTTCTTTTAGATTATTACGAGTTTTGAAGTTACCACACCTAGTTTTCATAACTGAATATCAATTTGAGATGGTAAATTTATCGTGCATAAGTATTAGGATGATAACTATCGAGTTCATACTGACAACTGGTGGATAACTACATCATGAATACATGAATAACTTCATAAGTACTGAGTGGGTAACTCCGTTACTATTGGGTGGGTAACTATTACCAAGAGAGTATGTAACGACATTGATTTCGTGCTGGATAACTTTATCAGTACTAGGTGGTTAAGTATTACCGATAGATTACGGGTAACAACATCGATTTCGTCGTGGATAACTATATCATGAACACATGGTTAACTCCAGCAGTACTGGGTGGGTAACTTTATCAGTACTATGTTGGTAACTTTGTCAGTACAGAGTGGGTAACTACATCAATACTGGGTGGGTAACTTTATCAGTACTAGGTTGGTAAATTTATTAGTACTATGTGGGTAAGTCTATCGGTACTGGGTGTGTAAATTTATCAGTACTAGGTTGGTAACTTTATCAGTACTGGGTGGGTAACTCCATCAGTATTAGGTGGGTAAGTTTATCAGTACTAGGTTGGTAACTTTATCGGTATTGAGTGGGTAACTTCATCAATACTAAGTTGGTAATTTATCAGTACTAGGTGGATAACTAACTACATCAATTTCGTGGGTGGGCATGGGCAGCGCGATGCGCTCAGAGGATAGGATGGAACACCCCCCCCCCCCACACCACATGAACAAAAGTCAATGGTGTGGAGCATGTTCTGCGCTTTTTCCAACACATTGCGCCCGACGAATAGATTTACCGAAACTAAATTAGAAACAAGATAGTAAAAGGCACAAAAAATGAATGCATGCTCTGCCTTATCAGATGATATGCACTCCAAGTTAAATCAATGCACCCCTGCTTCAATTGCCTGGGTACACACATCAGTAGCAAGGCTCGATGACTCATTTACACACTTATGTCTCATCCAAGTCCAGCACTAGCTGTGAAGATGCATCCAAAAATACTTTACAAATTATGCAGATAGCAAAAGAATGATGCTCACTGAAAAAGACTTGAAGACTAAAACATTAGAATGAAGCAGACATTTATAGCATAGCCTACCATTCTGTTTGAGATAGACATTGTGTTTATCTATTGTTAAACTAGCATGCCAGATACTAAATCATAGCACCATTTCACCTCAAAAATTGACGTTCTCAACATTCTTGCTTGAACACAACAATCAAGCTCTAGAACCGCACCTAATTTACTAGCAAAGTGGGCCACGTATTGGCTAGGGATTGGTGGATGGGGGTTACTACGTGTGTGGATAAGGGCAGCGATGGGTTGTGCGGTGGTGTGCTGCTGCTCTGTACGCACGGAGACGAGGAACGGAGGGTCTCCACGCGGGATCGAGCGAACCAGCAGAAGGTTGCGAGCTCGCCTCGGCTGACTCCAACCCAGGCCCAATGAGCTGCCGGGCGACGGGAGGCCCGCTCAGTCCCAAGCGAGGGGGAGACCTGGACGAGGGCGGTCGGAGCCGAGGAAGGAAGGGAGCGGCGGGCTGGCTCCCTGGCGGCGGTTGCTCCCGACGACAGTGGCCGCGGTCGACAGCGGCTCGCCGGCAGGGTGGGGAAGAGGATGGGATTGGGAGCCTGGGTCGTGTGCGGAATCAACGGCGGGCACTCGTAGGGCTCACATGTGGTTTGACCAAGTCATCATGTACGCGACGTGCGGGACGCGCGGCCGTTACTACTTCGGCTCAAATCTGTCCGTTCGTTCCTGATCCAATGGTCCCCGTCGGTGCGTCGACATATGCCCCCTGTAAGGCGCCTGCTGTTTAGATTTGCCGAAAAAGAAAAGGAAGAGGGACGCGCGAGACACGGATCGTGCGACCGCTCGCACGAGCGATCATAAGCACTTTCGCTTTTTTCAGCATCACCGCAACATATAATTCTTGGCACGTACTGGAAATGATCTCTTTCTTGAGAGCGGCAGAGTACTTGCTGGAATTCACACGCAGAAGTTTCCTCGCAAGGTCAAGACTGAAAAAAAGTGTAGAATTCGTCGGTCAATAGATACTATATATAAAGGGGTAAGATTTACCCCCCATCCGCTGGGCCACGTCGCCCCCTTTTCTCGGCCACCCGATCTGAGCGATCGAACGACCAGGAGAAGGCCGTGTCCTCCACCGCGCGCAACACTGTAGCTGCTACAGTACCATCTGATTTTCTTCCAATCAGAACTCGCCACGTGGCCCGGTCACCGGCCGGTCGCGCCGGTGACAGCCGGTCACCTTGGCTCTCTTGCAAGAAAACCCCTCGCAAATCCAAACACTGCCCCGCAGTCCCATATTTTCCACTGCGGAGGACCCACTTGAAAAACTCGCAAAATGCAGGGGCCTCTCTGAAAAACCGTCAGCACACAACCCTCCCTTTCCTTTTCTCTCGCGCGCGACGCCGGAAGTCGCCGGCGCCGCCGACGGGCGCCCCCGCCGCTCCGGCGCTCCCGCACAAATCGACGGGCACGGAGAGCTCCGCCACCGCGTCCTCTCCCTCCTCGCCGACAATCGCGTGCTGGGACGCCCGCCTCGCGCCAGAATCGACGCCGTCGTCCGCTCGGTCCGGCCGCCGCGTCCGCACGACGCCGCCGGCGCTCCGGCGACCAAAGCGAGGTGGCGCCGCTACTCCCGCGTAGCCCGCCTCCGCGCGCGTCGGACACGCCCATCCGCGTGTGACGGCTCGCCGTCGCGCGGCGCCGGCGTCGGCGTCGCCGCCGCGGCGGCTCCGCCCCCTGGTGACGTCGTCGCGTCGTCAGGCGGGTTTGGGCTGGCCAGCTGGGCCGCTCGTGGGCTGGGCCGGCTGCTCTGCGGCTGGCCAGCATTTCCGCTTTTTTTTCCTGAAAACATTTGTAACTTTTGAAATACAGCTCCAAATTAATTCAGACCAAATTCAAAAAAATTGTAAAAAACAAAACAGCCATTTTAAATACTTTGGGACCTTTTCCAAATTATTTCAAACCTTAATTTTTTTAAATAATATATAAAAGCTCATTTCACACCTTCACGCCGTCTTGCAAAAAATGAATTTCGTTGTTTGCTGTCGGAAAAAAAAACAAATTTAAAATAGATTTGAAACGATTCATAGATATTGTTCATAGATCCATCAATATATCAAAATGACCACAAGTTTAAATACTAACTATTTACGGCATACGGTCGAATTTCACATTTGGATGCTTGAAACATTTAAATACCTTCCAAATCTGATCATTTTACAGATGTAAAAGAAACCCGAATCTGCAAAACTTTCCAATTTGAACGAATTTCAAAATCTGAACCCTTTTGAAAGTAAGTTTTTTTTAATTACAACAATTTTCAATCCTAAAAATATTCCTGAATACGTCCATTTCCAAATTTAAATTAATGCTCAAATAGGTTAATATTTGCAGATAACCATAATACACTTCTTCTGAATATGATGCTAAATAAGAAAATTATAGCAAAATTAAACCAAATTTGATCATTTCAATTTGGCAAACAAATTTGGAAGATTCATAGATATTGTTCTACGGTATTCAAATAATTTTCAAAAACTATTAAATGCTACAAAATCAGTGACTTTAAATATATCCGTCAATATATCAAAATGACCACAAATTTAAATACTAGCTATTTACGGCATACGATCAAGATTTGTGATATTTTCACAATAAACATTTTCCCCCTTTTCGTCAGGAAAATATGCCCACCGTATCGAACCAAAATTTTGAATAATATTTAGCCAGCTCTTAATTCTTCCTAATGACAATATGGTCGCATTTTTTCAATAAACCGAACGTCCTGCAAGAACAAAAATGAACTTCAAACAAATCATGAACTATTCATTCCAGATATGTGCATTTCCCTCTCTACTCATAAATCACATTTTCCATCAATTTTCTTTTCAAAAAAAAAATGACATAACGTTCGACATAATATGAATTTACAGTATATCAAAAAAAATGCAACAGTCTCAAAACAATATAGATTTAACAAATTCGCACCAAATATCCATTGTATACAGAGGTGAAACTAACAAATTTTCAAATTTTCCACATAAACTAAGAAATGTTCATTTTGTTGATGATTTGTTAGGTTATTTTCCCGAATAATTCTTTCTCACCAAAAAAATATTCAATATTTTTAGCAAATTTCAAAATAGGTTTCAAACAAGATTTGTTGAATTTTTCCCAACAAATATTTTTCCCCTCCCATAGAATATTCAACATTTTTTATAAGTTCAAAAAAAAATCCACGCACGATTTGTTAGAGATTTTTTCAACAATTATTTCTTCCTAAAAAAAAATCAACAACACGAAAATATTGTTTCCCAGTAATATTCAACAATATTCACGAATGTTTCAAATATGCCTTATGTTGGAAGTTGTTCATTACATTTTATAGATTAAACCATCCGAATATACACAAATAATTTATCACCACAGGTGCGGCGTACCCGAACATATGGAAATTTCGACTTATGATAAGGACTAGTAGCTGCGGCAACAGGCCACGCTACCAATCTTAAGACCACGTGTGTGTTCTGTGTGAAACTGTGGTCCAGAATAAACAACCTTTTCAGCGGGAAACTATATTAGCGTTCAACAGTCAACACGCTAATAGTGATGTCTGACGACTTTGACCATTAATTAGAGTCGTTGCGACTTGCCAATCAAACGGCGAATAATGGGGTCTGCACAGCCTGAACTTCAGGTTATCTGTGTATATATAAGCGGCGGAGGTTATTTCTAAAGCAAGCCAAATAACCTGCACAAGTCTTGTCACTTGGGAAGAAAAGTTACCTTAAGAAGAGGAGATGATGAAGCGATCGTCCTCTTCTTCCTCCTTCGCACGCACAGCGGCGATCCTGGCTATCACATCCATATGCTGCTCCTTGCCGTGCTCGGCGGCCCTCCAAGGTACGTAGTTAATGAAGAACATATGCTAGCTAGCCGCAGTAATGAATTATTGCCGTGCTTAGCGGCCCTCCATATGCAAGTGCTTCTGTGCTTGGGTACTGATCTGTTCGTCATGTCTTGTGCCTGCAGCTCACATGGACGAAGCCCGATCCTCAGCACAGAGTCATCTAGCGCCGTCATGGCACCCGCCGGCGGCGTACGGAAAGATCTCCCGCAGGCTGTTGCAAACGTCCGTTTTTCATACTGACGGAGACCGATGGGGAGAGAGTCCTCCGTCGCCGACCGGGAGAGAGTCCACCGGCCCTGGTAGTGGTACCCATTGTTGTTGATGAGGCAACCTCCACTACTCTTTTGAAACTAGTACCTCCATTACTCAACACGCCACCAAAGACACTGAAGCGGGCTGTTCCGAACATCTCTCGCGTAGGCTACCCATGCAATCAGTCGATGAGTACTATTAATTTCAAATAAAAAGTCATTTACAAAGCTAAGAGCTACTTGCTCTGTCCCTATTAGTAAGACGTTTTGGCAAGCCTCCTGTAAGAAGGGATGGAGGGAGTACAAGTTGGCATCTAAGTAGCACAAGGCCTCTGGCGCCAGTGTCTAAATCGAAATAACAGAATTCTTCTTGGTTGTGATGGCCAGTGTCCATATAGAATAGATCCATACAGCCTGCTTTAATTCATTGATTTAAAAATATAGCGAAAACAATTTACATCAATCATAAAGCCAAAGCCTCAAACAAGGTGAAAAAGCACCACGTACTAGCACAACAATAGAGTAAACAAACGGGGGCTTATGCCTCGGCCACAACCATTACCGGATCACGAGTTAAATCCAGAATCCGGAAATAGCGTCTCATGCGCAAGCTCCAGATGTCGACTCGCCATCTTCCGTGACCCCATCTCAAGGGTAAAGATTCAAACCAAGACCCTCGCACGACACTCTCACGACATGCATCGTCACCACCCCGCGCGCGATCATCAAAGCGCTTCCGCCAGCAAGACCCTGATGTGCGATGACACCGAGACTCGCGGGTGTTGATGTGGTAGATGACACACCGGTCCACTTCCTCGAAACCACCATCTACCACTGGTCTCAAATTTTTTGTCCAAATCCCACATGTTGCCCTAGAAAGAAAAACGACACTAAGCGCCGCCAACATCCGACCCTGAAAGGTATGTAGTGTTTTCCCCGAGCAGTATAGGTGGGAGTTCAAACCGCGTTGTTGACGTCTGCAGGCGCCACCGTCATCATCTTCACCCACCACCAGAGGCGGCAGCAATCCGACACGCCCACCATGATCCAGATCGTCTTGTACACCTAGCACACCTCCTGCGTGCCATCCCGGCATGAAGCCAGGCCTAGGCCCAAGGCACCCGCCCGCCGAAGGATTTGGAGGTCAATCTAGTCGAGGCGCGTGGAGCTGCGTGACGAGAACGCGTTGTCGGTCACCGAACTCGCCTCGCCCGACACAGCACCGCAGCGCCAAGAGAACACTGTCGAATTCCGGGAACAATCCCTAGATGGCTGGAGTGGAGGCCATTTATTAAATTTGTCTGTCTCCACATACAAAGTGCCACATCTTACACGGTTTGATCCATTCATTTATCCATGTAATCCCACATTTATTAATAAGAATATATTAGTACATTTAATCTATTCAAATATTAATTCTTCTAGGCACACAATTTTCTTATAATCATTTTTAGCGGTTAAATATACGAACATTTGATGATGATTAAATTTAGATTCTTGACTATTGTGCCAAATCAAACCCACCATATTCCGTGAAAAAATAATTTAATGCTTCAAATATCGTTTCCTTTCGTACACCGATGCATGTGAAAATAAAATACCAACACATGGGTCCTTTCTAGTTCTTCTTTTAGTGTGACAACTTATGTCGAACAGTATTTCTTCTACAATGAAACAACCTTACTCTTTCTCTTCTCATCTTTATTTTCAGCATCACCGCAATAATTCTTGTCACGCACTGGAAACGGTCTCGTTCTTCAGAAGCGGCGGTGACTGCTGCTTACTTGAATTCCCCCGTAGAAGTTTCCTGGTAGCTTCAAGACTGAAAAAGTGTAGGGTTCGCCGGCCAATATACCAGAACCTAAGGAAATTTCGACTTATGATAATGATGACAAGTAGCTCCTGCAACAGGACACGTTAGGTGGGCAAATTATGACTCGCTTCACATTTTTGTTGTGCTTGTTGGCCTAACCTCCGTCCTTATAACAAACGCAAGCTGCTTCCGTTCCATACGCTGTGTCTTCCTTGGCTACAGCCCTCGCCACAAGGGCGTTAAGTGTTTGGACATCTCCACAGGACGTATTTATGTGTCTAGGGACGTTGTCTTTGATGAAAATGTCTTCCCTTTTGCGTCTCTACATCCCAATGCTGGCCAGCGCCTAAGATCTGAAATCCTTTTACTTCCGCAAGATATATTCTATCTCACATTTGTCTAATATTGGGGGTGCACAAATTGATGATCACATGCCTTTGCCAATCATTCCTGTTGTTGCTAACCATGACCAGGTACATGTTCATGCTACTGGCCCTGTTGATGAAGCCTCAAATTCTGAGTCTACAAAAAAAATTCGAGTGAAAATGATGCAGAAATGCCTCCAAACCAGCAAGAACAGCCCCCTGCTGTGCTGGAGCAAAACGACGCGGGCATCGGATCCCATGATGATCCTGCATCCTTCTTGGATCGCACGCGCATGGATCCCGCTGCTAGTCTCCTGCAGCCTGACGACCAGTCAACGCTGGCCTCGTCCCACGTGCCCACGCCACGCGCGCCGGACCAGCCGACGCTGCCACGTCCATGCCAACGTCTCCATCGTCCCCTGCGCCCGCTGCCGGGACCCATCCTCGGCCCCCGCCGCCACACGCGCCGGACCTCTCCGACGTCGCCACGTCCACGCCTGCTGGCGGGGCCAGTCCGCGGTCCCCGTCGCCACACGCGCCGGCCCCGTCTGCGGCTGCCACGTCGCCTCCGGTCGGCTCAGATTCCCCTGGCCCTGACGCATTTTCTGCAGCAGCTGCAGCCCCTGATCCTGCTGGATCTTCTGCACCTGCTGATGCTGTAGCGTCTCCTGCACCAGGAGTACGCACCCGTCTCCAACAAGGTATACGACAACCAAAACATTTTACCGATGGTACTGTTCCATACAAAGTTACTCGTGGTACTGTGAGGTATGGTTTGCTTGCTTCCATAGGTGAACCTCGGAACCTCACTGAAGCTCTCTATACTCCATGTTGGCGCCAAGCAAAGCAAGAGGAATATGATGCCCTTCTTCAAAATAAAACATGGCACCTTGTTCATCAAACTCCACCAACAACCTGATTGACTGCAAATGGTCTATCGCATCAAGAAACGTTCTGATGGCACTGTTGAAAGATACAAAGCGGGCATCGTTTCCGCCTACCACATCCGATAGACTTCACTATAGAATATCTTTGTGTAATTAACGTCAATAGCAACTAATCACAGTTTAGTTACCTGCATATGGTGTTCTCCGTTGGGCATCGACAATGAACAGCTCATGCTTGTTTCACATCTATACAAAGATTAAGAAGTATATCTACTCTTGACATACCAATAATCCACCCAGAAATAACCATTAATTGTTTTCTTTACTCTTGAGTGATCTGAAATAGCAGAATCTAATAAATTAGTTCATCTACCAACACCACCAGAATGGAAGTCTTAAAAAATATGCAAGGATAAACAAGAAGGGAAATGATTGACATCAGCGGATGATCTCAAGCTGCTCGAAAACTCTTAATTTATTGTTCCAATACATCATCCAAGTACCGCATTGAGCTCCTTCTCCAAACAATATTCTACAGATAAAGCAGCAAAAGTTTTCCCTCTAATCCACATGAGAAAATCATCTTGGAGGGTCCCTGAGGCCTCAATGGGACTAGGTGTGACTCTTACCGCAGTTGCAACGCGTAAATGCTGAGCCAGCTTAGATATAGTA
The DNA here is from genome assembly GCA_947311845.1 of Poa pratensis. NCBI lineage: Eukaryota > Viridiplantae > Streptophyta > Magnoliopsida > Poales > Poaceae > Poa > Poa pratensis. The sequence goes on along the minus strand of CAMZMU010000103.1, from coordinate 30,563,793 downwards.
TGAAGGGAGATGAATGGTTGGGTAGGCTTGAAGGCAGAAGTGGACGTCTAGGTTAGTAAATGGTGAGTTTTCCTCACATCGTAGGTGGAGTATTTGCATTAAAGAATGAGAAGAGGAAGTGGAGAAGACATGGCGACATAATAGTGGAGCGGTTGTGTAAGATCTTAGGACGCTGGTAATGGGAAGGTAGGATACATAGTCAAGATGGACACAATGGAATAGACGGTTTGAGATGACAATCGTACGGTTTTGGTTAACTGATAATGTGGACGGGCTGCATGTCAAGATAGACAACTTAAATTATCCTCTAGTGGGGTTTTGCTTTGTAAGAGGTATAGATAGATAGATAGATAGATAGATAGATAGATAGATAGATGGCAGGAGATCTATTACTTGAGGTGTTCGAGTCATCGTCAGAGCAGTCGTGTTCATGCACAATGCTAGTTGCCTACTTGCATCAATATTGTAGTGACATGTTCGGTTGTGTTCTAGCTTTTCGAGTGTGATTGCATACTACTACCACCCGCATAGAGAAATATCTGACCTACTAAGCTGTCGTTGTCAACTTCTGAAATGTAGACAATTGATGTAACTATGAAATCCTGAATTCAAATACGAGATACTTTTATAATGGTGCTAATGACAGACATAGAAAGAACGAATTCACCCTCTTAATCAGGATGAGGGCCTGTTTGAAGGACCAAAAGAGCTCAAGAAATATATAACAAACTATCGCAAAGGTTTGTTCAGGACTTAGGAGGAAGGAAACTTTACTCTTGACGAGTTGCGCACAGATGATATACCCCAAGTAACCATTGAAGAAAAAGACTTTCTTGTTGCTCTTTTCCATGAAGACGAGATAAGTAACGCCTTTTTTTCAAATGGACCACAATAAGGTAACGGGACCGGATTGTTTTCCTGCTGAGTTCTGCCAACATTTTTGGAAACCATTAACTCTTATCTTCTAGAGCTTTACCAGTAACAACTCTCGTAACATATACTGATCCCTCCGGTCACTATTGTAAGATATTTAACTTTTTTATCAAAAATACATGTATGTATACAAATTTAGTGTGTAGAGTAACTCATTTTGATGCATATCTAATCCTTATTGAAATATCTTAGAATAGTGAACAAAGGGAGTACAAGTCTTCCCTTCAATTCCTTCGTGTTTCAAGCAAGCATCACAACATCGCAGCTGTGAACCGGGGTTTATGCCTTTTTTTAGAAATGGGAGCCTCACCCCAGCCTCTGCATCAAAATGATGCACACGGCTGGTTTTTTATTAAATGGTTGTCCAAGTATCCAGAGGTACGAAATTATTACAAATCACTGATCACCAAGTGTTGAGATAAAGATAAGCCAGAAGAAGATCAACAAGCTAAACATCTAGTCTTCTAGCATGACGCCAACCATTGTGGGAGAAGATAGCCCGAACGACAGCCATCATTCTAGTACATCCGGAATCCATAAGATCATGTTGGGCGTCCGTTAGCAGCATTGACCACGAGTGAATCCAATGAATGGCTCGGGAGACAACCTGCAAAAAGTGAGGGGTTTGAACCTTATTAAAGACAATGTCTTTCCGGCAATTACAAATTGCCCAAAGAAAAGCCGACACGCCGATACGTATACGCGCTTTAGTGGTTTTATCCACCCCATTCAACCGGGGTTTATGCCTATGGCATGCTCGCAGCAACTTGGAGTTGGAGGGTCTTGCGGTGCGGCGCAAGTGCCGAGGCCGATGGCAGCTGCGGAATGAAATAGCCGTTGCCGCGCGGGTCAAGTGGCGACGGAGGAGGCTGACCCCGCCGGTTTCCATCCACAGCACCTGCATGCGTTTATAAGTGACTAATTGGCTGGACCTAGCTTGCTTGGAGTACTTATCAGGGGAGAAAGAATGAAAGAGCAGGAGTACGTACTTACCTTGGGCCGTCACGAGCATGCCAAGGAACAGCATACGAGAAGAGCTAATACAGCCACAGCGCGTGGGAGCAAAGAAGAACATCGCTCCATGACCCTGTGTCAAGCTTCTCTCTCAACTATTATTTTTTTCTCGAACACGTAAAAGGTTTGCGTGTCGACTTGTATTAGAAGAACAAAGGACAGAGTCCAAAGTACAGTGATTACGGCATCAACAGATGCGGGGATACAATCTCCGAAGGAGGGACACACAACCGTCCTCGCCAGCTAGAACTGAGGAGGAGGTGCCTCTACCTACAAACTACAACAACAACATGAGGTCTCACCAGCTATTCTCAATCACTCACTTCACGCGTGATCTTATCAGAAATGGTAGTTAGAGTAGTACTACTAATATTCAATGGTCAAAAGTCATCTTGGTCCAAACTGCACAGACTACAGACAGGCCAGTGAGAGATAGTCCCATCCTTTGTTTTTAGTGCCAATAATGAAACCTCCAGCCGTCTTCTAGTGATCCAGTTGTGGCTGCAGACATGTCAGTATGTCTCACGAAGAAGCGTTTTTCTTCTATAAGAATGACTGGTAAGGAAGCTCCACGGACATTTCTTCTAAGCTGTCGTTGTTAACTCGGGAAAATATAGACCAGTATTTATCAAGTAAATTAAACGAAGGCATGATAATAGTGCTGGAAATTCCCTTAGTAAGGCAAGAAATAAAATTCATTCACACAAGAACGAAAGATGCCAAGCTAATATATTGCAGAAAACTTTGGAGATAAGCTATTGAATCATATTCCGGATAGTAATACCTCCTAAACAATATGAAATTCGTTTGAGAATTTAAGGTGAAAGTTTGTTAGGATTCGGTTGGATAGTCTTAACCCTGAAATAGCCAACTGAGAATATATGTTGGATATTCTCGACCTTGAAATGTGTAAATTTGTTAATGATAAAAAAACCATAATTTGAAGGGTGAACATAACATTTGCGACTCACTTCGAGAATCATTACAGCATGTCAAAACATTCTTCACAACATCAAAATTCTCAAAATAGCTAAACTTTTGCAACTGAATTTTCGGGCATGAACCTCCTTGTCCCGTAGGCAATGAATCTGGCTTACTAGAACCCCGATGGAGCTGGACCGGCGACGCTAGATCTTTTCTCCTCAACCTCCACCCTAACTTAATTACATCAATAGATACAAATTGTGGCATATATTCATCCTGCAGTTTGTTTTAGGATTACATTATATGTTGGTTTTTATGTTGCATATACTGCAATCAATCTTCTCAATGGTTTGTTGCATATAACTGAACTTTTGCAAGATAGAAACACTATAATGTTTTTGAATATTTATAGACACATTAAAAAGATGTTGCGATGAATTTGCATCTATTACAAACGAGTGGTGCAAACATAATCTTTCTGTCGCAACCATAAAATCATACTCCACAGCATCAGAGTATGAGCGGGATCGGACAGCAGAAGAGGCGGACGATATTTTTTCGTCCGTCCCATGGATGCCTAGCGCGTCCCGAAAATTAATACACACAAGCTGATATTTTTCTCCAGTTCCGTAGTACCAGCGCAGTACACGCATATGCATATATTCGGTAAATACTGTGGCGTGCTCTTGCCATAGTAAAGCATTGTAGGTTTATGCAGAATGGGTGCCCGCAACAACCTGGAGAGTCTTGCGGTGCGGCACAAGGGCCGACATCTCCGGTGCCCCTCCGGAGCTGCGGTGGTTGCCGCACAGAACGTGGGGCATCGGTGACGGAGGACTTCCTCCTATACGATCTTCCTGAGAAACTGCATGTACATCAACGACCATCATCCGTGTTTATGTATCCGCGCATAATTAAACTGTCCGGGCCATTGATTAAACTACCGTGACTAGCAAAATGCCCGTGCGTTGCAACGGGCGTCGAAATTTAATGATCGATCAAATATGCTTTGTACGTTGCTACGTGTTGATATATAATGAATATAGAATTTAAAATTTATTCTCGTAGTTGTTGCATGCCCTAAAATGATCCAAACAAATTGTCTATTGAATGCCCGTGCGTTGCTATGGGATATTAAGAAAAAATAATGGATACACCAATGAAACAGCTATCCTAATATTGCAGCGTGAAAGTAATATTGACTTGTAAAAAATAGTTCATTAGCAATATGCTCTCGTGGTAACTATACGTTGTAGAAAATATTACGTTTTGTTTAAATTGGAGACTTTGGTTGCACGAATTTGGCTGTTATTCTCTTTCCAAACAGTTGACGACGACAAGGAACTCTAGATAGATCGATGAGTCATTTGGGAGGTTGTAAGGAAGAAGTTCGAAGAACCTGAACAATCATCAGCAAAAATATATATTCTGCGCTTGTGTTCTTTCATGTTCCAGCAAACACACAGATAAATCCCGAAGCTCCACGGGAATCTTTCTACTCTCAGGTGTCTGCTCTCCAACAAAGCAGCACCACACAAGCAAAGTAGCCGCGGCTCCCGTGGAGCTCTCTCCCTCTCAAACAAACTTCTGTTAATCCTCCAACACAATCTCTCTCAAATCTCGGCATGCAAATCTCTAATCTTCCAGCTCTCTCGAGAACGGAGCACATGAGCACATGCGCCGTTTGAAAAAAATGTGCTGCCTTCCCACCGCCCGCCACAACCAGGACTGCATCGCCTCCACTCCATGGCTGCTGGACAGTGGAGCGAATAGATCGAACCGCAGCGGCCCCTTCACCCCTCGTTTCCAAGCACGGAAGACTCAGACGATACAAACGATGACTGCGGGAGTCCAATGAAACGGTGTCAATTCGCTACACTCAGGTCTCAGGGCACCTCTGCTCGATTACTTCGGTGCGGAAAATCAGCAAGGCGACATGTAGGTGTTTGACGAGGTGGCTGAGGTTGTTGGCGGCTCTAGCTACGGTGCCGACGACGGCCACCGCCGCGGCGGCTAGGGCTCCGCGGAGCGCTCCACGGATTATTGCACGCGCGGGGAGGCGGAGTCGATGCGCGGGGTAGACGATTTCCTTTATGTCGCACGCACGGGGAGACGATTCACGTACTCTTTTCAGATTCGAACTCAATGACTCGTATGGGAGATGGACTCGTATTGGAGTAGAAACGTGTCTTTTTTTTCCACGTACTTTTGGCTTCGGGTCGAGCGGGACGAACCAGGTTTTATTAGCGATGGAGGAGAGAGGGGCCAAATTGTGAAACTGGCGTGACGTACGTACCACCAAAAACGTACGAAATTTGGGGGGAAGAAACACTACTCGTATTATATAGTAGAGATAGAGATTCTATTCCAGCAGAAAAGTCAGATAGGAGTACGTAATCACGTTACCTGGGACAGCCGCCGAGCATGCCAAGGAAGAGCCTATCAGGATCAGGGCCAGCAGCACCATCCGCGTGCGAGGGGAAAAGAAGAACGCTCCATGATCGATCCTTGTCCAACTTCTCAACCTATTAAGTCCTAGTCTCTTTGTAGCTTAATTTATAGAGACGACTGTACCAATACTGCTACTCGTGCACCGTATATTTCCTGGCTACTACTAATAGCCACGATTTATAATGGACTCCTACTAGCTAGTCCTTTTCCCAAGTCGTCCCTCGGTCAACAAAGATTCTTTGAAAATTCATCTAGAATTGACTAATACTCGGGTGCATATTCACTTTTTGTCGAAGTATGTTTCATATAAGAGGCGGACGATATTTTTTCGTCCGTCCCATGGATGCCTAGCGCGTCCCGAAAATTAATATACACAAGCTGATATTTTTCTCCAGTTCCGTAGTACCAGCACAGTACACGCATATGCATATATTCGGTAAGTACTGTGGCGTGCTCTTGCCATAGTAAAGCATTGTGGGTTTATGCAGAATGGGTGCCTGCAACAACCTGGAGAGTCTTGCGGTGCGGCGCAAGGGCCGGCGTCTCCGGCGACCCTCGGGAGCTGCAGTGGTTGCCGCACGGAATGTGGGGCATCGGCGACGGAGGACTTCCTCCTATACGATTTTCTTCCTGAGCAACTGCATGTACATCAACGACCATCATCCACGCATAATTAAACTGTCCGGGCCATGGATTATAGTACTGCTATTCTATTAGAGCAGAAAAGTCGGATAGGAGTACGTAATCACGTTACCTGGGACAGCCGCCGAGCATGCCAAGGAAGCTCCTATCAGGAGGGCCAGTAGCACCATGGCGCGAGCGAGGGAAGAAGAAGAACGCTCCATGATCGATCCTTGTCCAACTTCTCAACCTATTAATTCTCAGTCGCTTTGTGGCTTAATTTATAGGGAGGGCTGTACGAGTACTACTCCTCGTGCATCGTAGATTTGCTGGCTAGTAGCTTACTATATTTTTCTTATTACGCGCTACTACTGATTGCCTCGAAAGATACTGTACTAGCTAGTCCTTTGTCCAAGTCGACCCTGGGTCAACAAAGGTTATTTGAAAATTCATCCAGAATTGACTAGTACTCTGGTCTGAAAATTCTTCTAGAATTGACTAGTACTCGGGTATTGGAGTGCTAACATAAAATGTCTTGAAGTATATGCGAAATTTTTACTTTGAATCTTTTGACATTTTAAAAAATGTTTTTTGGTAGTGGGTGCATCTACACCTACTACCCGTTATGGATTTCCCTCAGGTATTCTCTTTTTGTCAAAGTATGTTGCATATACTACTAAGTTGGTTAAAGCCAAATTTTATAAATTTTTGGCCAAGTATATTGGATTTTTTTTTTACCTTTTTCTATGGTTAAATGCAAAGTTCACATTAATTAGGGCCGGTTGAAATCTTACCAATTCATCTTGAAAAGATGAAGTGGTGTGTATCTAATCTAATCTCATGCAACATATTTAATTAGCTCAGAACAGAGAGATTTTCCACAACTTTGATCATGCAATTTATTAGTTGGCTTTACTTTCTTGATATCTGCAGAAAAATGAGACAAATAATGGTCATACAGAGGACTTTGCAGTACCCTCAAATTATTTTGGTCTATTCTTTTGCTTGATTCCTAAGGTCCAGATTAGTTTGTACTAGTGCTTCGAACCTTGGTAGTATTGGTTGTACTAGTGGTTAGAACATGAAAAATGCTGGATGAGATTAGATTAGAACAACGATTTTTTGTTAGAACTCAATTACTTGAAGCATTGAAGCTTAGTATGGTCAATTTTAACATCATTGAATCCGAACTTCTGGATAATCAGAGAAACTGTATGATTGGCCATGGTAGTTAGCACTCGACGGGCGTCGCCACATGGCCCGGTAGTTGGTGTTTTAGAACTCTATGCTACATGCATGCCATGAAGATAGGTCCATTATAAGATAACCGGAACTACTTTACGTACGACCCTCCTGGTCCGATCTATGTACGACGCATGATCTGATGGTGGGCTGCACTTTGAGGCCACGCACAAACGGTTAGATGTGTTGTGTCGGACAAGGATCGGATGAATTGTGTCGTACGTGTAGCACTGCTCTAAGATAACAGAAACGCAAAGAAGAAACAAATTGAGCAAGTTTGGGATTACAAAAGAGAAAAAAACAGGAAATAATAAAAAAAGAATCCATGAAATAACAGTTAATCGGTTCAGATTACCCTATTACCGTTTTCAAAATTGCTTATGGTTACAAGCAGCAACACACTCAGACATATGTTAATGTTAACATGGACAATCCGATAGCACCTTTCTTTGTAGCATATATGAACAAATACTGCTAACTTCCTGGGAAATAGCTAGTATGAAAACTGATTTCAACTCGTAATTTTTTAGACATCTTCCACAGGCAGCAACATCATCAGACGTCCAAGTTACTCCCAAACAGATTACTCATGAGTAAGGAACCAATAGGAGATGCTAAAATGTCTTAAAACAGATTAAACAAGTGCAATTCACTCATAGACAAATAACCAAGGACTATACCTTTGCTCAATTCTTTAATTGCGAGAGTACAGAAGAAGCCTCGCCTCCGGGTCGCTCCCAGGCGACCCCGAGGCGCCCGCGCCGCCGCCGCCACAAACCTCCACACCGCATCCTCTGCCCCCCGCTGCCGCTGGAGGAGGCCGTCCCACGGCGGACGGTGGCGGCGGGAGGTCTCAGCCAGCGGTTCCCTCCTAGAAAATCCAAATCCCCACCCAAATCCGTGGCCTCCATGGCCTCCGCGTCGGCGGCTCTCCGCCCCGCTCCCGCTGCTGCTCATGGAGCTCGTCCCATGGATGCGTGCCCTCCGTCGACTCTGCAGCGCGGACGACATGGAGGCGGCGATGCGGGCCGGATCTGGGCCCGATCTGGGCCCAGAGGGCCGCGGTCGGCTCGCTGCGGGGACCTGGCCTGGGCTTGCACGAGGTGCTCCTCGCCGTCGCACCGCTCTGCTGCGTCTCTAGCCGAGCTGGTGCGGGACGGAATCCAAATCCCACCACCAAATCCCCCAAGTTTCATCCGTCGGCCATGCTGCTCTCGTTCCGGCCGGTGCGTGCGCGCTGCGTGCGCCGATGCGCGACGACGTCCTGCGGGCGAGGCAGAGGAGGTGGAGGTGGTCGGGTTGTGGCGGAGCGGCGATCTGGACTTTAGGCGCGGCATTGATGGCCGTGGAGCTTCTTCGGCCTTCTGCCCGGAGGAGAGGAGGATTCCGTCGACTTCTATACGGCCGGCGACACCCAGGTATGGACCTCCCAGTGGCCAGACAGGTCAGGTGGCGGTGTCGGGTTGGGTGCTGCGAGCGAAAGCTCTGTGCCAACTCTGTTGGCACCGACGACGACGACGCTCATGAGCGCCGTTTTCCTCGTTGGAGGCGTCGTCGTGCAGCCACACCCGACTACCCTAAGTGTTCTCCGGGCGAAAGCCAAAGATCTTTATTTAGATCAGACGACGGCGGCGTCTTCGACGTCGCTTCCTCCTTGGAGGCGTCGTCTTGGAACCACCTTTACCTCTTTGGTCGTGTGGTGTCTCCGTCTAAGTGTTACCGGCCGGCGTGAGCTTTGCGGTTTGGTCTGTGGTGATGATGGCGGTGGTCGGCCGTTCCGTGGCGTGCTCTTTGGTCTTGCCGGAAGTCCTCATTGTGTTTTTGTGCAAGCTCATGTCCTTCCATGGTGGTGGTCGCTGTGTTGCAGTGAGCTCGTGTCAAAGGAGCGGTCTCGGTTGATCTTTGCTCTTTGATGGCGCAACATGCCCACCTCACCTTGCAGGTTGCTCAGGTTGTATCTATGGCGGAGTTGAAGTCAAGGTTCGTGTTTCTCGGTTGTCTCATGACTGCATATGCTCCAGTATCATGCCCCCTTGTGGCGGAGTTCGCGGTTTGCCGGTGACACTCGTTGACTTCCTGCTCCAGTATCACGCCGTGAAGACAGCTTCGAGTGTGCGGGTGTTGTTGTGGCAATTTGCAAAGTCTAGGTATTGTGATACCCTTCGATGGTGCCATTGACAATCCTCTATGCTGCGCATGTGATTGTTCTTATGATAATGGTCGTTCTGTGGCTACTCCCCCCTTTCTTGTGTTGTGATTGTGTGTGTGTTTTTTGGTTTATCTCTCCCCTTTGTAACCCCGTACTCTCTGGTTCACTTGAACCCATCTTGTAGAGGCTCCAAAGTCTCAAGGCAACTTTGAAATATATTCAGGTGGGGAGCCTTTCCCCCCGGTGACCTTTCAAAAAAAAAAACCAAGGAACCAAAATTTAGGATGTCTTCCAAGGGCTGTGACAACATCAGATAGATCACAAATGGAATTAATGAAGTAATATTCAGAACATAAAATGCATTAACATTAAATTTTAAAATCATTGTAGGGTTTTGAGACCCACTTCTAGATAGGCAGCGTAAATGGACCAGAATATGCTAAATTATATATAACCTGGGAGCTGCAAAATTATAAAAACAATAAGAAAAAGTAAAGCACAAAAATGACTGCCGTGTAAAACCAAATAATGCCCAAAAATAGGAGCCGGAAGCTTGCTGAACATCAAGAGTTCAAGACAAAATAAAGTCTTATACACTAAACAGAAAAGGGAAAACCTTGTTTGGCATATAGAACAAAATAAATCGTGGCCATCCATAGAATGCAAGAAAAATTTGTTGACCGAGGATATTGGTTTTGCTATCCCAGTATCCCACTGGGCATTTGAATACCTAATACTGACCTCCAACTAACTGTAAGCAGAAAGGAAGCCATACATTAGAATCTAGAATGAATTACAAGGATATAATGGCAGTTCAGGAATATTGCTCACATACACAATAAATTACAAACATCTGAGACTTGCTCCAGTAGGACCAAACTCATGATCAGATACAATTATGGACAGATAAGAGACAACTCTCAGGTACCTTTATAGAATCCAATAAAAAGAAAAATTATAGTAAGAAGAATTATTTTGATATTGAAAAAGTTTACTGAAAATTATACTTTTGCTAAGCAGCACTGAACATAATACTATGCAAGAAAACAGTACCATTCAGATCAATACTGTAGCTATAAGAACATCAGCATTGGCACCAAGAAGAAAAGCTATAAGTGTCACCAAACAACATAATTTTCTGATCACCAACGACATAATCTAACAAATAACATGAATATGTCAACAGATTCTGGGAGTAGTTGTAGCTTTGCAAAATCAAGGGATTCAAATACAGAAATTTAGTTCCAAAGATGAAAGGTGTATTGTACATAGTCTGTATGGTTATACACGGTTGCACTGAGGGCTCACACGTAAAGAGAAAGCCAGTACACTAGTTATAAAAATCTACCGTACAAGCCATGTCATTTATTATTTTGCCATCTGATGCTCATATGCACTCTCAGTTGCATCCAAACAGTACATGTCAAGCGCGCTGCACTCGTTACCAGATTGACCATATTAATAAAAGCACCACAAAGAGTAGCATATGACTTGAACAGGCTTCTGTAGAGAACGGCCGACACATAGAACAACTCCATCATCTTGCCCCATGGTACACTTGCTATAATACATGACAGAGCACAATCAGGCCTCGCCAGAATTACAGTATTTTCTGTGCATGTGTGCAACCCGCCAACCGCGAAGAAGATGCAAACATAGAAACAGGGGAAATGTTGCAGACTAAGTTGCAAAAACTGTATACCAGAAATAAAAAGGTGAGAACAAAACATACAATTAGTAAATCAAAGTAAGGAAAGAGAGAACACCTTGCAAGACAGCTATAAACACTGAAGCATAAATAAGAAAACTTTCAAATACAAATGATTTAAGAAAATTCTTTAGCACATTATGCTTTAGACCAGTAAAAAATTGAAATTGAGTGGGCTCAGATTCGCCTTAGCTCTATCAAATAACCCAAACCCCATCATCTCTATATCAACAGATGAACCCGTTTTTACTGTGGAGCTACTCTGGTTATCACTCAACAAGAGTGACCGTCCAAGGAAAGAACCAGCAGTTCACAGGATCAAGGATCATAGGAACGAGAGGGAGGATCCAACTTGATACCCACAGGTGCCTCGATTGCTCAAAGGCATGCTTATTTCAGCAGTCAGTCGTCATCACCCTTAAAATCCTGTCAATCAAAGGGAGCATAAATACAAATACAGAACAGGAACAAAATAGCCACATTGGGACCAGTATAAGTGCATTTGAGTTGGGCTCAGATTCGCCTTTGCTCGATCATGCAACCCTACCCCTGGCATCTCTCGTCACCAGATCAATCTGTTCTCAATTTTAGTGAATCTGTCCTGGTTATCACTCGTAAGAATGACCGTCCAAGGACAGAGCCGCCAAATTGGCACATGATCGAAACAGCTCCGAGAGAGGAGGGAGGATCCAGTTTGATACCCACAAGCACCTCGATTGCTCAAGGGTGTGGTTATCAGCCATGGTCAATCATCACTGCCCCTCATCACAATTTCCTTTTCAGAATCACATGTAAATAGAAGTGTTTCGGTGCGTCTGTTCACTCTTTTCAGTCCATATGAGTCCACATTGAAATATCCAAAACATCATATAATTTGGAACAGAGTGAGGAGAAATTTGAGAGAGAGAGAAAGAGAGAGATGATGACAGTAGATCCTCTTAGTTCTAGCTCCGCCACTGCTGGTGACGGTGGTGATCCCAGCGTGCGACCGCCAACTAGTGACTAGTCTCATCCCTACTCCTAGGGTTCCCAGCACCCAACTTACTCGTTGGAGGCGGCCCCCTAAGATGTGGGATCTGGAACCAGCGACTAGCCAAACCCTCGTTCTGGTCCAAATTGGCGCAAATAATGGTGCTCTAACATGTGGTGTCATGTGCAAATTCCGCAAGCACGCACATCGAGTGAGCGAGAGGGGAGGAAGAGATAGGTCGTCGGGGTACCAAATTGAACCGTGGCAGAGACGAAGTGGACGATGAATACAGGAAAGGGCGGCTCAGATCTACGGCTTGGCGCTCGCCGGAACCCACGACCGGAAGCCGCGCCCAGCCTCCCCTCACACGGTCCCCAGAGCCCCCACCGCCGCATCCGACGACGCCACGGCGGCTGCCCGAGCAGAGCAGGGATTCCATGCCGGTGGCGGCGCGATACGGACGTGAGGGCTGGCCCCGTGCGGTGGAGGTCCGACGCGGCCGCGGATCGGAGGCGCGGGTCTGCGCCGAGGGCCGGGCCTCCTCATCGCCGCCGTTTTCCGAGTGGCCTCGGTCTCTGGTTGAGTGGTCATCGGCCGCAACGAGGCGGGACGGCCGGAGCGGCGAGGAAGGAAGCCCGGCTCCGTCGCCACATGCGCGCGCGGCGGCCTCACACTTAAACTAATGATGAGTGAGCGAGTGTGGCGGCGAGGGGTTTTGTCGGGCGGCGACGGCGAGGGAGGAGGACGCTGTGCCGTGCGTAGATTCATGGCCCATGAATGATAACCGCCCAATGCGTTATCTATACTTCTTATAAAGCAAAACCCCACTAAGTGTAGTTATTATTTTTCTATCTCTACATGCAAGCTATCCACATCACTTGCTCTTTTAGCCAATCAATTGTCCATGTCATCCCACTAACACTCATTAATTATTTTTTATATCTACATGCAAGCATCCAAATCATCTTTTCTAGCCCATCAAATTGTCCACATCATTTTTTTTATGTCGAATGATAAGATCACACCATGTCGTTATGTAGTTACATAAGTAAATCAAATCATGTGCAATTAGAACCCGAGAACTTTTTGCCAGTTATTTTCAATGATGAAACTCATATAACTATTATACAAAATTATGGGCTCTTCTATATGTATTCACTCAAAAAAAATAGAAATATTATGCGGAAATGTACATGTCATCTTCATGCAAGTCATCCACAATATCTGTTTCTTGAAACCGTTAATATAATCTTATCTATAGCAATCAGATACAACTCGAAACCATTACGATATTTAAACTAAAAAACCACACATACATTTGATATCTAATTTTTTATCTGTTTTAATTAAATTTCTTAAGAGAGACCCGCTGCAACGCGCGGGTGTCGTTCTAGTTATAAAAAAAGATAACGGCCCAATGCGTTTAAAATAAGTCGGCCAGCAAAAAATGAGGTTCAGAGAAAATCAGTTTACCGTCGAAATGCAAATGCTCTCCTGGTAGCTGAAGGCATCAAAGAAGCAAGACAGCTTCGGGAAACCAGGTGCAAATGCTCCTGCCCCAATTAAAAAATTCAAAAAAATAGTAAAACTTCTAAAAAAAATTCTTAACTTTTTTGGTGATAAACATATACAAGTTCTTGACAAACATGCTAGGTTTCGCTGTGAAACAACACTCATGCTACTCTGTGTAAAAAAAACAAATCACTGACAATGATGAGACTTATAAGTATAGATTTTTCAGAGCACGATTTTCTTCTTTTTGCTCCAAGCACCACGAGTGTGAGTTCACTGTGGAATTTGGCATGCTAGTAGAAGAATATCATATGTTCATCTCCAAAAAGTTTCAGAATTTTTTAAAAAGTTTTACTATTTTTTTAAATATTTTTAATCGGGCAGGAGCAGGTGCACCCAGGTGCAATTAATCCATGTCCGACAGCTTCACGCAACTTCCACTTGACAATGAACCAAGAGAGAAGTAGTGTTATTCCTGGCCAGAGTCTAGAGATAATAAACACAATGACTCAATGAGAGGAAAACATGTGGAGGTTATCAAGTGACAAAGGAAACAATATCGTTCTTCCTCACATTATTGTACTGATCTTGAAAGTTAAAATCTCACCACTCAGCGGGCGACATTGCATGACAGGGGATGCAAAGTTGCACATAACGTAGCACGGATCGATAAATAATTATCGGGGCACAAAAACAAGATATATTTATTTCCAGATGTAGAACAAGCCTTCAATTAATGGGAATGCATTGGAAAGAAAAGATAAAGATAAGACCTGTGCGCTCAGCCGAAACAAGATGCAAAAAGGACACGTAAATAGTGAGATTAGTAACATTAACATACAAGGTACACGAGATGCAAAGTTGCACATAACGTAGCACGGATCGATGCATGAACCGTTGTATGCACAAAAAAAAAAGAATTTGGACTCAAGGAAATGTAGTACCTGCGGATGCATCAGTCTTTTCAAGATTTCACTTTGCGCAGTCATAGAACATATTATTGAAGTAAGTATTGGGATTATGAAGGAACAAAAAATATCACGAGTCACAAGCCATTTTCCCGATCAAAATAAAAAAACGTCGTGAATGACAGCACTACATTAGATGATCATATTGTCATGTTTGCACAGTCACCTCAAGAAAAAGTGATGGAAACGAATAGGCCATTCACATATACCAACATATACAAGCAGTGAGATCATGCAAATACATCGTTAACAAATTCACAAGAATCAAATGGATAACATTGAAAAATACAAAAGAACACTCACACACAGTGGCGGAGGACAGAAAAAAATTAGGTCGGGCGAACTCTAACGCAACAAATAAGATTGATGAAAAAATAAAAAATCGGAGCTTTTATACTTTTAAGGGTTGCCACTGTAAAACAAAACAAGAGCATGTCAGCAAGTATTTGCATATCTATATAAATGCATTTTATTGCTTCTAGTCTAAAAATACACGAATGCGGTGCAAAACGTTTCTGATAATGGAACCTCACCACGTGATATTGCACGAAACAGCTATAAAGTTTATTATACATAGAAACATATCAGATTTATCTGTCAAATGCTATGCTGTAGGATAGATGAGCCTTAATCTAATGGGAGCATTTGAAAAAAAAGATAAAGATTGTGAACTTATCAAAAAGTTGCAAAGAGATGAAAAGATAAATGTTGGAAGAAGGAACAGAACACGCAAGGTTCAAGGGTTGGGAAGTTGCATATATGCTCAAAGATTTAACCATCCTAAAAATGGTGAACTCTCGTTGTTCCACCAATTGTGTTACCTATGTCCCTAACTGTCAGCGATAGAAAACCATGAAAAAAACCAGCAAGAGGTCGTTTCGCCGTTGAACAATCGCCCCAGCCTTGAACCCCCACCCCCCCCCCCCCCCCTTTCCCTAAGTCACAAGGAAGGAGATCCATCAAAAAACATTGTCCTTCTCATTACGCCGAGGCCTAGCTCTTCCACCTCGCCGGCCCCCCTCTTACCCACTGCCCCCCCCCCCCCCCCCCCCCCCCACCCCAACCAGTGCACCACCACGCTAGAGCGATGCCGACCACTTACCGATAGACAGAGCCGTCATACACATCGTCGTCCGAGTGGACTTAGTCAACACCTTAATAATCAGTTTATATGTATATCTTAGTAAGCAAATAGGCCTAAACCGAGTGATTTTATTGGCCACAATAACTTTAGAAAGCAAAGTTACCACACCATATTAAGTCTGTGAACATCCATGAAATGCATCAAAAGGCGAAAGATATCCATTTTAACAAACTCTCAACGACTTTGATAGAACTCAATAGGTATATTAGGACCAGAAGCTTTACTTTCATGGAGAACAAGAATTTCATTCATCTAAAATGGACCACATATCAGGAGAAATGGCGCGAATATTACCATTTCTAGATCCAAAAAGTTTTCATAGAAATTAGCGGCATGTGCTAACAGATTTTCAGTACCAACAAAATCAAACTCATCAAGTTGTAAGGAACACAATAGTATTTTTTTTCGTATACAAACATTGGCAATTGTAGGAAAATAACTAATGTTTTGATAACCTGTATTAATCAGAGTTCATGGATTTTTGCAACCAATGCATCTTCTGCTCAACATAAGCTCAACATTAATTTCATTTTCCCTATTGAACAACCCCGCAAGTAAGTCAATCACCTCTTCTAAGTTCTCCAGCATGGATAATTCCTCTTTCAAGTCCATTTTCCTTTGGAGCCATACAGATTGAAACCACAACATCTAAGATATTTTTTTTCACTCTGTTCAATTTAATATTGAAACTATCTATAGGATTTGAACTTTGAATTGGTTTTCTGCAATGTGTTCAACAAAAGACAAAAATCCACATGTTAAAACCATGATAGGTCAAAATGTAATTCACTAGGGTTTATATCTGTTTTTTATCACCAGAATCAATCAACATCGCATTATGATTAGATATTTCCCTCCCAGCTTTTTAATAGAGAGTAATGGAAACAAATCCTCCACTCAGGTGACATAAGATTTTTTTTCACGTTTTTCATGTGTGGCCGTGTAGGACAAGTGTGTTTGTTGGACCAGGTATATTTTCCCCCGCTTAAAATTTATCTCGCCCCCAAGGTATGAATAATCGAATTAAACAGATCAGTTATACGAGGATGGAAATAGGTATTATTTTCTCCAGCATGTCTCACCCCTTACAATAAAACAACACATCATACCATGACCAAGTTTAGATAATTTCACAAAATATCGTCTTTGGGTTCCTCTTTAGCAGGTCCATAGACAACAATCAAACCCCATTGACATTTCTTCAATTTGTCCCAGAAAACAAAAGTGTAACATAATCAGCTTTAAAAGAACTTACTTCCAACGTTTCATGCCTCACTCTACATAGAATACCACCAGATTTGCCCACTGAGGGGACCCATTTCCAAAAGAGTTTGTCTCCCGGATCCATTTTTCTATAGAAAAGTTTATTACAAGTCATACTCATAGTTTCCTGAAAACCTATAAAATCCAGGCAAATTTGTTTACCATATCATTCACAGGTTGCACCCCTTTCTCCCCCACACTTTATATATTCAAAATAGCTCCTATCATCTATACGATTAGGTTTCACTCCATGCCTAGCATTACTTTCTGGAGTCAGGGAAGAAATACTAGTTTTCTTCACAAGTATTGTGGCTTTATGGGCCAGGAAATGATCACAAGGCTTTCTTTTATATTGTTTTTTAATTTTCCTACTCACCACCACCGTAAAAGATTTTTTATCCTGTTCCTTATCAGGTAAACATTATATGCATAAAGGGGTGTTTTTCATCAGAGTTTATTTCAATTAACAAATTAAGGCGCTTCAGTTTGAGAAACGCTAGTATTTTCTTTCTCCATTAAGTTTCCCTGAGCAATTTCTAGTTCCCTCAATAAATTCATGACAGTAAAATCACAAATCAGGAATATTCACACCCATCACACATGCATGCTACAAGCATAATTTCTCTATTGGACATAACGGCAAAATAATTTACGTCGGGAGAGGAGTTAGAACATGTACCTTCAAGATTTCTCTTCCTTGAAATCCCAGCAGCTTTAAACATAACTAGAAGGAAACGGCGCGCTTTGCTGCGCCCGCTGGAATTTCATTTGTTTTTCTGCAAGTTATTTGTCTTTGTGGTTTCAGCACATTATACATTTTTCGGCATGGTTGGTCTATGAAAATAGATAAAATAAGAATGCCCACCAATTCGAATCTTACAGCTCATGGTGAGCAAAAGGTAGCACCTTAAATCTTTCCGATGGACAATTGAGAAGTTAATTCCAAAGTCAAAAAAAATCTATGTTTTCCTGAGCTCCTTATTTTGTGAATTATGACAATCTTAAAAATTTATTAAACAACATGGAAAATAAAATTAGAAAGCTTTTGCAATATTGAACATGGAGCACACAGAATACAATAAGGTCGTGTTTTTTGTTCACCTAATGGTCAAAATCAGAACATTAATAATAAGAACCAATCTATACTCTGGATCCGGTACCTTGACAAAGCTAGGATGAAGTATTGTAAAAACATTGTGTATGAACTATGTGTCCTGAATGCACATGTTTATAGAAGAGTGACCAGATCTAGGAATGGCCCGGATTCTTTACCCTGCGCATCTGAACAAATATTTCTGAAAATTATAAATTAACACTTTGACATAACAAAATAGTACCAATTGTGACACAAGAGCTCCAGGAAATTAAACCTTCCTTATCTGCATCTCTGATCTAGAGTCATCCAGCTAGAAAGGAATTAGCATAGGCATGCTAAATGTAAGAAACCACTACCATCCATGTCACTGAGGTTAATATACAATAAAGCACTTAACCCTACATGTAGATAGTAAGGTTAAGTTCTACATGTATTTATTGGTCCTTTGGAATAAAAAAGAAGCTCTTCAGCACCTTTAGTTTAAAATTAATAATTCAATATTGTTTTGCATACAGTTATTCACTTCACGTCACAATGTCAAAGCTAGCAATCTAGCTAACACAGTTGGTATTTTACACCCAGGTGTCCAGATCATGCTACATTAGGAAAAAAACAAGCACACAAAAATAAATAGAAGGGACATGCTAATTGTTCCATCGTGGCTACACATTTAGAGAAAGGAATTTTGCATTAGATTGGTATCATGCGGAAAAAAGGATAGACCCAGTGCATAGAGTCTCCCACACAAGGTGTGGTCTGGGGAGGGATTATAGGAACCTAGTCTTACCCCTGCAAAGTGCAGTGCAGGGGGCTGGTTCGAACCCAGGACCTCTTGGCACAAGTAGGGAGGGTCTCACCACTGCACCAAAGACTTCCTTCTCGTATCATGCGGAAAATATAGATAAAAATATGAGCAGCAGGTTTTGTACTTGTTTACTCAAGTTATAAAGGTATGTTTTGTTTGTTTTGGATGCACTACGCCTTACGCATGTGAAAATAGATATCTAGAGTAAGACAATACAATGACAAAGAGTACCTGGAGCTAGATTTAATACGACAACATTTACACTTCAGATAGGTTCAATATTACAAAATATACACATGTACTTCTCATGACAATGTCATATTCTAAACAGGAATCATATGTGTCCTAAAGTCTCAAAAGGATACAACCTATACCTCAAACTTAC
Source organism: Poa pratensis (assembly GCA_947311845.1). NCBI lineage: Eukaryota > Viridiplantae > Streptophyta > Magnoliopsida > Poales > Poaceae > Poa > Poa pratensis. The sequence goes on along the minus strand of CAMZMU010000103.1, from coordinate 30,544,608 downwards.
ATGACTATCCATCTCTTGATTACCAGCACCTTCAATTGGTGAAATTTCTGAAAACAACAATGTCTAGTAAAAGTCAGTTCTGAAAACCTCCAACATAACATAGAAATCTTAAGTTACATTGCCTGAAACCCAAATGACACACCCACCCTTACCAAACTGCGATATTGCGAAGGCTTAAGATTTTATAAATCTGAAGACCTATGAACGAAGCCTCAAACAATGATCTGGCATCGTTTAGCGACATGGCTGGAAGCCTTAGCTTTATTCATGCACAAAGATATCTACTGTGGCCTTTGGTTTGTTGTGTCAGAATGACCCTAAAACAGAAATTACAGGTTAAGCACTGCAATTATAAATAACTAAATAAGATCATAGTAAACAAAAAATTACCGCTAAGGAATCAAAAGTTTGTCATGTTTCCTTGAAATGAAACCAACTCAAGCCTTATGTTAAAAAAAGATGAATATCTTGTAATGAATAAAATGCATTAACATATGTCCCACTGGAAAGGATACATCAGATTTCACAAAGTAAAGACACCATTTATTATATTCAAAACATCTCTTTTTTTGTTACCTTCTAGAAAGCTGGAGGGTGTACTAAAGGTTTTTCCTATTCATGCAACTAAGAAAGTGGGATTATATGATTTTTATTTGTTTAGCCATTCAGCTGTCAGTTTAACCAATTAGCTTCTGTCTAAATATCATCTGAAGAATATTAGCTTCTTGTCTAAATATCATCTGAAGAATATATCCACCTATTTGTTACCAATTAGCAAAGAAGCTAGTATAAATGGCCAGTCTATTAGAACATCATGGTACCCAAATTTCACGATTCTAGAAATTACAAACACATCTGGCTCTTATACTTGTTCAGCAATATGAGTAGCAACTGTAATTTACATGCAGGTTGAACACTAAAACATGATCTACAACTTTAGGCGATATCTAGCAGGTGCCTGAGAGATTCTTTTCATCAGGCCCTCGCTGCTCTGCATCCCTCTCTGAGTTCATCCTAGAACCCCAATGTTTTCCTGATGTCATCATCCCAGAAAAGAAAATAATAATTCAGAAGTGTGTCATCCTGTCATTCTAGAAAAAGCAGTGTTTATAAAAGCAGAAGGTAGCAATGAATGATCTGAACGCATGCTTGCTTATTACATGATCAGGAAAGGATGCAACTAACGCATGCTGGCCAGGCTTGATCCATGCCCAACAAGGACCTCATGCATATTCAGTGGCATTGGCAAGATGCATACAGTACCTGTAAGATAACTTGGGCTCAAAACAAGTGAGGCATGCTTAAAGAATAGAAGTACAGTGCGTCAAAGTACAACTTCTCAGATTTAAGACCTCTCTGTTGTCTGTAAAGTGTTTTTCTACTACTGCTACATCAAAAGTTCAAAATATTCTGCAGGGAGCAGGCCACTCTTTAGATTGTATACTTTAGCGAGGGCAACGCTTAAATCGGTGATAGACAGGCAGATCATAAGCCTTTGTCAACTTCACGTGGACGATTTCACAGTTTCTTCCGGTGCGAAGTCCTGTAAATTTCGAGCACATTGATTAGTGAAAAAAACAATATCGACATCACAGCCTAGTATCCCAAGCAGGTTGGGGTTAGCGGATTTTGGATATAATGTCTAGGAAAAAAAACTCTGTACGACATAAGTATCATAGATGTAGGCAGTGCTGCTATAGTGTCACTCCACTTGGTAATCACAAAATGCTGGCTACTCCAACTTGGCAGAACCTTCTAATTAATTATTCACGTGCTCGAAATAAATGATTGGGTCATCTAAAATTTTCGTAGTAACAAACATTTTAAAGCCAACGCAGCTGCAATCGCACATTCATTATTGAAAATAAATCCCGATCAAATCAGCGACCAAAGGACAAAACAGACGAAATGTGTAATAGAAGTAAGCGATTGATGACCAAAGTATACGGTCTGTTTCATTTTTCATTGCCTAAATGCCACTTTGCATATATGGAAGGTTGTACCTGACTAAATGATAAAGAAGGAAGAACATGAATATGAGTTACATAGTATTTCGCATAGGAGCTGCTTACTGCCAGGCTTCTTCAGTCCTAAGGGAAATAAACAAGCAGGCAATATAAAATCCTTTTGACACCTCCATGTTTATTAGCAAACAAACATAAAAAAGAATGAATATGTAGCCGATATATTGCTTGCTCTACTCATACCTAACTCATGAGAGTGTAAAATTCCTCACAAAGCTGGTGCTACAGATTATTCAGTTTATAACTAAGGGCAGGCCTGAAACTTAATGTACCTCACCTCCTAGAGTTGTAGCCGAGGCAGAGCATGGGGGAGTTGGAGTAGGCGTAGTCGAGGAAGTAGTAGATGGAGTTGTCGCAGCCGTGTGTCGCCGAGGTTGCGGTGATGGCACCACCGCCGTCCCGTCCCGCGACAGTAACAGCAGACCACCGCACCTTACCATCAGCAGCACCACCGCACCACCACACCACTAGTCGCCGAAAGAGGATGCCGGGTTGCGTCTGTGCACCATCCCGCCGGCGCCGAAAATGGAGTAGTCCATGGCGACTGAGAACAACAAGCAGAGGGAGGCCGTGACGGCATGGTGGCGCAGGAGCTCGGGGTAAGAGTCGTGGTCGACACAGGCAGTAGACCAAGACGGCGTACTCGGGCTGGGGCTCGGGGAGACGACCGTGGTCGACGAGGAGGCGCAGCAGGAGGCGTAGGAGCCCGGGGGAGCAGCGCCGGCGAGCCGAGCCGTGGTGGCTAGGGTTCCGCGGCGGGCTTGATTGGAGGCACACGGGGCGAAACCGACAGGGGAACGGCGGGGATTCGGAAGAGGATTTGGTGGCGGAGCAGTTCCGACGAGCGGCGGCGCCGGTGAAGGCCGGAGCCGGTCGGAGCATGGCGTGGCGGCGGCGGCGCACGGGAGAGAGAAGGAGCGAAGAAAAGAATGGTCAAAGGCACGGGATTCGGGAGTCGGCTGCGGTGGACGCGAGCGAGGAATGATGCATGGGACACCGACCTAACAAGCTAGTACATCTTCACCGTCCACGGCTGATCGAACGGCTGATGTCCTGCGAGCAACCACAGCTCGCCATTTCTTGGGAGCTTAGTTATGTTACTGATATCTTCATGGGTATTGTGTTGAAGTGTGGCACTCACTCTTGGAGCCACAATTTCTTCTAGCATAGCAACTAAGCCACTCTCATCAGGAGGAGAAACTAGAGACTGCACAGTATAGATAGGAGATGCTACCAAAGGAGATATTACTTCACTAGACACCAAGTAACAGTAGGAAGACCGGGCCCTACTCCAGTAGATAGCATATGGTAAAGGGACAACAGCAAGACCGACACATAATCATTTTTTTTCCGGTGGTGTTTTGCGATTGGGCAAGAGACCAGCCATTTGTTTACAGGAGCAACTTCCACCATCTGCATTTCATTTTATATAGACAAACTTTGATTGTAATTGCAATCATCAAAATCCTCCTAGGAAATTGTTGTGTGGTGACCAGTAGCATATATATTATTTTCCATATCTCGCAGAGCCAAGTCTCTCCCCAATTTCTCAGATTCCCCATTTGTAGAGTTCTGTTCAGTTGTATCTCGCTTTGGGGAAGGAGGCAAAGAAGAATTACTCACTTGCACCACCACATTCTCCTCCGTCCTTTTGTCACGTGGAATTTTACTCACTTTCACCCAGGCTTTTTGGATCTGAGGCTTTGTCCAAGTCGACAACCTGACAGTTGCAGCCACAGACTTCATCCTGCCCCCCTTGTACACTTCCCACCACGGGAGAGCAGGACATCACACGGCGAAGAGCAGAAAACACACGGCAAAGCCTTTGCCGTGTGCTGCACACGGCAAAGAGCACACGGGAAAGATTTGCATGGCAAAGAGATTTGCATGGCAACCTGCTCTTTGCCGTGTGCCAATTATCGAGGCGCACGGCAAAGACCACAGGTGGGCCCCACCGCCACTTGATGACGACGTCGGACGGTGACGGCGCTCTCCTGACAAGTGGGCCCGTGGGTGGCACACGGCAAAGCCACTCTCCCTTTACCAAGGGCTAACACATGGCAAAGAACGATGATGTTATCAAAAAAAATCCCCATTGTCCTTCGCCGGGGACGGGTTGGCAGTGCCGGACTCGAGGCTGACGTGTTTGGTTGGGCGGCTCCCCTCACCGGCGTGGCGTACGTGTCCTCGGACGCCGACGCCGCCTCCGTGTTTTCCTCCTCCGGGTCGCCTAGGAAGAAGACCAACAGCGGCATCTCCCTCCGCCTCGAGCATGGCCACGCCGCACGGGACTTCGTGGACGCACGCCTCGTGTGGATCTCGTGGACACGCGCACAGGCGCGCCGATGTTCCGTGCTCTCCTCCTCCGCTCCGCCTAGGAAGAAGACCAACAACGGCTTCTCCCCTCCATCTCGGGCATGGCCACACTGTGCGGGAAGTCGTGGACGCGCGCCTGGTGTGGCGCGCGCACGGGGTGCCGCGGTGGCTGTCGCCGCTGTTCACGCACCCGGCAACGCTCGTCCATCTTGGCCTCCCACATGGTCTGGCACGAAGGGGAACGGACCGGCGGCGGGGGACACCTCGTCGGCCGCCGCGTCGTACGTCGAGCAGCACCACGCACGCGCCGGAGGCAGACGAGAGTGAAGGAGAGGAGTAGAGGAAGCCCAGCCGGAGGAGGTCGCCGGCCATGGAGGTGCTTTTGTATGTCTTTGCCGTGTGCTTTTTTGTGTGTCCATCTTTGCCGTGTGCTTTTGTCTGTCTTTGCCGTGTGCAATTCTTTGACGTCTGTTTTATCTGTTACAATACGTATGTTTTTCTTTGCCGTGTGCGACACACGGAAAAGATTTCTTTGTTGTGTGCCCGACATGAGTGTCGGCACATGGCAAACAATGGCTCTCCCGTAGTGGCCCTTTCCAGTGCACTTCAGAAACGCCGTCGTATTATGACCGTGGCCAGGATGCCACCCACTGGTAGAAAATGGGTCTTTGGTCCAGACCATTAATCCCGGTTCAGAAACAAACCGATACCAGTGCCAGGCACTGGTCCCGGTTCGAGCTGCCAGGGCCCGTGGACCATTGGTCCCGGTTCGGTTGGGGCATTGGTCCCGGTTCTTGGCACGAACCGGGACCAAAGCTCCAGAGCCGGACACGTGGCGTGCCGCGGAGCTTTGGTCCCGGTTCGTGCCAAGAACCGGGACCAATACCCCTCCCTGCCTATAAATAACCCACCCCCCCTCTCTCCTCTGTTTTTTTTTCTTGGATTGGTGGGAAGTGGGTGCTAGTTTTTTTTTCCTTTGCCACGCACAAGATGTGTTCGATGAAATGCCCGACCACACTTAAGTTCACACAAATGATATCCTCGGCCGAGGTTAGCAACTTTATCCTTTTCATCTGTAATTGATACAGAAATATTGCACGTGTCGATGTACGGTGGTCATTTCACTATTCAAGATGTTATTGTAATGGTATTTGATAAACTTAATTATATGATGCAGATGGATGCACGGATGCGATGGATGTACGGCGAACGACGCAGTTCCGAGTTTATTGCAGGCCTGCATAAATTTCTCGATGTGGCTGAGGCAAACAAAGTGATAATTTTATGCCTTGTCCATGTGAGAAGTGTCGGAACGTCAGGGAGTACTCTGACCCGAAACCATTCAAGACCACGTGATTCGGAGAGGTTTCATGCCCAGCTATAATTGTTGGACCAAGCACGGAGAAAGAGGGGTTAGGATGGAAGACAATGAAGAAGAGGAGGATGATGACAACTATCCTATGTTCCCTGAGGAATGCGGTGATACTGTAATGGAAGACGTTGAAGAAGAAGAGGTGAACATCGGGCATCAGATGAGCCCGCTGATGGTCTTGGTGGGGTCATTTCTGATGCAAAGCGAGAATGCGATACAGAAAAGGAGAAGCTAAAGTTGGAGGCCATGCTTGAGGATCACAAAAAGTTGCTGTACCCAAACTGCGAAGATGGCAGCACAAAGCTCGGTACCACACTGGAACTGCTGAAATGGAAGGCAGAGACTGGTTGTTCTGACAAGGGATTTGAGAAGTTACTGAAAATAATGAAGCCGAAGCTTCCAAAGGATAACGAATTGCCCGAGACTACATACGAAGCAAAGAAGGCTATCTGCCCTCTAGGATTAGATGTGCAGAAGATACATGCATGCATTAATGACTGCATCCTGTACCGCGGTGAGTACGAGAATATGGATAAATGCCCGGTATGCAATGCACTGCGGTACAAGATCAGACAAGATGACCCTGGTGATGTTGAGGGCGATGACGAGCCCCCCCGGAAGAGGGTTCCTGCTAAGGTGATGTGGTATGCTCCTATAATACCACGGTTGAAACGTCTGTTCAGAAACAAAGAGCATGCCAGGTTGTTGCGATGGCACAAAGAAGAGCGTAAGAAAGACGGGAAGTTGAGACACCCCGCCGATGGGTCCCAGTGGAGAAAAATCGACAGAGAGTTCCCGACATTTTCAGATGACGCAAGGAACTTAAGATTTGGTCTAAGTACAGATGGCTTTAATCCTTTTGGGGAGCAGAGCTCCAGTCATAGCACTTGGCCCGTGACTCTATGTATCTACAACCTTCCTCCTTGGTTGTGCATGAAGCGGAAGTTCATTATGATGCCAGTGCTCATCCAAGGCCCGAAGCAACCCGGCAACGACATTGATGTGTACCTAAGGCCATTAGTTGATGAACTTTTGCAGTTGTGGTCCGAACCAGGTGTACGTGTGTGGGATGAGCACAAACAACAGGAATTTGACCTACGAGCGTTGCTGTTCGTAACCATCAATGATTGGCCTGCTCTTAGTAACATTTCAGGACAGTCAAACAAGGGATACAATGCATGCACGCACTGTTTAGATAAGACTGAAAGTATACATTTGGGAAACAAGAATGTGTACCTGGGGCATCGTCGATTTCTTCCGAACAGTCATGCCGTAAGAAAGCCCGGCAAGCATTTCAACGGTGAGGCAGATCGCCGGAAGAAGCCTAACCTCCCTGATGGTGATGTTATATATGACATGGTCAAGGATTTAGAAGTAATCTTTGGAAAGGGTCCTGGCAGTCTATCTGTTCCGAATGACGCTGACAACCACGTACCCATATGGAAGAAGTGCTCTATATTCTGGGAGCTACCCTATTGGAAAGTCCTAGAGGTCCGGTCTTCAATCGACGTGATGCACGTGACGAAGAATCTTTGCGTGAACCTGCTAGGCTTCCTGGGCGTGTATGGGAAGACAAAAGATACACCGGAAGCACGGGAGACCAGCAACGTATGAAAGACCCATACAACAAGCAGACGGATAAAGGGCGTCAATACTTAAGCAGCTACGCTCTTACCAAAGCAGAGAAGGAAATCTTTTTTGAATGCCTGAGCAGTATCAAGGTCCCGGCTGGCTTCTCGTCAAATATAAAGGGAATAATAAATATGGCAGAGAAAAAATTCCAGAACCTGAAGTCTCATGATTGCCACGTGATTATGACGCAGTTGCTTCCGGTTGCATTGAGGGGGCTTCTACCGGAAAATGTTCGAGTACCCATTGTGAAGCTATGTGCATTCCTCAATGCAATATCTCAGAAGGTCATCGATCCAGTAACTCTACCAAGTTTACAGAAGGCTGTGGTCCAATGTCTTGTCAGCTTCGAGTTGGTGTTCCCCCCATCATTCTTCAATATTATGACGCATCTCCTGGTTCACCTAGTCGACGAGATTGCCATTCTCGGTCCTGTATTTCTACACAATATGTTCCCCTTCGAGAGGTTCATGGGAGTCTTGAAGAAATATGTTCATAACCGTGCTAGGCCAGAAGGAAGCATCTCAAGGGCTATGGAACAGAGAGGTCATTGAGTTCTGTGTTGACTTTATTCCTGACCTTAAGCCGATTGGTGTTCCTGAATCGCGGCATGAGGGGAGACTGAGTGGAAAAGGCACGCTAGGAAAGAAAGCACTGATATGTAGGGACGGGCATTCTTTAACTCAAGCACACTACACAGTTCTACAAAGTTCCACCTTCGTGGCTCCGTATATCGAGGAACACAAGAATTATGTACGCTCCAAGAACCCGGGGAAGGATGACTCCTGGATTAAAGAAAAACACATGGAGACTTCGGCAGTTGGTTGCGATTACAGCTCATGAATGACACCACTGTCGGAGATCAGCTCTACTTGTTGGCCGCGTCACCATCTTCGACTGTATTGAATTTCCAAGGGTACGAGATAAATGGGAATACATTTTACACGATCGCCCAAGATAAAAAGAGCACCAACCAGAACAGTGGTGTCCGCTTTGATGCAACAAACGACGATGGGCAAAAGGACACATACTATGGTCGCATAGAGGAGATATGGGAACTTGACTATGGACCTACTTTTAAGGTCCCTTTGTTTCGGTGCAGTTGGGTCAACATGAATGGAGAAGGGATAAAGGTAGACCAGCTGTACGGATGACAACAGTGGATCTCAAGAATCTTGGTTGTTACAGAACGAACCATTCGTCCTAGCCAATGATGTGGCTCAGGTTTTCTATGTGAAGGACATGTCCTCCAGACCGAAAAAAAGAAAAAATAAGCAAACGAATACATCAGACGATGAGCCAAAGCGTCACATAGTTCTTTCAGGGAAAAGAAACATCGTGGGAGTCGAGGACAAGACAGACATGTCAGCAGATTATGATAAGTTTGATGAAATTCCGCCCTTCACAGTGAAAACTGACCCAAGCATCCCGTTAAATAATGAAGATGCTCCATGGTTACGGCCGAAGCGATCATAGGCCAGGGACATACGCGAAGAAGGGTTCATGGCTTTTATGTAAATCAATGTAATGTATTAAACCTTTATGTGATGTGTAGTAATGTATTAAACCTTTATGTGGTGAAAACCATAATACATAGCTCACGTGAGAAGGATCCCTATGAAGAACCATCCATCTACTGTTATACACTGCTGGCGTATCCAACATAAACACATAGCGATTGACGTGCTCGTCCTCCTTCCTGATACGGCAACGTACCACCTCCTCGGGGGCCGGCTCCCTCTGGAACGAGAGTGGCCCACGTGACTTCCACCAAACAAGATCCGGGTCGACGATGTCACCCGGATTCCTCACCAAGCGACGCGTCCCGGAAGATACCACCTCCCAGTGCCAGCCCGGCGGAGCCCAGTCCTCGACATCGCCCCTCGCATCAAACATGCCGGACATTGTCGCCGAGATCTGGAAGAATGAGTGGGAAATTTGATCAAACACCTAGGTAGGGGAGGGAGAGGGCAGCACCCTGGGGAGGGGACGGAGGGCGGTGTGGAGCCTGCTTATATATAAGCAAAACTGACCAAAACACATGGTTTCCCCGTCATACAGCCCTACGGTGCCTCGTGAGTGACTGCATATCAAATGCACCGTAGGGCTGTATGACGGGAGGCACCGTAGGGCTGTATGACGGGAATCCGAATGCTTTGTATACTGCAAATCATCGCGTGGTCGTGAGATGGCAAATCGGCCTTCGATCCAGACAGCGGCAAGACGTCCCTGATGATCTGCAACCGTCCGAACAAGTGTTGGGGATGTTGCTAATCATCAGAGACCCTTGCCGCTGCTTGGATCCAACCGAGGGGAGGGTTCACCTTCAGCCTCCGCTCTAGGAACTCTTGCCTCTCAGAAATCTTGCTCTCTGCTACCCGTGTACTGCCAATGATGGATGCTATATATAGGGTCGTGGCCCCTTTAGTCCCGGGTGGTATCATGGCCCGGGACTAGAAACACACCCCTGATCCAATGGTTCACAAGCCCTCAAAAGAAACACACCCTGATGCAACGGCTCACAAGCGCTCGAAATAAAAACACACGATCCGTGTGCTTCTTCCTTATTGGTGGGATTCCCTTTAGTCCCAGTTGGTGGCTCACAGAGTGATCCAACAGCTCACAAGCCCTCACAAGAAACACACCCCTGATCCAACGGCTCACAAGCGCTCGAAAGAAATACACGATCCGTGTGCTTCTTCCTTATTGGTGGGATTCTCACTATATATATGTAGTCATGGCCTCCATTGGCATAGCACATCTAAACTCATATCTGCAACCTCATCACTCTCCCAGGGCTTCCACCGTACCCACTCTAACCTACTCGGAGGCGGAGGTGCTTTCCGCCTCAAACTACCCCTGCCCGCCCGGCTACGGCGTCCCCGCCGGCTGGAGGCTGAGCACCGGAGGCGTGCCGGTCCCTCCTATCCCTCAAGGTTTGGCACGTCGGGCGGCCATCACGAACCACTACTACCTCGAGCTCACTCCGGAGCAGCGGATGGATCCCCGCTGGCATCCCGACTACCGCCCGACTTGGGACGCCTTCTTCATCAATCGGCGTGAGAGGGCGCTCGCCAGGTACGAGGACGGCCTGCCCCCTTCGAACTTCAACGAGGCCGGCCGTCGGCTGTGGTGGAGCGGCCGTACTCTCCAGAGCGTCATGAACTACATCACGGCCGGCGATAACCCCCGCCTGCGCTACCCTCAGTTCCAGTCCAGTCGAGCACCGCCCGACGACAGCGACGACGACGACGGCGACGACGACTACGACGACTACGAGGACGAGTATTATAGGCCTAGGCAGGAGTATGACTAACCTATGGTTCATCTATGTATCCAAGATTGTTGTCATTAACTACTTCTGGTCTAGCTAAGACGACGATCGTGTAAAATGTATTCTTTATCTCTACATTTCCAAGTCTATGAAGAAGTTTTCTGTAAACTATGTCAAAACTCAAGTTTATCATTTATCCTACCAACTAGTACACATGAAAGTACTCCATGCCAAAGGATTTTATTTTTTGAGTATTTTTTCACTTTCTTTGACTTTTTAAAAAAAACGGTCAAAATGGCCGCCGTTACTATTCATTGTAAGGGATCGAATTATCCAAAACTATCGACGGTTCTGTGATATAACCACTACTTGTGCACCTTAAAATCATTTTTGAAAAAATTTCAGAGCAAACTATCACACACTTGTAGTTCAAATTTGAATTACTTTCGAAAAATAGGCATAAAGTCGTTTAAGTAGGCGAAATTAGCTAGAAACCGAGAAAATTACCAATATTTGTGGATTATTCATAAAATATGGTCTACTTTGTGTGATAATTGGATTGGTGCCATTTTACACCATATTTGTTGTACTTGCTTCACAAAAAATGTCATTTTTGACAAACGAAAAACAAAAAAGATATTTAGATAAGTAATTTGAAAAAATAGAAAATGATTTTGGATTATTTATTCAAATTTAAACACTTTTCATGTTGAAAGTCTTTTCAGATTCAAAACCATTTGAAATTCATATTCAAACACCTAAATAGGAAAAAAAAAAGGCGGGAACAAAATTTCAGAACTGAAAAGTTCGAAATAATTTTGAAAAAGGACTCTTTGGTCCCGGTTGCTACCAAGAACCGGGACCAATGAGTCCATAGACGCGCACCGCGGGATCTGCATTAACTGACCCACTCATTGGTCCCGGTTGCTGGCAAGAACCGGGACCAATCCTCTTTGGTCCCGGTTCTTGCCAGCAACTGGGACCAATGAGTGCTCCTATAACTGCTCGCGCCCTTTCTTCTTCCCCATTCACGCAAATCGACTAAGGACCGGAGGCGCGACGCAGAGCGAAACGACGCCGGCAGGCTGCCCGACCTCCGCGCCGCGCCCCACGCCGCGCCCCGCCGCCGCCGTCGACGTCCGCCGCGCCCTGGACGGCCGCGCCACCTCCTCCACACTCGCCACCTCTCCTCCACGGCCGCGCCCCCGCTCGCTCCCTCCACGGCCGCCCCCACGCCGTCGACGCCGCCCCCGGCCTCCCCGGCCTCCCCTCGAGCTCCTTGTTCCGTCCAGACGCTCAGCTTCGACTTTCGCGCGCCCTAGGTGAGCAGCCCATGCTCCGAGCTTCTGCCCGTGCTTTGCCTGTCGAGAGGAAGCAGGCAAGCTGCTGCTGTGCGAGCTGGGCCGGATCCAGCCCAAGTTGGCCCGTCCCTGTGCAGATCTGGCCCGACTATTTTTTTTCCAGTAGCTTTATTCTTTTCTGTGCAGATCTGTTTCTGTCCTCTTAGTTTAAATCGAAATAAAATACTTAAACACTGAATTTCTGTAAACCAAAAATCACAGTGGTAAAGCATTGAGTTTAGAATCATGTCCAACTTGCCGATCTCAAAAATATTAATTTGTGTGAGCATGAAAATTACGGTGCTGCCACTGGTCAAAATCAAAGAACTATTAATGACTTGAGTTATATGAATCCAAAATTAGTGAATCCAATTGTTTTGGAATTATTGTGAGTGTAGTTTTCTGTAGAAGTTAACCTCATGTGTTTGCAATGCATATATTTGTTTTGGCATGTGTTTGAAGTTTGGACCAGTAGGGTTTTCTAGCATTTAATTAATTTTCTATGAATAAGATTTTTAGACTAAATCCAATTGCTTTAGCTTGATATACTTACAGAGAACCTAAAGCCATTTTTGCATAAATTTTGGTTGAACAGAACACCCTGGACCTATTAAACTCTAAAAATGGTGTTTTCTGCCTTTTAAAAATTGATAAAACAATTGTTGGGTCCTTTGTGAAAATATTGTTATTGTTGTTGTGAATTTTTTGGTACTGTAGCTCACCAAATAAAGTTACTTTTAATATGTTAGTGCTGTTAGTGACCTGTGCTAGGTTTGAATTAAGTTAAGCTTGTATTTACGAGTTTACGATACGAGTTTACGTGTTTACGATACGAGTTTACGATACTAGTTTACGGGTTTACTAGTTTACGAGTTTACGAGTTTTGACATATGGAACAAAGTTACCCAACTAAAGTTTTGTGCATTGTTCTTAATTTGCAGAAATTATGGAACGAGACGAAAATCAGGAAAACATCCTCCAGGATATAATCCGCGGGCCGAAAGATATTGTCGATGTCACCTCGGAGTTTTTGAACAACTCCGGTGAGGGAGATGAGTCTCTCAACCGAAGAGACGGCTCCGGTGAGGTAGAACCCGACGGCTGGGGTGAGGAGAAGTCGGCGAGGGAGAAGCCGACGAGGGAGAAGCCGAAGGCTCCGGTGGAACATTAAATGTTGCAAACTCCGGCGAGGTGCATATACATATATTAATGAAGCCGAAGATTGTATTAATTAAGCCTCTGCTGTCTATATACATATATTAACGCTCTTTCTTCTTTTAGCCCTCCGGATCGAGCAAATCTTCTGTAAGGACAAAACGAGGCCCAGCCAAAAAGTTGGGCGACCAAGAAAGGTACAGGATCGAAAGAGTCGCTGAAGACGGCACACCGACTGCTCCCCCTGGTGTTGCAAAAAAATGGTAAAGCAATGCGGAGTTCTTGTTAGGGACTACATCCCGATCACCGTTCGAGAATGGCATCGGCCAAAGAGGCAGGAGTGCTATATGTCAGCGATAGGGCAAAGAAAGACTTTGGAGAAAGCTCATGGTTAATTTCACCCTGCCGGCGCCAGAGGTGGATTCAGATGAGGAGGATCCAGATGAGGCAGAAAAGATTGCCCGGAAAACATGGAGCAAAAAGTCAAGGACTGGGCTCTTAAGAAGATGGCCGAGCTATTCAAGAACTGGAAGAAAAGATTGAACAACGAGTTTGTCAAGAAAAATAAGACTCCAGACTTCGATAAAGGGTATGAGAAGATAAAGGACTACTGGGAAGAATTTGTGGCGTACAAGAAATCGGAGGAAGCTCTGGAAAAGTCTGCAAAAAATAAGGCAAATGCTGCTCTAAAGATGTACCACCATACTATGGGGCCTGGTGGCTACGCCTATAAATCCTAAGTGGGAGAAACTTGAGGCGGACCTGCTGGCTAAAGGGATCACTCCAGAGCCACTCGCATGGACCGAACGGGCAAGAAATTGGTTTTACGGGCATGGGGGCACGTTGGACGCAGAAGGGAAGTGCATATATAACAGAACACAAAGATAACCCCTACTACCCATCCAAGAAATTAGAAATGCATTCAAGGATGTTGAAGAGGGACGGTTCATTCCCGATAGAGAGGATGACGAGCTCACACGCGCCCTTGGGAATAAGGAACACGACGGACGACGAGGCGTGATAGGCTCCAAGCCCAAGACAATTGCGATTCCCGAGCACAGGAAGAAATTTCCTGATAGAAGCCATCAGAGGAGAAAGGAAAGGGAGGCAATGGAAGCACGCGCTGCTGCAGACCGGCTGCGTAATATAGAAGAAGAATTAAAGCTGCAGAAGGAACAAATTGCCGCACTTAGCCAGCAAGGTACTAGCGGCCAATCTCAGCGGCACATGGTAGAAGCTGCATGCGATGGTACCGGTGGCCCATCGAATCGGAAAAGCAGCGTGGCTTCCACGGAGCTCCAGGATGGTAATGATGATGCAGTGGCTCCTCTTCGTCGCTACCCAGTGGATGATATCACGGAGAGCACACCTTGTGAGCTGCATGTGAAAGTTTATAACTTATCCATGAAGGTGGCGGTCGGCTATGCCTACCAATTGGACCTAATCCAACTTACCATTTTCTCCGGTTCCAAATGGCTACGCTGTTGTCGGGGTGGATGCAGTGATGAAAGATTTTGAGGAGCTGAAGCTGCAACACCCTGCAGGTGAAGATGGGGAGGTGCTTGAACTTGGAGAAGCCAAGAAAGCGCCATTCTATGGCCAAAGGAATTCATCGTGCTTCCGAACTGGCAGCCAAGGCCATCGACTCCTCACCAGTCTCCAGCGCAACAGTCCTCTTCACCGCCTCAGCATTCTCCAGCGCAGCCGTCCTCTTCACCGCCTCACAGTCTCCAGCGCAGCCGTCTCCGCCGCCGCGTCACCAGTCTCCAGCGCAGCCGTCTCACCAGAAGAAACGGACCAACGCCGCTCCCCCGCTCCCCACTCAGAAGAGAGGTCGCACTCAGAAGATAGTCGACATCCCGTCGGTTCCTCCCAAGAGACCTTATGACAGGACTGAAGCGGAAAACGCCGCGGTAGTGGCTGCCTACAATAAGGCTTTTTTTGCACCAAAAAAGCCCGAGCAAAAGAAGGTATATGATGAAAAAACCAAAAAGTGGGCTAAGTCCTTCCTTGAGCAGCCATCCCAGATATCGATGAATCTGCCATCTGACTATGGTCGTGAACTTAGTAAGCTAGCACGTGCCCAGTCTGAGCAGAACAAGGGAAGAAGTGCAAAAAGCGGGAAACAAATTGCCCAGCTCGGACAGCAGAAAAATCAATCGGTCCCCCCGCTCATAGTGTGTTCCGATGTCGACAAGGACTTCAGAGCCGCTATGGATAAGGACCTGGAATTATTAGCGAACTTGGTATCACTGTATCGCAGGCCAAGGAAAGCTACCGCCTTGGGTATGACCCTTGGTCAACTTTTAGGCTATGAATATCAGCCAATGTTAGAGATGGCACGGAAATATGTCCAAGGGGAGCCTATGGTCAGTAATGAGGAGCTCACGGGTCTATCAACACATATGCGAAATCTGCATACCTGGTACCTGGTGCACACATCAAAGAAGGACGCGAAAGAGTGGTTTCCGTGGACGTTAGAGTGGAGCATTTCTTCAAACGTTACATTATACAGGTTCAACTGACTGAACTGTTTCAGTTATTCCAAAAGCGCGCCCTCGACAAATCTATCCTCGCTTGCTATTGTCTGTAAGTGATTTATTTTCGTAATTAAGTCTCTAGCTCAGCTCGTTCATTGCCTGTATTATATTATCCTGACTATATATATATCCTTTTGTACGCTATTATGCAGAATGAAGATGATGGAATGCAAAAGATCTAGAGTTTTTGAGGTTGGGTTCGTTGACCCATATATCGTTAATTCACATACGTTAGTCAATCACCCCAAAGACGTGGAGATGACCTGACCACCTTTTTAATCAAGCAAAATTTCTGTACGGAAATACTATTTCCTTACAACTTCAGGTGAGTGTTTCTGTCTTGTACATATTTTTATTTGGCTTTCTCGATGTTAAGTGTAATTGATGAGCTATGCATGTCTGCTTTATGTAAACGTCCGCAGGTTCCACTGGATTCTGCTAAGCATTCAACCTGACAAGTCCATAGTTGAAGTCCACGACTCATTAAGTTGGGACCAAGCGACGTGGTCCGACATGAAAGAAATGCTCAACAAGTAATTTCAATCATTATCGCATTATATCGCCCTCTTTCGTTCGTTCCTGATATCAAGTAATTAATAACTCCTTTGTTCATTTTCTTTGCCAAAGCAGGTGTTGGACAATTTTCAAACAGAAGGTAGAAGGTCCATTCAAAGATGAGCTAACTTATAACGGTGAAAAGTCCGCAGCAGCCACCGGGGAGTAATTTATGTGGATTCTACGTTTGCGAGTTCATTCGCGAGTTGACCACTGAGCGGAGAACAACTACTTTGAGCGAAATGCGGGAGAAGCTCGACCCAGAACGCGCGTACGAGCAATTCAAGAGGAATTGGCGGGATTTCTGCTTAGGGAGGTCATCGATGAAAAGGGAGAACATTATGCTTCGGACGATGAACTACATATGTGATCTATCTCCATGTAATTAAATAGTTGTATTCTCGCAAGAGATCGAATATTAATTATATATGCATCAACGTGTACTGTGTATATAGTAGAGCGTATAATATGCGTACGGAAACGATGGAGAGCACGTCGGCGATGCGAAGAAGGGGGAGACGACGGAGGCACCGGCGAGAGGGGGCACCGGCGAGAGGGAGAGGGGGCACCGACGAGAGGGAGAGGGGGCACCGGCGAGAGGGGGCACCGGCAGAGGGGGCACTGGCGAGAGGGAGACCCTAAACCCTAAATACAAAAAAAAACACTCATTGGTCCCGGTTCGTAACAAGAACCGGGACCAATGAGTCTCCCCCACGCCCAGCCAGAACTGGCCACGTGGCCGCCCATTGGTCCCGGTTCGTGGCCCAACCGGGACTAGCATTAGTCCCGATTGGCCAGTCCCGGTTGGACAACCGGGACTGATGGCCCAACCGAACCGGGACCATAGGCCTATTTTGCACTAGTGACCATTCGCGGACACAGTTGAAGAGGTTCTCACGATCGGCGTCAGCAACGGACTGCCCCTGGAGGATCCGAGCCGTATGGAGAAGGCCGTTGGGGGGGCTGCTACGGCTAGGAAAGAAGCTCCAGCCGGAGATATAAGAAGTGGTGTGTCCACATGATATTGACTTACAATTATTGCTGACAACGTGGTTCCACGGTGCCCGAGTTAACAGCGGTGGCCTGAACGGAACTTTGACTAACGCGATTCAGTGGGAAAAACACAAATATACAAAAAAATGAACGGAAGAAACAGAACTGGGCTCAAAATTATCGGAACATTACAAAGAATTATTTTCCTATATATGTAAGAACATGACCATTGCATAGGTAGTAGCTAGTACAGGCTGAGCACTGCATTGCCGACAGTACAAGCTGAGCACTGAAAGCAAACACAACAGCAAATGGTGAAGCAAAGTAAATTAGGACAGGCCAAAGCGCTTGCCCTTGCTGCACGTTGCACCATCGATCGCCGGCTTGGCGGTGGCGGTGGCGATGCTGGGGAAAGACACCCAGCAGTCGTACTCGTAGTAATAGTGGTGATATGTGGGCCATACGACATAAGTCAACTTGGCCCGGAGCCTGACCTCGAGGGCGAACCACCCCGCGCTCGCTGCAAGGAGAACTCCTCGGCCACGGCGGCGCTGACTTTGCTGGCTCGGCCGCGCAGCAGCGGGTGTACGGTGCGGTGGCGGCGCGTTCTGCCCTTGAACTTGGGGTAGGTGTCGTCGGGCGGGCTGATCTGGGTGCCGTTGAAGAAGAGACGGGCGGTGAAGTGGTTGTAGCGGATGGCCCATATACGGTGGTCGCTCCAGAAGGTGACGTTGAGGGCCAGGTCGTAGCGGAGCGTGTCGTTGCCGGGGGCGAGGTCGAAGGCCGCGAGGGCTGCGGTGTCGACGTGTGGCCGCACAGCGTATGGGCGGAAGAAGATGGCATAGAGGAAGAACAAGCCCAACGCGGTCTCCCCGTAGTTGAGGATCGTCTTGCAGGTGAACAAGACTACCTTGCCCTTCCACTCTACTTTATCTTTCCATGCGAGCCACATCAAACCACCGCTGCACAAGAAAATGGTCAGTCATATATATAAAGCAAAGTTAAAAACATGTACTATCTGTATTTACACATACAAAGAGGAGCTGTTCGTATATATGGAGAGCACATCAGCGAGCCCTATTTCGGATTCACTCGAATCATTCGGACTCTCAGTGTTTTCCGTGTTCGTCATTATGACAAATCAAGAAATACTGGATTAATTTGTGGACCTTCGGGTGCTGGACTGCTGGTAAACCATATACTCTACACTACACAGCGTGTTTTCCATCGAGAGGCTTGGTACAGTCTATATATATAGATCTCGATCGACGATGCCAGCGATCAAGTTCATACCACCTCAGCAATGAATAAACAAAGGGACTTGCCCATTAGTCTATATGTAATCGCGGCCCAGATCGATCCATTCCTACATCCACGCCTTTTGATGGAAAGCCTCTTCTTCACCTAATGCTAACCACATCCATGTCCTCCACACCAACAGTACACTAGACCAGGTAAGGGATAGCAGCGAGCATACCCAGACTAGCAAATAGATTACCACCTCAGTGCTGCAATGGAGGGCAACACAAGCAACAACAATGGCTGCGGCCATCTGGGCTCGGTGTTTGGGAGTGCCAAACAGCGCTTCCACAATGCATATACACAGAGCAAGGGTTCTTTCAAATGTTTGACTTCTTGCTTCGGATGCGCATGGGGGTGCGCGCAGGTATGGACGCCGCTTAGCGCCACCTTCCTCATCTATTGGCTCATCTATCGCCCGATCGCTTCCACCCACAAACGGACTCCGCCGTCCTCGCCGCCTTCGACCTCACCAACGCTTCTGCACCTGCCCTCCGGTACAACCTCGCCATCAACCTCAGCTTCGGAACTCGCACCGCCTCGCAATCCGCTACCTCGACCTCGCTGCATCTGTGTTCTACAACGGCACGAGGCTCGGCCCCACCGATGACGTGCTCCCCGGCTTCGTCCAGGGACCAAGACCACAACCGTACGTATACTACACCACTTCTGAGTCCTGGCATGATTGATTAGTTGTGGCTACCTATGTAGAGAAATTTATGCTGATGGAGTGCATGCAGGTGTTATACCCGGAGTTCAATGGCGTGGTGGCGGTGGACTCGGGTGTGGTGGCAGAGCTGCAGAGGGAGCGCGCGGAGGGGATGCTGCACCTGAGGGTCTCCGTTTCGCTTACGCTCTCGTACAAGGTTTTGTTCATCAAGGACGTTTTCTTCTACCAGTACGATTGTTGGCTCTGGTTCCCGCCGCCAACCAACAACACGCCCGCACTCTTCTCCGGCGACGGCATCAATTGCTGGCGCGTTTGACGAATTTCCACTTTGTGTCCTGTGATTACCATTCTAAGCCTCTAAAGTCATCAAGGCAGAAGACGTTATGTTGTTAGCCTGTTAGGCTACTCTGTTTGACGGCAATCATGGCACAAGGCGGGATGTTTCTTGATATCCTTCTGTCTGGATCGGATGATGTACGCTATTCTTATGTGTGCTTGTACTTCCTTTTTGTTTGTGTTTCTCATTGTAATTGATCGTCCGAGCCTTTTCCGCACTATTTGGCAATAAATTATTTTTGGCATTTATGAAAGAAAAAATTGATGAAATTCGTACCATATAACTCTGTTTTTCACCAAATATGTCATTGTATTTGTCATACAGTTGGAATACTGATTCTCGCAGAGACATGTTCGCTCGTTCTGCCCTGACGTGCCCTCCCTGCTCTGCTAGTCGCTGATGGATCGCACGATAAATCGATTACTTCGTGATGTACCAGAGGGGCCCGTATCAGACCCCACCGGAGAGCTCAAGGCTGTAAGCGGCTGTTCGGACAGTAGCAGCGTGAGAACGGTCGTGAGAACCGGTGGAGGTTGAGCGGAGGGAGGAATATTTAAGTCCTACTTCGGGGGCGGCAACATTGGGGAACTTCGTTCTTGGTTGTGTTATTTGGACACCGAGTCTTGATTTTCAGGGTGAAAATGATAGGTCTGACCTTCACTGGTTGAACTTGGCAATGACGGGTCTCTGTTCAAAGAAATTTTCGACTGTCTTCGGGTTGAAAACCCATGATCTCTTTATCGAGCGACGACATTGTTCACTTTCGAGAGCCACCGTATGGAGAACCTTTTTTGCAGTCAAGGCATGGCTATTGGTAGTGGTAGTTCATGTTGTTTCGCTGATTAGTTGGGCGAACATTGTTTCTTTTTTCTTTTGGACGTGTGCATCATTGATGTCTCAACTAGCTCTTTATTATGATGCTGTTGCGAATGAGTGTAATTGATATCTGCTTTGTATTAATATATCCCTTCATAAAAAAATGTGTAACCGTTGAATTGCTTAACTCCTCGTGATCCCAACTCCTATCAAGAGCACATGTGAGACAGTGGAAGTCCTCGACCTGAAAGGCCACATCTATTAGTGGTCAATAAACAGGACTCTACCGATGTAGAAGTCTTAACAAATTCATTTGGACGGGGGTTTAGGTCCTTATCTTCCGGAGACACAAGAGTAATGCAATATGAATGTGAAATGGTTATTTTTTTTAGGGAAATTGTGAATTGTTGACCTCCCATGATTCCAACTCCCATCAACAGCACATGAGATGGTGGAATTCCTCTGCCTCAAAGGCGAAATCCATTAGTTGTCAATAAAGAAGAGGACTCTAAACTTCCCTATGTCCAAGTCCTAACCAATTTATTGGACCGGGTTCAGTCTTCCAGATGCGCAAGCTAGCTTAACGCAAACATGTGTGAACCCATGAATTGTTTGATTTCCCACACGTGAGACAGTGGGATGTCCTCAGCCTCAACGGCCACATATATTAGTTGTCAATAAAGATTAAAAATGAAGACTCTCTAGACTTCCCTGTGTACAAGTCCTAACCAATTTATTTGGACGGGGGCTGAGGTACAGTCCATATCTTCCACGTCTACAAGCGTATTACCCATGGAATATGGACTTGAGACCATGCGTATTTTGCTTGTATATGGTAACCATTGTGACATTTTGTTGTATAAAATGGATGTGAAGAGTGCTTCATTTCTAATCTTTATTGAGTACAGTCTATATCTTTTTTTTCAATCCTCTAATGCGACAACTGATCGGCCGGTCTTACAACTACCCCATGTACAAAAATACCATACTCCACAATAATTCATATGAGCTAGGTAAGGAGTCGACGTGAGTAAGAGCATGTTGAGGTGATCGTCATAAGGAAAACGAAGCAATGCTGAATCATTAATATTGCATCGCTTATCAAACAACAGTTTTTCCCGGCAGGACATGCCCCGCTCTCTATCATTGGAGGTATAGTAATCGGCTAGCGGGATATAGTTTGTACGGGTCATCGGGACTAGGTTTCTTTGGTCATTTATAATCCGTTATTAGGTGTGTAGTCGTTCAAGCGTCAAAATCACATGCTCTTGCTGACCACAATAAGTTCACATGATCCTATTGTTTCTTTCTTCTTTTTTTCTCATGGATGACCAAGGATCGGCCGGCCTTACAACTACAATACTACTTGTGGAAAAAAAAAATCGATCCCAAGTTGCGCAAGAGTACATATGAGCCAACTAATTAAGGGACTCGATTTTAGTTTGGACATGTTGAGCTGATCTTCCTATTGAAAACGCAGCAAGGCAAAGCTAGCAAGCTATCCAAGCTATTGGTCAAGTTTAAGTGATTTTTTTTTTTTTGTAAAATCCTCTAGTGTGACAAATGACTGGCCGGCCTTTAAAATTAGTCAATGTATAAAAATACCATATTGCCGCACGATATGAGCTAGCTAGGTAAGGAGTCGATGTCAGTAAGGACATGTTGAGCTGATCGTCCTAAGTACATGCAATATTAATTAATCTTGTCAGTATAAGGACATGCCTCCTCCCAAGTTCCATATAATTAATATTGCATCGCTATGAGACAACAGTCTCTCCTGGCAGGACATGCCCCGCTCTCAATCATTGGAGGTATACTAGGGTAATGGGATTGTAGTTTGTATTGTTGGAAAACCCCACGTGCGGGTCATCAGGACTGGGCTTCTTTGGTCGTTTATAATCTCCGTTATTAGGTGTGATGTGTTGTTCAAGCGTCAAATCCCATGCGCTCGCTTAATTACCACCACAAGTTCACATTATAATTTTTTCCGTCATGTGTGACCAAGGATCGGCCGGCCTTACAATTAGTCTATGTATATCTCTTCTCTATCTCTACCGGATATAATAAGCAACCAGTGGTACGTTGCCATAAAGCTTGCACATTAGTGTTGCAATCCCTCATGATGGTCGTCACCGTTGTTTTACATATAACCCCCTAAGTTGTGAGAACTTAGTGGGCGGTCCAAGTCAACTGCACACATGCACTACACCCAGGCCACCGCCTCACCTGATCGAAATTTTGACAAAACGGACCACCTCGGCGAATGAAATGTCAAAAAGGACCACCTCCAAAAAAACTTGTCAAAAAGGACCACCTGAACGGTGGCGGCAGGCGTGCCAGGCGACACGTGGCGCCTGCCGCCACGGGCAGAGGCGGCTGGCCCGGCCGCCAGGCGCAGTGGCGGCACGTTCGCCAGAACGGAAAATCCCGTCGCGCGGGAACCGCGTGAGACCCAGCCGCCTTGGGCTGTGGCGGCACGTCTACGTGGACGGCCGGCCGCCTCGGCCTGTGGCGGCCTCTGCAGCCACGCGCGGGACGATCGGTGCTGATGTTCATGTAATGAGGCAAGTCCACTGTTGCATGCGACATGCACGAAGTAATCGACTGGAGGGATCCCGAGCGAATACGGCGGCAGCAGCAGCGTCAGGCAGAGGCCGCCACAGGCCGAGGCGGCCTGCCGGCCACGTAGACGTGCCGCCACAGCCCAAGGCGGCTGGGCCCCACGCGGTGGATTTCCGTTCCCGCGCGACGGGATTTTCCGTTCCGGCGAACGTGCCGCCACCGTATCTGGCGGCCGGGCCAGCCGCCTCTGCCCGTGGCGGCAGGCGCCACGTGTCGCCTGGCACGCCTGCCGCCACCGTTCAGGTGGTCCTTTTTGACAAAAAATTTTGGAGGTGGTCCTTTTTGACATTTCATTCGCCGAGGTGGTCCGTTTTGTCAAAATTTCCACCTGATCCACACGCGGCCTCCAGCGTCGGTCGCGTCAGTCAGAGAGCAGTCCGGCAGCGTCCGGGAGCACGACGGTGACGTTGGCTGGGCAACCGGGCCTTCCGGCCTCCATCGCCGACCGTGTCGGTCAGAGAATAGTCAAGCGGCTGTGGCGACTCAGGAGAATGAGGGCGACGACGGACATTGTTGGGTTTGGGAGTAGGAGAGGATCAGCGGAGACGGTTGCGGCGATGATTGTTGTTGGGATTGTATCTAAGCGTAGTTGCCTCACTCCGCCACATTGATCTGCAGGAAAGCAACTGCTCATCCGCTAATTCACGATTTAGCCGTCGAATTTTCTGTAGATTGACTGTAGTGATGTGCCGATTTCTCACTGTTGTCACAGCGGCCGTTGGACTCGGAGGAGCTGTTGTCCACAACAGGCTCAGTCCACCGCACACGGACTGAGGCACAAGAGGAGTTGTCTTTGGCGCACAGAGTTAGGGGTAACTTCGTTGACCTCATGATGGAGTAGCCCGACGACAACTATTCAGTTTTGTCCTTGGACGAGCCGCTGGCCAGCCCAAAGGAACTGGATGAGCATAAGTTGGTGGAGGTGTCCATCGCGCTTCGGCGAGGCGTGAGGAAGCAGTGGCGCATCGCGTGGTCGAGAAGTCTTTTGCCTCTGTTCGCAAGTACCTGGTGCGTGCGTTGCTGGGGGCCAAGAAGGAGGCCAAGAAGCATACGCGGCTTTGGATGGACGTCGTGGGAAAGTGTTCAGCTAAGTGGAAAGCCGGTCATTCCTTAGCTTAAAAAAAATGTCCTGTTATGACATGGAATCATATTGTTCTGCTAATTCCTTGAAGTTGCTTCCCTTGTTCCCCTACTGCACCAAGTCCAAGTCTCAAACTTATCTTCGTTCATATGAAAAGAGTGTTGAGTCATCCGTCTCATCGGCAGGTATATCCTTTTGAAAAGACACAACAAATAAGATAACTAGAGAGATTTGTTAGACGAAGGTTCATTTCTTGTGTATTTGAAAGGAGACTCAAATGCATTATATGACAAAGTTTTCTTGTTTTTTGGGGGGAAAGTTTGCTTGTTGTGAATAGGTGCAGTGAGGGCCGTCAGTCATCCAATCTATCTTCGAACAGGAGGGGTTAATCTGGTCATTGAAAGAGGCTTCTTGTCTGGAAATGAAGGTTGTGACAGCCGCTCACAACATTGGAGTCGGCCCGCTAATTTGACCGTCTGCTGCCCAAATAATATCCGAGCAGGGCCTTAATCACGCCTGGCTACCTTATTATGGGCGGCACACTTTACTTTTGTCCGTCTCGAAAAAGAGTAGAAGAGCCCAGTTTTTTTGGAGTCAATTTTCCTGAAAAACCCGACCGAGGGGGCATATTTGGGAGTCTTTTTTTTGTCACTGCTAAAATCGACTCTAATACTCGATCTTCTAATAATCATAGATCGCTCAAACACAAATAAATCTACTTTACACTAAATTCTTATACTAACTAGTTAGATGACGATAAAGTCAATGATAAAGATATCATATTTATTTTTAGTGGTCATAACAATCTGTGACATCAAAAGTTAGTATGAATAATCAAGCTAGGCAAAGGACATCATGCAATGAGTTGTTGCTAATTTTCATAACGATTGACCATCACAAATGTTTTGGATCGCATGGCATGGGTGACAAAGTGCTGAAACATAAAAAATCATGACTGAAATATAAGACAAAGAATACTGAAAAGCACTCTTAAAGGATCCAGATTTTTTATAAGATAAAACACCATTTTTTGCACAAATTCTTGCACTCTTTAAGGAATTGGGTTTTTGAAACGTTTTACTAATTTTTTAAAAATAATTCTATGAGAACCACGTGAGCTCGGGAGGCAAAACGCCTTCCTCAGTGTATAGTTTGTACAATATATATGAAGTAAACAATGGGCAATATCTTTATAGGAAATCAACGAGGAGCTCGTTCGTTCAAAAGAACAAACAATATATATGAAATATGTGTATGCTATTACGTATGAAGTGAGGTTGATACAAGTAGCACAACTCGGTGAAAACTGTTAAGAGGTCAAACCAGACAAAACATAAATAGATCTTGAGCATCAGTTAATACCCGCGATGCTCCTAGGGGGGCAGCTCGGGTGAAACCCTAGCCGCCGCCCCCTGTAGTCTCCTGTCCTCCATCTCCCCGCCACTGCCGAAGAAGCAGGCAAAGCCGCACCTTGAGGACGGCAGACAGAGGGCCTTCGTATCCCTTGTCATTCTCTGGGCGCTGGTCTTGTATGGCGGAGCACGGATTTGAGGCGGCGGCCCTAGTTTTTTTCGGTGGTGGCTGGTGATCGTGGTTGCGTGGGCAGCCAGCACTGGCCCAACGGCGGTGCTGACGGCGCGGCATCTCGGCTCCTCGGGCCGGCAGGCTGGTGGAGCAGGGATGGCCGCGCGTGCGGTGGGTCTGGTCGTGAACGGCTCGTCAGTGAGACAGGAGGCCGAGCGCGGCTCTCTAGGTGGTGGCGCGCGAGGGATTTGGGCCCTTGTGCCCGGATATGACGATCGCGACGTCGGTTACTGTTGTATGGGCGATGACAGCGGCTTACGCGGCGGTGCTCCTTGTAGAGCCACTAGTAGAAAAAAGGGCTTTGAGCCAGCCCCTTTGGACCCGGATTTGTTACAAACCGGTCCTAAAGGTTCTGACCGCTGCCCCCCCCCCCCCCCCTGCCGCAAACGGCCGCGAATCCTTTAGGACCGGTTTGTAATACAAACAGGTCCTAAAGGTTTTGCGACCATTTGCGGCAGGGGGGGGGGGGGGGGGCCAGCGGTCAGAACCTTTAGGACCGGTTTGTAACACGAACCGGTCCTAAAGGTTTTCGGCAGTTTGCAGCAGTAGGGGGCCCAGCGGTCAGACACTTTAGGACCGGTTTTTAATACAAACCGGTCCTAAAGGTCCCCCCTATATCCTTCTTCCACCCCGTGCTGCAGCTCCATTTTCCCAGCTCGAGCTCAACTCCATTTTTGCTCTCTCCTTCCTCTTGGGAGCTCTAGTTCATCCCCATTTTTCTCCACCATTTGTCAAGATTGTTGGCACCCATCGGTCCTACGGTTAGCAACTTCATCCCCTCTTCCGGCATTGCAAGTTTTGCTCATTTTCTTGCTCATTTCATTTTTCTTGTGCTAGCTAGGTGTTTGATGAAATGCCTAAGTTACAGAGATCATTTGTTTTATATGCAATTTGAGCTCAAATTAAATTATGATTTGTGGATTTTTAGTGCCGTCCTGTCCCCTTCCTCACCGCCGTCGATCGCCCGCGCCGCCCCGTCACCGACACCACCTTGGTGAGCCTATTGTTCTTATTTAGCAAAACAATTTTTTATTTGTATGATTTACATATTTACTTGTATATAATTTTCTTAGTTGTGTATGAATTTTTTTTTATGTATAGTGCCATGGTTTTGATATCCGTCCCCGTTGGCCCTCGTCCAGTCTATGATTCGGATGTGGTATATTATCTTTTATAACTATTTTCTTTTTTCATTTCCTGTTTATATGACAATTAATTACGCCAACCAACTTGACATAGATATTTTTATGTAGGAGGTAGTGGAACCGGAAATGCCAATCGACCCTATTGTTGAGAAGTTAAATTTAGTTGAACAAGAAAATGATGACCTGAAAGAAATATTGAAAAAAACTGAAGAAAGATTGGAAAAAACTGAAAGAGAGAAGATGACCTTGGAAAAGGTTCTTGCCGGTGTCGTCGATGGTCACAAGAGCGAGATGGATGCAATGCGCCTGAAGATTAGAAAGATTAGAAAATATGCAATTAGTAAAGAGGCTTGGTATCATTATGCCGTCGGGTCAATTGTTACATTTGTTGCGATTTTGATCGCATTTGTTGTTGTATTTAAATGCATTAATTAGAGAGTTTTATGGTTGGTTTCAGTGTGTATTTTTATGAGAACTATATATGTATGGTCACTACGCTACTTTGGTTTTAACGTGTGATGAACTTGTATTAATTAATTAATTTAGTCAGTTCCCTATTCATGATGATTTAGTATATTGGTTTTTGATAAATTTATATAATGCAGATGAACCGGCAATGGATGTACGGTGACCGACGTCGTCCCGAATTCATTAATGGCATGCATAGTTTTCTCGATGTGGCTGAGGCAAACAAGCAGAATGGTTTTATTTTTTGTCCATGTGATAAATGCCAGAATAAGAGGAATTACCCTTCCTCAAGAACCATACACACCCACCTGTTGCGAGAAGGCTTCATGCCCAATTATTTTTGTTGGACCAAGCACGGAGAAAGAGGGGTTATAATGGAAGACATTGAAGAAGAAGAGGATAATGACAACTATCCTATGTTCGGTGAACACGGTGATACTGCAATGGGGGAAGACGAGCCTGAACTTGAGGACATTGTTGATGAGCCTGAACTTGAGGACATTGTTGATGAGTCTGATGATGATCTTCGTCGGGTCATTCTTGATGAACAGATAAACTGCGCAAGTGAAAACGAGAGGTCGAAGTTGGAGCGCATGTTAGAGGATCACAGAAAATTGTTGTACCCAAATTGCGAAGATGGCCAGAAAAAGCTGGGTACCACCCTGGAATTGCTGCAATGGAAGGCAGAGAATGGACTATCTGACAAGGGATTTGAAAAGCTGCTGAAAATATTGAAGAAGATGCTTCCAAGAGATAACGTGTTGCCCTGCAGTACGTACGAAGCAAAGAAGGTTGTCTGCCCTCTAGGATTAGAGGTGCAGAAGATACATGCATGCATCAATGACTGCATCCTCTACCGCGGTGAGCACGAGAATTTGAATGCATGCCCGGTATGCGGTGCACTGCGGTACAAGATCAGGCGAGATGACTCTGGTGATGTTGAGGGCGACGATCGCCCCAGGAAGAGGGTTCCTGCCAAGGTGATGTGGTATGCTCCTATAATACCACGGTTGAAACGTTTGTTCCGAAACAAAGAGCATGCCAAGTTGTTGCGATGGCACAAAGAAGATCGTAAGGAAGACGCGATGCTGAGACACCCCGCTGATGGGTCGCAGTGGAGAACCATCGACAACGAGTTCAAGGACTTTGCACGTGACGCAAGAAACTTAAGGTTTGGTCTAAGTACAGATGGCCTGAATCCGTTTGGGGAGCAGAGCAGCAGTCATAGCACCTGGCCCGTGACTCTATGTATCTATAACCTTCCTCCTTGGTTATGCATGAAGCGTAAGTTCATTATGATGCCAGTGCTTATCCCAGGCCCGAAGCAACCCGGCAACGACATTGATGTGTACCTGAGGCCATTAGTTGAAGAACTTTTAGAGTTGTGGGCTGACGAAGGTGTACGTGTGTGGGACGAGTACAAACAGGAGGAATTTGACCTACGAGCGTTGCTGTTTATAACCATCAATGATTGGCCCGCTCTTAGTAACATCTCAGGACAGTCAAACAAGGGATACAACGCATGCACACACTGTTTAGGCGAGACTGAAAGTATACATGTAGGCAAGAATGTGTACCCGGGGCATCGTCGATTTCTTCCAGACAGGCATCCCGTAAGAAAGAAAGGAAAGCATTTCAAAGGTGAGGCAGATACACGGAGGAAGCCTACCCTCCCTAAAGGTGCTGATATATATGACATGGTCAAAGATATAAAAGTAATCTTTGGAAAGGGTCCTGGCGCACAATCTGTTCCGAATGACGCTGACAACCACGTAGCCATGTGGAAGAAGAAATCTATATTCTGGGATCTACCCTATTGGAAATTCCTAGAGGTTCGCTCTGCAATCGACGTGATGCACGTGACGAAAAATATTTGCGTGAACCTGCTAAACTTATTGGGCGTGCATGGGAAGAAGTCGAGAGATACACCAAAAGCACGGCTGCACCACCAACATATGCACGAACGAGACGACCTGATGAATCCAGAGAATTTCAAAGGTCCTGCCAGCTACGCTCTTACCAAGCAAGAGAAGGAGATCTTTTTCGAAGTCCTGAGCAGTATCAAGGTCCCGTCTGGCTACTCGTCCAACATAAAAGGAATAATAAACATGGAAGAGAAAAAGTTCCAAAACCTAAAGTCTCACGACTGCCACGTGATTATGACCCAGTTACTTCCGATTGCATTGAGGGGGCTTCTACCAGAAAACGTGCGAGTACCCATTGTGAAGCTATGTGCATTCCTCAATGCAATTTCTCAGAAGGCAATCGATCCAGCAACTCTACCAAGTTTACAGAAGGATGTGGTCCAATGTCTTGTCAGCTTCGAGTTGGTGTTCCCACCAACCTTCTTCAATATTATGACGCACCTCATAGTTCACCTAGTCCAAGAGATTTCCGTTCTCGGTCCTGTATTTCTACACAATATGTTCCCCTTTGAGAGGTTCATGGGAGTCTTAAAGAATTACGTTCATAACCGTGCTAAGCCAGAAGGAAGCATGTCCAAGGGCTATGGAACAGAGGAGGTCATTGAGTTTTGTGTTGACTTTATTCCTGACCTGAATCCGATCGGTGTTCCTCAATCGCGCCATGAGGGGAGACTGCGTGGAAAAGGCACGCTAGGAAAGAAATCAACAACATGTATGGACGGGGATTCTTTCACTCAAGCACACTACACAGTTCTACATAATTCCAGCTTGGTGGCTCCATATATGGAGGAACACAAGGATATTTTACGCTCGGAATACCCGGAGCAACCTGAAAATTGGATTGGTGGAGAACACGTGAAGACTTTCGGCGGTTGGTTGCAAAGACGTCTCATTAATGACAACATTGTTGAAGATGAGCTATACTTGTTGGCCAAGCAACCATCTTCGACTATATTGACCTTTAAAGGGTACGAGATAAATGGTAATACATTTTACACGGCAGACCAAGATAAAAAGAGCACCAACCAAAACAGTGGTGTCCGGTTTGATGCAACAAACGACAATGGGCAAAAGGACACATACTATGGTTACATAGAGCAGATATGGGAACTTGACTATGGACCTTCCTTTAAGGTCCCTTTGTTCTGGTGCAAATGGTTCAACCTGTCAGGAGTAAAGGTAGACCCGAAGTACGGAATGACAACAGTGGATCAGAAGAATCTTGGGTACGACAATGATAAATTCGTCCTAGCCAACCATGTGGCTCAGGTTTTCTATGTGAAGGACATGTCTAGCAGACCGAAAAAAAGAAAAGAGAAGGAAGCGAATACATCAGACGATGAGCCAAAGCGCCACATAGTTTTTTCAGGGAAAAGAAACATCGTGGGAGTCGAGGACAAGACAGACATGTCAGAAGATTACAATAAATTTGATGAAATTCCGCCCTTCAAAGTCAAAGATGATCCAAGCATCCCGTTAAATGATGAAGATACTCCATGGTTACGGCGCAATCAGAAGAAAGGCAAGACATACGCGAAGAAGAAAAATAGATAGGGGGTGTTGTTGGTGATGTGTAATAATGTATTAAACCTTTTATGTAATTGTGTTATGAAAACATTCCCGTGACATAGTTTGTGATAATGTGCCCATCTTTGACACATGGGTCATGTGACTGATCCAACACTGATTTTGCCCTCAAACACCCCTGATCCAACGGCTCACAAGCCCTCAAAAGAAACACACCCCTGATCCAACGGCTCACAAGCGCTTGAAAGAAACGGCTTGTGAGCCTCCCGGGCTTCGCGGTCACGACTCGTGTCAGTCACACGTGTCCACCCCTGATCCAACGGCTCACAAGCGCTTGAAAGAAACACACGATCAGGAGGCTCACACGAGTCGTGACCGCGAAGCCCGCCTTTAGTCCCGGTTGGTGTTACCAGCCGGGACTAAAGAAGCACACGGATCGTGTGTTTCTTTCAAGCGCTTGTGAGCCGTTGGATCAGGGGTGTGTTTCTTTTGAGGGCTTGTCAGCTGTTGGATCAGCACTCCCACCACCACCACCACTCCCACCTCATCCACAGGTACACTTTCTAATCGCCTATAAATAGCGGCGTCCCTGCAGCGAACGGCACACAACGAGCGTCTACCTTCGCCACCGAATCCAATGGCTGGATTTAGCCTACCTGCTGGCATGTTCCCTGGCATTATTGTGTTCGTCCTTGTTCACCGGCCAGCCATTGGAGCCACCTCCTGTAGGTCGGTGAACAATGACAACACAACGACGCTGTTGGAAACACAAGCCCTCAGGTAGGTTGAATCCAGCCACTGGATTAGGGTGACGCAATGATGAATTGCCGAGGAGGTGGGAGTGGTGGTGGTGGTGGAAGTGGTAGCCATGCCCCTCGGTCCGATCCAAGCAGCGGCAAGGCGCTCTGATGATCTGCGACATTCCCAACACTTTTTGGGACGGTCGTAGATCATCAGAGACGTCTTGCCGCTGTGGATCGAAGGTCGATTTGCTCCAGAGTCTTCCCATATTTGAATAAAACTGCTGAATCTGACGTTGTTTTTAGCAAAGTCTCGTTTCTGGTTGATCATGTAATGATACCCGTTGTTCGAGATTTTAGGGGTTTATCTTGAGGATACTTTTGTATTGTGTTGATGCACTTATGCTATGTTTAATGCTTGCTACTAGCGCAAAATGGCAAAATGGTTTAGGGTTTTGAATTAGTTATTCAAATTCAAACACTTTTCATGTTGAAAGTTTAGTGAGATTCAAAAAATAGGAAATAAGAAAAAGATATGATTTTCAAATATTGGAACATTTTAAAAGACATTTAGACAATTTTTACACAAAATATTGGAATATCTTTTTGCTAAGTTAAATATTTCTATAGAAATTGGAATATCTTTTTTTTATTTTTGAAGTGTTAAAAATGACATTTAGACAATTTTACACAAAATATCATAAAATATAAATATGTTTTTTATAAATAATTGATTTTACAAAAGCTTTTGATTATACAAATTTTTAGAGTCTAATTTTAGTTAATTTGGACAATTAAATCAATAAATATAAAAGAAAACAGAAAAAGGAAACAAAAAAGAAAAAGAAAACAGGAAACAGAAAACAGAAAAAAGAAAAAGGAAAAAAAAATCTTTAGGACCGGTTGGTAACACCAACCGGGCCTAAAGGTGGGCTTCGCGCGCAAATTTCAGCGCGGCCCAAAAATCAACCTTTAGGACCGGTTGCTGTTACCAACCGGTCCGAAAGACCCTTTAGGACCGGTTGTTAACAACAACCGGTCCTAAAGGTCGATTTCGCGCTATCTCTTCAACTTCACAGCGAAATCGATTCCCAAATCGACTTCGCTCCTCTGCTCGTCACGCCGACAGGCTGCCGCTCGTCGTCGCCGTCGCCGAGGTCCTCCGACGCCCGAGCTCTCCGACGCCGCCCGAGCTCTCCGACGACGCCCGAGCTCCACGACGCCGCCATCGCCTCCTCGTCCTCCCCGACGTCGTGCCCGAGGTCGACGCCGGCCGCCGTCGCCTCACGCCGCCGGCCCATCCTCCACGCCTCCTCCACCCCCGCGTGCTCCCCGTCCTCAACGCCTCCTCCACGCCGTCCTGTGCTCGCCGCCGCCGCCCCTAGGTGAGCCTCCGCCGGCCGGCCCGGCCCCTATTTTCCTTAGGAAAATTTAGCAAACTTTAGGCAAATTTTAGCAATTTAGGTTTTTTTTTAGCCAATTTAGGTTTTTTAACTTAGCAATTTTGTGTTAGCCAATTTAGCTTAGCAATTTTGTGTTAGCAAATTTAGTTTTGTTTAGCCAATTTAGATTTTTAAACTTTGCAATTTTGTGTTAGCCAATTTAGCTTAGCAAAAATGTTAGCCAATTTAGGTTTTTTAACTTAGCAATTTTGTGTTAGCCAATTTTAACTTAAGCAACTTTAACTTAGGCAAATTTAACTTAGGCAATTTTTTTTAACTTAGGCAAAATTTAACTTAGGGAATTTTTTTTAACTTAGGCAAAATTTAACTTAGCAAAAATATTTAACTTAGCAAAAATATAGAAATATTTAACTTAGCAACAATATAGAAATATTTAACTTAGCAAAAATATTTAACTTAGCAAAAATATAGAAATATTTAACTTAGCATAAATATTTAACTTAGCAAAAATATAGAAATATTTAACGGAGAAACGGAAACTTGAACCATTTTACAGAAATTCCGTTTCCGTGTTTCCGTTTCCGTGTTTCCGTTTCCGTAAAATTGAACAACAAATTTGTTTCATCTACTAAATTTGCTAAATTTGCTAACTCATTTCTAGTGAGAAAATATAGCAATTTGTTTCATCTACTAAACTTGCTAAGTTAAAAATGTCTTAGAAATATTTTTTCTAAGTTAAATTTCTTATAAATTCTTGTTACTAGCAGGTGTATACATTGAGCTATGGATCCCGATGAGGCGCTCGAGGGAATGGGTGAGGCGGAGAAGGAAGATTATATGCGCCAGATCATAATGGGCGAAGCAATGCTTGGACCAAATGGTGACGGTGGAGCGGCGTTCAGCAATCAATTTTTGAACGACTCCGGTGAGGGAGTTGCGCTAGAAGATATAGCAGAGGACGACGACAACGTCGACGACGAAGAGCCCTTAACAAACTCCGCCAATGTATATATATATAATATCAATTCTCTGTTGACGCAATAATTGATTTGTATTGCACTTATTAACGAATCATTTTTTTCCTTTTAGCCCTCCGGATCTAGCGTGACTACTGAGACAAAGTCGAAATGAGGCCCGGCCCAAAGGTTGAAAGATACAGTAAGGTACTCGATCGAAAGAGTTGCTGATGATGGCAACCCGCTGGAACCCGAAGACATTGCCGTAAATTTATAAATCAGTGCGGAGTTATTGTTAGAGACATCGTCCCGATCAACTTAATAGAATGGAATGAGCCGAAGACAGGCGCCAACGTTGGAGCTAGTTATGTCGATAAAAGGCTGAAAAAACATCTTTGCGACACGCTCTTCATAAATTTCAGCGTACCGGAAGATAAGAAGGAGAAAGTCAAGCAGTGGGCTTTGAAGAAGATGGCCACACAATTCCAGAAGTGGAAGAATACATTGTGGAATAAATATAACGATGAAGATCCTGTTTTCAAGGGCAATCTAGTGAAGATAAAAGATGCCTGGCCCGAATTTAAGGCGTACAAGAAATCGGGTGTCGCTATGTCCCGAGCGGCCACAAATAAGGTGAATGCTGATAAGAAGAAATATCACCATCATTTGGGGTCAGGTGGCTACAGGACTGCCCTGCCTAAGTGGGAATCCCTTGAAATGAAGCTACTTGAAAAAGGGATCATTCCACAGACACATGACTGGCCCGATAGGTCCAAGTTCTGGTTGTTCGCGCATGGGGCAGGGCTGGACCCTGAGACAGGGATGATTGTTGCAGAGGGAGCCTGGAAGGACACAATTACAAAGTCGTAAAAGATCTAAGGATGCAATAGAGGCTGTTCGAAATGGAACTTTTGTTCCCGATAGAGAGAACGACGAGCTGACGAAGGCCCTCGGGAACCCCGAAAAGGTGGGACGAACACGAGGCTATGGAGCCACTACCCCGTGGAAACAAGGGTTTCCGGCGGACCTTGGCACTTACAGAAGCCGTATTAGAAGTAAGAAGAAGGCGTTGGACCGGATAACGGCATTAGAAGAAAAGGTGGAGCATCTCATGCAGAAAGGGGGACATGATCATCAGCAAGCAAATCCTGCAGGTGATGCTGATCAGCAGCAAGCAGATCCTGCAGGTGATGCTGATCAGCAGCAAGCAGATCCTGTAGCTGATGCCGTCCCATCTCAGCGTAGAAGCAGCGTGGGTTCCACGCAGCTGCTTCTAGAAGACGGTACTGCAGTCGAACCGCCGACGGCTCACTACCCCGTGGATGATATCACGGAGAAGACAAATTGTGAGCTACATATGCCAATGGGGAACATATCCTTCCCGGTGGCGTCAGGCTATGCTTTACCCAATCAACCTGGAGCAACCTACCATTTTGGTCAGATTCCAGCATCCCATGCTCCTGTCGGGGTGCAAAAAATTACGCCGGGATGCCACACAGTTGAGCTTGACATTCCTGGAGGTGAAAACGAGAAGACACTGGGAGAAGTCGAGCTTGGTATCGTTCTGTGGAAGAAGAAACACATCGTGTTTCCTGACGCGGCGCCAAGGCCACCGACTCCTCCGAGTAGAAATGCACCACCTCCAAGTCCATCCCCCCACGAAGCTTGGGAGCCGACGCCGCGAGTCCATCGCCCGCGCACTCCCGTGAGCCGACGGATGCGCCCACTAGTAATTTGACAAAGCGGAAACTCAACAGAAACGGGACTCCTCCCAAGAAACGTGAAAGGAAACCCAAGAAAGTCAAGACTCCTGAGAAGTTATCTTACGAGATGACTGCGAGAATTAGAAGCGAGCTCGCGCGCCTCGGTGAAAGCATGGCTCTCACAGTTTCCTAGACAGCCCCCTCCAGACATCTGGAAGGAAACTCTGAAGACTATACCAAGGGAGAACCTTGACCACACCATTGACAACTTATATAACCCTCCACCGCCGCCCCTTACAGACTATGAACGATGTATTGACAAGACACTCAGCTCACAGATGCAGGAGGAGAACAAGAAGAAATGCGGGAAACAAGTTCCCCATCTCGGAGAACAAGAAGCACAGTCGATTGCCCCGCTCAAGGTGTTATCTGATAAGGCTTCAGCCTCTGGTCGCATGGGCGACGTAGGTTACGCCATTGCTGATGTGGTATATAAATATACGCCCGGGGAGCCTCTGGTCGAAGATACGAGTGTTCTAACAACACAATTATGGAATTTACATCATTGGTACATGGAGGCCGCAAAGGAAAAGAGAACCTGTTTCATGGCGACAGTTCAGGAACAACACTACTTCCAAGATTACGGTGTGGAGGTTGCGTTCTCCGAACTTTTTCAGATGTACAATCAACGTGCCCTCGACAAATCTATCATCAGCTGCTACTATTTGTAAGTGATTTATTTGTGTAATTTAATTATTTAGTTAAGCTCTAGTTCATTGCCGGTAATTATCCCTCACGACATTCTTTTGTACGCTACTATGCAGAATGAAGATTCGTGAATGCAGACTGGGAGGAATCTGGGACATTGGGTTCATTGACCCGAATGCCATGAATGAAGTCACCGTAGAAATTCATAACAGAGATACACCGGAGACTTTGCTAATGTTTTTGAAGCGACAAAGTACCAAAAAAGAAATACTTTGGCCCTACGGATTCAAGTGAGTGTTACTGTCTTGTACACATTCTATTTTGCTTACCTGATGTTAAGTGTAATTGATGAGTATGCATGACTGCGTGTGTACACGTGTGCAGGTTCCACTTCATACTATTTATCATTAGAATCGATGATGGAGTAGTTGAAGTTGGGACTCGTTAACCTATCCGCCTGAAACATACAAGAGCGCGCGTCAGATGCTCCGAAAGTAATTTCGGAGAACTATATATATATATATATATATATATATATCGGCCTCTTTCGTTCATTTTCTGATATCAAGTAAGTAATAACTCCTGTATTCATTTTTCTTTGTCGGGCAGGGTTTGGAAACAGTTCATCAAGGATGAACCCGGTAAATGGGCAGACATGCTGCACTTTCAGACTAACAAAGTAAGTAGTACTACGTACCCTGGTTTCAATACCATTACCATTCTCTTGATTATTATTAATTTGACTGAATTCTGTTCTCGTATATAGGCCTGCGCGCAACAACCACAGGGCACTGATTATTGTGGATACTACGTTTGCGAGTACATTCACAAGATTGTCAATGAGAGAGGCAATACTCAAAGAAATCTAGAGGTACGTAACCGGATCTTCACAACTTTTTTTTTTGTTGCCATCAATTATGTTTAGTTTCCTTCATAACTTAATTGTTTTGATCTTCTTCTTTTAAAGCTGCAACGAAAGCGGAGCAGGCTACAACCAATCAACCGTGTAAAGGCAGTTGCAGAGGAATTGGCGGGATTTTTCCTTAAGCAAGTCTTAGATGAATCCGGAGAATTTTTTTCTCCTATGAACAAATAGCCTCCCTCCATGCATGTACTAGAGCTAGCAGTGATCTCCATGTAATGATCGATCGAGTACTTCATGGTACATGTACATATATATTTCAAGTTTTATAAACGGAAACGGAAACACGGAAACGGAAACCCTGAAAATAAGTGAAAAGAAAAGGAAAAAAAAAGGAGGAAATAAAAAAAAAGGAAAAGTTTTAGGACCGGTTGGTGTTACCAACCGGTCCTAAAGGTCCTCCACCAGCGCCGTCCCTTGTGTGCCCACGTGGAGGCCTTTAGGACCGGTTCGTAAGAAACCGGTCCTAAAGGGGGGGGCCTTTAGTCCCGCTTTGCTAGCACCGGATGTGTATTTGGTCCCAAAGGGCCTTACAAACCGGTCCTAAAGGCCATTTCTCTACTAGTGCACGGAATCGGGGCGACAGCCCCTCTTCTTCGACAGCAGAGGACTTCGGGGTCGTGTGGGCAACTCGGAGAATGGATATCCAGGTGGTGACGGCCTTTCTGGGGTTGTAGGCAGTATGGGACGCCCCCTCCACTTCGATATCGGGTTTGATTCGACGCAGCAGGTGCTACGCACGACAGCTCGTGCCTGGTCGGCGGCGACGATGTGGCATCTCACACGGAGGCATCATGTTAAGCCTTATCCTGGCAGGCGCTACGCATGATGTCTCTTATTTGGTGGCAAGTCATGCATGTTGTTGCTCGATTGAAGGTGGTGCGACAGTGGCTGGAGACATGGCGGTATGGGACGTCATCAGCTTACAGTTTCTCCCCTAGTGGCATCTGGTCAGTAATGCTCATTGGCCGGACAGGTGATGACGGCTTCAACTTTGAGTTTGAACACTTCGGTGGAAACATTATTGGTAATGTTGACACGCGCTTGTGTCGTGCCCTTCCTGAAGGTGGTGGCTCAGAGCTCGTCTTTGGAGATGAAAATCCTGGGTCGACCTTAGGTTATCCTCGCTACTAGCGGTGCATGTGTGACTTTTCTTTCTTGAAGGTTTTGCCTACAAATTGTGTATTTTCTCCTTTGTTTGTCGTATATCATAGGGCTAGTAGTAGTTTGATGGAGTTTCTGTCGTGAGGCATGTGGACATGGGTTTATATTCTTTGTATCTTTCTGAACTATGCAATTAAAAACTATGTTTGTCGTTTCGATGCAGAAGTTGGGGCTTCATTTCCCCTTCGAAGAAAAAAGTTAATACTAGACATTATATTTTTTTTGTGTCCTCAAGATTTCTTCTAGAGTACCTTCAACGACAGGGGATATCCTTGGAGACGCGGATGGTTGGATATATGGCTTTCAAATTCAGTGAGATTTCAACGAAATTCACTGAATTTCAGTGATTTCAGCATACACGGAATAATTATCTTTCGGTCAAAATATTTCAGTAGTTTCAGTACTACACATGGATATAAACAATATTTAAAATATTTTGAGAATTTTCAAATATTTAATTAAATCTTAAGAGAAAATTTCGGTCTTTTGACCGAAACGAAAACTAAAATCACTGAAATTCGCTGAATTTCAGTGATTTCAATAGTGCCCAAAATTTTTCCGAAACTGAAATTTAAAACCATTGATACAATCCAAATCTAAGCTCGAATGATGATGTATATCAAATTTTTCATGTAGAAAATACAAGGTAACTGTAAGGAAAAATATATACATATATATACTCCCTGCCTCCCTGGAGTATATTTAATAGTCTTCCTTCGTACATGTATGTGGCAGCGGTCGTCCGAGCATACGGTGGTGCTTTCTCTCTCAAAAAAAATACGGTGGTGCTTTCACACACGACAGGGTCAACCTTTACCACAACAACCTGGCGGCCTCGATTCGGAGTGCGTTGGCGGCAACGGCGTTATTATCGGCACGTGGGACCGTGGCGCCGGACTAAACACCGGCGAACGGTTTTCTCTTGGAACAACTGCATATAGAAATCATTGTGTTAGTATCGACGATATTTCTCATCTTCCCTCCATTCTGAAATATAATATGTTTTAGATGATTTATATACTGAATATATGCAAATTGAAATGAGTAACATACTCATTAAAATACGTCTAGATACATATGGATGCATGTGAATCTGAAAATGGTCTAAAACATTTTATATTTAGTAATGGATGGAGTAGAAGGTTGTTTCATGCATGTGAGTGGTGAATAGCCTCAATTGATTTTCTCTTTTTAGGTGAACTACCAAAGACCATGCCTCGGATGATGCATGATTGGAATAGGTGCAATACTCTAACCCTCCCCGTTTGCACCTTTTCTTTTCTCTCATGTAAACGTGCACTTCCCATCATGTAGGTAATGCTAATTTTGCATGCCGTACTGTTAATTCCCCATAGCAGGGATACAGAAACATGATCGAGAAGTTGATTAAAGCAAGCGAATTTGTTAAGTGGAGTACTTGTCTGAATTTGTTACGTCTATCAGTAAATGCGTGACAGAGGAGCATGACTAAAGCTGTGACTTATCGTTCATATAACTGTTGGTCTAAAAAACACTAAAACCAGAGCATATATGCAATTACGAAGCCCAGTTACCTTGGGCGGCTGCCGCTGCCGAGCATGCCAAGGAGCAGCATATGAGAAGCAGCACTGCTACGGCTTGTGCGAGGGACGAAGAACGCTCCATAATGCTTGTCCGGCTTCACAACTATTCTCGATGTGCTTGTTTATAGGAGGAAGGAGGGGTGGATACTGCTGCAGATATTGGTTGGCTAGGATCTCACCGCTACAAAGATAGAAAGAATCTAATATCTTCGAAGTCGTCCCCGGGTCAACAGGGATAAATTCGAGAATTCGCTGCTGGCTGCGGGTAAAAATCTTGTGGCGTACGTTAATTCCATTTTTCAACTTCCTCCGTTCGCGTTCTTTTTTTTTGATTCAAAGCAAATTCACGAATTACATGGTAGAGAAACAATGCACTTATTACACTCGGAACGCAACCCTCCTGTCGTCTTCTAGTACGTGACTAGCGATGCCCCAGATGTGTCACGCGAAGAAATCTGCGTACATCTAAAAAAAAACTGCGCAGATTTTTTTCCAACTCCGGAATATATAGGCCATTACCGATTTACAGGGTAGAGCGGTAAACTTTCTCTTAGAAAGAAAACTTTATTGATCATATAAATAAAATACATCAGATCAAAATGTAAAACGCACTGAACATCAAAGATCCCTAATAAAACTAAAAGTTACATTAAAAAAAAATTCAAAGTCGGCGTCTCTATCTCATCCTATTGCATCTTGACGTTCCTCCAAGACTCACTTTAATAAATAAACCAAACCCACTAACCTCAAACGTTTTAAATAGTCGATTTGAGTCACCCGACGTCTCCGATCATCTCCGGCCAGCCACGACCGTCGTCCACGCACGAACATGGCATGCAAGTCCACGGATCATGCCAGCGTCCGTGTGCATGGGGCACGATCCATCCAGGGATGCATGCAAGTCGGCTTGCTACCCCAGAGGTCATCTAGCTCCGCCTAATCGGAAGGCCATCGACCTGCCAAATCGGCAGGCCAGATCGTAAGGCAGACGACACAAATGATAGTGACAGTCAAAGCATCGGAGGCAGTGAGATCATCGGAGCACCGGCAGCCGCTCGCGGACAGGGTTTGGTCTGGGCCGGCGACGTTGTGCTGCAACCAGATCAAGTTGGTGGGTCCGTGGGTGCAGTGGAGTCCGTGGTGTTGTCGGCAATCCACCGCCGTAGCACATGGACCGTCGGGTGCCAAACCAGTTCGACTCGACTCGGTTAAACTCACTCAGCTAATGAGCTAGCTCGCACTCGGTTCGTTCAACAAACGAGTCCAAAACTTAATCTTGGCTCGACTCGGTTAACTCGTGAGTAGCTCGGTGAAACCGCAAGTTCACCGTAGCATGGAGGCCTTCCCAACGTGGTGCGCACCGGAGCTGTGACGGACTCCGGTGATGCCGACCTAGAGGCGGAGGGACCCTCCCGCCTCTTATTCCCCAGGGTCTTCGACTCCAAGCTCGGTTGCTTCTCCATGGCGTGGTGGTTGGTCGAGGATGATGCCGCACGGTGGTGAGTACTCACAGTCGCAGTGGGCCGGTGGCCTTTGGGGAGGATGGAGCGACAGAGAGGAGGGGCTAGGACATGGGCTGGCAGTAGTCGGCGGGGATGTGGCGGGCGGTGGCCAACGGTGACGGGAATGGGCATCGGGTTGTGGGCCGGTGGCAGGAGGTCAAGAGACAAGAGAGGAGGAGAGATCGTGCCTCACCGCCGCCTCTACTCAGCGGTAGGACAATCGAGTGGATTGAGGAGGCAAATAGCTATTGAGATTGTGGCAAATCCTATTCATCGACCAGGTCGATGATAACCTGCCGTCGCACACCCCCGCGTGTATGGGCCTGGCCCAGTTCCCCTCAACACGGATCCGTGTGACCCGACGGATCACACGGGCCGACCCAGCATTCGACCCTAGTCGCCGCCGCCGGCCGCGCCCCATGCGCTAGTCGCTGCCGTCGGCCGCCCCCATGCCCTAGTCTCCGCCGCCTCACGTTCTTGCCGCGCCTCCAGTTCATCTCTTTCCGCGACTCCCGTTCTTGGTCCCGTCGCCATCAACTCCGTCGGGGACCGTCGACATCAAGCTCGCCTTCCCTGTCTCCATCAAGCGCGCCGTCCCCGTGGCTGTCCCCGTCGGCATCCAGGTCGCCCACCTGTCTTGTTCATGTTTTATTCGCTGCTGTAGTGTTGGGGGATAATTTCTCTTGTGACGAATTCCCTTGGTTAACTGACGGATGTAGCCGCACTGATCCCTTGGTTAACTGACGAATTCCTTGTCCGCACGCATCTAGCGGTCAGTAGTAGTAGTTTGTATCCTTTGTTGCTCGTGGAATGAATTGGTGAATTGTTTGAGCAATGGCTCATGTGCGCACTGCGCAACAACAAGAAATTGATCTGAAAAATTCCAGAATGGTTACTATCTTGCAAATTATCTCTGCTGAGTAACAGGAGATTTTTAGGATTAATAGCTTTCGGCAGTTTAGATAAACATGGACGAATTCCCTTGGTTAACTGACGGATGTAGCTGCACTGCTAGTTGGGTTCTGAACTTGTGTTAATATCTATAATTCCAACATCTT
Source organism: Poa pratensis (assembly GCA_947311845.1). NCBI lineage: Eukaryota > Viridiplantae > Streptophyta > Magnoliopsida > Poales > Poaceae > Poa > Poa pratensis. The sequence continues at coordinate 30,502,218 of CAMZMU010000103.1, read as the reverse complement.
TTGAATTCTTATCAGATGATAAGATAGTATAGTGCCTATGATCTCATCTTTTAAACATTTCCCTCATACATACGACCGCATGAGATGGTGTTAGTATTCTGAAGTCGTTGTTTGCTTGTATCCTTCCTGAACTAGTATGACTTATACGCTTATTAGCAGCAAATTATGTGTACCTCTACGCATCATATGTATCTTCCTTAATTTAATTGTTCCAGCAACCTTCCCTTTGACCATGCTCTCTAATGTTCTAATGTTCATGCTTTCTGTTCGCCTTCTGATATGGTAGAGTGTAGTAGGTTCTTGGTTTCTCTGTTCTTTGTATTCTTGTCACTGAATTTGGTTGGCTTGCTGGCAGATGTTTGTTGCTCTGATACTGATTCTGAACTTGGGTGTGTTGTGCCCGCTGCAGCCCATTCCCATCTTGATTGCACAGGATGATATACTGCTGCTACTACTTCCTGCATGTTGCTGCTGTTTGCATCACATAACACTGTCTACAATTCTACATCCAAGTACTAAATGAGTGCTCTGTTTTCTCAAAATGTTCATCCTAGCAAGTAGTATTCTAATAACACAACTAACCTAGTAACAAGTTAGATTAACCTTTTCTCCCATTGTATGCAATATCATTTCTTCGAAAGATAACTATATTTTGATATTGCTGTGTAAAATAATGCAGATCATGAGGACAGTGAAGCAAGTGTGATTAATGGACAGTAATCTTTGACTTATGATGAAGCAAAGTCTTGTAAATCTTGGTGTTCTGCTGGTGACATTGTGGAGATTGACTGAAGGTGGCAGTCTGGTGCTTGCTAGCTTGGACAAGAATGAGTCCTTCCGACAATGGTAGTCGTGCACAGGACGTTGTCATTTACATTCCTAATATTTGCTACCTGCTTGTACATTTGCTCGGAATATTTATACTGTGGAGGATTTTGCTCATGGTGATATTCCAATAAGGCCAAGTATGGTTATTCTGTGATCGCTAGCTTGCCCGTCATGATTTTCTAAGTAGGTTTAGAATGGTGTTTTCCATGTTCAACCTAAAGGTTCTGAAATAAATATTCTCCACTACATAGTACAGTCTAATGAGTTCAAGCACAGCCTGTGTTGCTGACATTGATTCAACTTGACCTAGTAGGTACTGCTGATACTTTTACACAAATACTAATTTCCGTTCAATGTTTTTTCCAAAAATAATTCGAGACTAAATTTTGTTCAACAGGTTTTCAAATATCATTCAAGAACAAATCTCGTTCAATGGGGTTTTCAAAATTTGTTCAATATCGTTCAAGACCAAATGCTCTTCAATAGATTTCTCAAAAATCGTTCAAGACTAAATTCCGTTCACGGGAATTCCAAATATCGTTCAAGACCAAATTTCGTTCAACGGATTTTTCAAAAATCGTTCAAGACCAAATTCCGTTCAACGGGTTTTGTCAAAAATCATTCAAGACCAAACTCCATTCAATGGGTTTTGTCAAAAAAAAACAGGGTTTCGAAAATCGTTCAAAAGTATGTTCAAAAATAATTTCCGTTCACAGACTTTTTCTGTCCGCCTTTTAACATCGTTCAAATACCTATTTGCTGTTCACTTTTTGAAAATCGTTCAAAAATAATTTCCGTTCACAGACTTTTTCTGTTCGCCTTTTTAAAATCATTCAAAAGTAATTTCCGTTCAAATACCTATTTTGTTAATTTTTTTGAAAATCGTTCAAAAATAATTTCCGTTCACAGACTTTTTCTGTTCGCCTTTTTAAATCGTTCAAAAATAATTTCCGTTCAAATACCTTTTTTGTTCACTTTTTGAAAATCATTCAAAAATAATTTCCGTTCAAATACCCTTTTTTCACTTTTTTGAAAATCGTTCAAAAATAATTTCCGTTCACAGACTTTTTCTGTTCGCCTTTTAAAATCGTTCAAAAATAATTTCCGTTCAAATACTTTTTTTGTTCACTTTTCTGAAAATCGTTCAAAAATAATTTTCGTTCACAGACTTTTTCTGTTCGCCTTTTAAAATCGTTCAAAAATAGTTTCCGTTCAAATACCTTTTTTTACTTTTTGAAAATCGTTCAAAAACAATTTCCGTTCATAGACTTTTTCGGTCCGCCTTTTAAAATCGTTCAAAAATAATTTCCATACAAATACCTTTTTTGTTCACTTTTTTGAAAATCATTCAAAAATAATTTCCGTTCACAGACTTTTACTGTTCGCCTTTTAAAATTGTTCAAAAATAATTTCCGTTCAAATACCTTTTTTCACTTTTTTGAATATCGTTAAAAAATAATTTCCGTTCACAGACTTTTTCTGTTCACCTTTTAAAATCGTTCAAAAATAGTTTCCGTTCAAATACCTTTTTTGTTCACTTTTTGAAAATCGTTCAAAAATAATTTCCGTTCACAGAATTTTTCTGTTCGCCTTTTAAAATCGTTCAAAAAAAATTCCGTTCAAATACCTTTTTTTCACTTTTTTTAAAATCATTCAAAAATAATTTCTGTTCACAGACTTTTTCTGTTAGCTTTTTAAAATCGTTCAAAAATAGTTTTCGTTCAAATAGCTTTTTTGTTCACTTTTTTGAAAATTGTTCAAAAATAATTTCGTTCACAGACTTTTTATGTTCGCCTTTTAAAATCGTTCAAAAATAGTTTCCGTTCAAATACCTTTTTTTTTCACTTTTTGCAAATCGTTCAAAAATAATTTCCAAATGTGCTAGTACCCTACACATGATTTCTGATGCTTCTTTTTTGTTACATTTTTCATCATGTAGAGAAGATGTTTTGTTCAAATCTGCATGTATCTACACATGAAGACGTGTATGGTGAGGAGTATAAACACGTTTAAACCTACGGTACAAGATTATCTCGCATATGACCGTCGAAACAAAAAAGTTACTACATGAAAGTTGTGTGAAACGTTGACATTAACCTACTCGTCAAAGGATATTTCAAACGATTGACCGAGTGCGACGAATTTGATAAAAGTTGTCTAAAAAGATTTTGAATACCTTTTAAAATCGTTCAAAAATAGTTTCCGTTCAAATACCTTTTTTGTTCACTTTTTGAAAATCGTTCAAAAATAATTTCCGTTCACAGAATTTTTCTGTTCGCCTTTTAAAATCGTTCAAAAAAAAATTCCGTTCAAATACCTTTTTTTTCACTTTTTTTAAAATCGTTCAAAAATAATTTCTGTTCACAGACTTTTTCTGTTCGCTTTTTAAAATCGTTCAAAAATAGTTTTCGTTCAAATACCTTTTTTGTTCACTTGTTTGAAAATTGTTCAAAAATAATTTCGTTCACAGACTTTTTCTGTTCGCCTTTTAAAATCGTTCAAAAATAGTTTCCGTTCAAATACCTTTTTTTTCACTTTTTGCAAATCGTTCAAAAATAATTTCCAAATGTGCTAGTACCCTACACATGATTTCTGATGCTTCTTTTTTGTTACATTTTTCATCATGTAGAGAAGATGTTTTGTTCAAATCTTCATGTATCTACACATGAAGACGTGTATAGTGAGGAGTATAAACACGTTTAAACCTACGGTACAAGATTATCTCGTATATGACCATCGAAACAAAAAAGTTACTACATGAAAGTTGTGTGAAACGTTGACATTAACCTACTCGTCAAAGGATATTTCAAACGATTGACCGAGTGCGACGAATTTGATAAAAGTTGTCTAAAAAGATTTCGAATATCGATTTAAAATTGAGAAGTTACAATCGACCGAAACTCGAAACCGAGTACAGGAATGGAACCTATGCGTTGACGCGCATAAATTTCGTGTACACTTTATTTTAAATTCAAATATATTTTTGTGTAAATATATGTTTCAAAAAAGGTAGAAGCAGCTAACAAGTAAACCAGTAGAAGCAGTCAGCGAAACAGTCAGCTAAGCAGCCAACCAGCGAACCATGCGAACCATGCGAACCAGCGAAACAGTCAGCTAACCAGCGAACCATGCGAACCAGTAGAACTGTAGAAGCAGTCAGCGAAACAGTCAGCGAACCATGCCTGAGAACCATGCGAAGCCCATTATGGGCCGGCCCAAATAGAGCGAAGGGGGTATGCGATGCGGAGATATCCTCGCACGGGTCGCTGAATAGGCGATCCCGAGATTGTGGCCTTGTGCTCGTGTGCTCGCTACCTGGGTGGGCTTGGGTGGCAGCTCAGCATTTTGCTAGTTGGGCTGGGCTAGACAGGCCAACACGCTATTTTCTAATTTAAGCGAGCTAAATGAGTTACACGATAACTCGGATTGAAAAGTTCGAACTCGTTTTGTAACAAAAGTGGAAACTCAGCATGACTCCTCATATTCCGAGCTCGAGTCGAGTCAGGAGTTGCTCGGTTTACTCGCGAGCTTCGAGTTTTAATTTCAGTGGTAAGTCCAACCGTCACGGTCTTGCTGATTGTCACACAACCGTACACAAGGACAATTGACATGGAAATAGTATTGCTAGCCCTGGTCATACCAAACCTCGTCTGGCAGCGACCCACCCACCGCACCGTGGTCTTCTCTATGCGGTCCTTTTTAACTCGGCCGTGTGGATAGCGACGACCGTCCACACTCAGTCCCCACACCCAGCCCCCACAGTGCTCTGCCACCGCCAACAACTAGCCAAACCCTAGCCGTCGCAATACCTCTCTGGTGGAGCGGCAAGGGGAAGCATGACCATGAGGTCGGCTCCTCCTCTGGCCGCCGTAGATCTATGTTGTGCAGCTTTCCTCGCCCTCCTCCTCCATGTCGAGCCGCTGCTCCTCCTCTGGCCACATCATTCGACATCACGCCACCAGGCACCGTCATGGTTGGGAACCGCCAAAGCTCAGCTGCTGCTATGTCCCAGTGAAGGAGTGTTGATGGCACTGGGAGACACCTGTGTTCTAGCTTGACGTCCACATGTCGGACGACTGGCATCTGAATTCACAGCGGATTCCGATGCCACCGGTTCCGACGAGCGGCCATGCGAGGGCCCCGAAAATCGAGTGTCGCTGATCTCTGCTCCCAGACGAGTACCTCGACGACCGGCCTTCGCGCCCTACTCCCGACGGAGCGGCTCCTGCGCCGCCGCTCGTCCTTGAGCGGTACCCCTTGCCACCGCTGGGCCAGTTGGAGGGGCTTTGGTTTGAGGAGGAGGCGGTCGAGGACGGTGACCCGCTGATGCAGTAGGCGTACGAGGCGTCCCGATGCTCGCTCATCGAGGACGAGATCAGGTGCTAGGAGCGCTGCCTCCAGGAGGCCATGCAGCAGGCCGCGCCACCGCCGCCATGGTGGACGTACATGCAGCAGGAGCAGCTGCCGGGTCTGCCCCTCCTCACCGGACTCCTCGCACTAGTAGGAAAAGGCCTACCGCTGGCGGACGGAAATGGCCTACCGCTGGCGGGCGGGCGCCCGCCAGCGATCATTACGCCAGTGGTAATAATTACCGCTGGCGGGCGGCCGTCTGCCAGCGGTAAGGCTGGTTACCTCTGGCGGGCATCCCTAGCGCCCGCCAGCGGTATATGACACAGCGCTGGCGGGCAAGCGTCCGCCAGCGGTAATCCACCACGCCCGCCAGCGGTAGTATTTCGTGGTATTTTTTTTTTTTTGAAAATCCTATTCCAGCAGTATATCCAGTATAAATACAGTAAATTCAAGTACAGGCGCCAAATAAACAACAGAAACACAGATACATTAGTAGTTCATCACATGCACATATATACATTACAAACCTAAAACAACATGAACTTAAGCTAAACTTCGATAAGCTAAACAACATGCGTTAGTTCATCACTTAAGCTAACATGAAATTATCCTAAAACTACTCAAGGAGGTCCGAAATCGAAGTCGGATGAGCTCGAGCTATCCCAGAAGCTCGAATCGAAGCTCGAATCCGAATCGTCGCCGGTCTTCTGGCACGGCGGCGCTGCACTGGAGGGTCCAGCGACGTCGGAGCTCGCCTGCCTCTTCTTGTTCCTCGAGTCGTAGAAGTCCAGCTCCGCCTGCACCAGATCGGGGCGGTTGCGGCGCAGCGCGTCCATCCGCCACTCGTCGATCTCGGCAGCGCGGCGAGCTATCCCCTGGCGGCGGTTACGCTGCGTCTCGTCTATGTCGACGATCTCCATCGGCGGCGCGAGGAACTCAGCCTCCTCCCGGTCCTTAACGTCAGGGAAGTTGAGCTCAGCACGCGGCCGTCCAAACCTCCAGGCTGCCGCGTCGAATGCGCGCGCGACGAGCTCCGCCGTGTCGAAGGTCCCCATATAGTAACGCTGGCCATCCACGGTGATCTCCGCGGACCACCGGCCAGATGGGCGGTGACGGACGCCAATGAACCCGCTCATGGAGCGGCGGCGCGGCGGCATGCTGTATACAAGGCAAATAAAAAATGTAAGAATTTTAATCATCAGCAATAATGTAAGAAGAATACAAAACATAACAACATTTCGGCCAAAGTCATGCCAAAATTCACGAGAAATTTCGGCATGACTTTGGCTAAAAATAGGACCTATATGAGTACCCGAATTTGCCGGAATGGAAGTTAATCAACATTCCGGCAATCTCAAGGGTCTCATGGGTACCTGCAAATACATCATAACCCCACCCCGCCCCGTTTGCAACCCCAATCACTTCTTTTGACCGGACACATCCATCCAAAATGCATATATGTTGCTAGCGGCTCGATGGCCGGACACATCCATCCAATGCTCTAGTAGCAAACACAGATTCTTACACAAAGGAGAAATACAACAGCCTAACTCTAGTGTTGGCATTATCACAAACACCTAGCTTGCGGTGGAAGGAGGGGGTGGGGGTGCGGAAGATTACCTTGGTCGCCTGCGAGAAAAGAGGAGGAGGGCGGCGCGGCCGGTCGGTGGCTTCGTCGACGGCGAGATAGAGGAGGAGGGCGGCGCGGCCGCGTGCGGGTGGGTGGGCGGGGGCGACGCGGCGGCGCCGGCGCGTGGGGTGGCCGCGTGCGGGTGGGTGGGCGGGGGCGACGCGGCGGCGGCGCGTGGGGTGGCCGCGTGCGGGTGGGTGGGCGGGGGCGGCGCGGCGGCGGCGGCGCATGGGGTGGCCGCGTGCGGGTGGGCGGCGCGTGGGGTGGCCACGTGCGGTGGGTGGGCGGGGGCGGCGCGGCGGCGGCGGCGCGTGGGGTGGACGCGTGCGTGTGGGTGGGCGGGGGCGGCGCGGCGGCGGCGGCGCGTGGGTGGTGTGGGTGGGGAGTGCGGCCGCGCGCCGGGTGGCTGTGGAGTGGATAAGGTGAGCGTGGGTGGGAGGGGATAAGGCTAGGTTTTTTTTTTTTACATAGCGGTAAGTTTTTTTTATATATTTTTTGCTTCTATAAATAGATCCCCTCCGCGCCGGCGCCGCACTCGACCTTCCACACCGCCGTGGACCTAGATCCTCTTCCTCTCCCCTCCGCAAGGTGTGTTGCCCTCGCCCTCTGTTAGAAACATTCTGTAGAATTTTTAGTATTTGTTAGGTAGATTTAATTTGTTTAAATATTTGTTAGGTAGATTTAATTTGCTAAGTGTAAACATTTTTTGCTTCTATAAATAGATCCCCTCCGTGCCCGTGGCCTCCGCAAGGTGTGTTGCCCTCTCCCTTTGTTAGAATTTTTTGCTTCTATAAATAGATCCCCTCCGCAAGGTGTATTGCCCTCTGCCTCTGTTAGAATTTTTTACTTCTATAAATAGATCCCCTCCGCCGCCGCCCTTGTCTGCGCCGCTCGACGCCCTCCTCCGCGCCCGTGGCCTCCGCCGGCGCCGCGCTATATCCTCCACACCGCCGTGGACCTCCCCTCCGTCCCCATGCCAAGGTGCTTCCCTCTCCCTCCCCTACCTAGGTTGCATGCACCTTAGTTGTTTGATCAAATTCCCCACTCATTTTTTTCAGATCTCGGCGGGCATCGATGACGACCACCCATTTGTTGGACACGGGCAGTGTCCGGGACTGGGCTCCGCCGGGCTGGCACTGGGAGGTGGTATCTTCCGGGACGCGTAGTTTGGTGAGGAATCCGGGTGACGTCGTCGACCCGGATCTTGTTTGGTGGCCGTTGCGTGGGCCAGCCTCGGTGCAGAGGGAGCCGGCCCCGAGGTGGAGGTACGTCGCCGTATCAGAGAGGAGAACGAGCACGTCCGTCGCTACGTGTTTATGTTGGATACGCCATCGGTGTATGACAATAGATGGCATACACTTCATAGGGATCCTCCTCATTTGAGTATTGCCCCAGTGATGGTTCCTTATCTTTGGGTGCAGGCCGCCGGCCGCTCAGCACCTCGCGGATTAGGACCCGGCAAAAATTAGTTATATTATTCGTGATGTATTATGGATTAAATAAAGATGTATGCGTGATACTTTTGCATATTTGATCAATGATGTTTTTGTAAAGTGAGGAAAATAATGTTCCCTGCTTTGAATTATTCTGCAATCCCCTTTTATGTGTACTTATTAGTTGCTATATGTAAAATAATAAACTTGATTTTTGACAAAAGTTTCAGAAACATTCTTCACAAAAAGCACTATCATATAAACATATATAAAGTTTCGAACCAAATGACCAAGTTATGTCAATTCTCAACGCATAGTTTGTGATAAAGTGCTCATATTCGACACATAGCTGTGTCTTGGTATAGGAAGCAATGGTTTCAAAGGAAATTTAAAGATTATTTTTATAAATAACATTTTCCTAATTGTATGAATTTACATGCCAAGTTACGTACCCTGGCGGACGGTGTGGGTGCCAGCCAGCTGGGGCTGTTCTATTCCGTTGGATCGCTGGCCAGCGGACGACAGCGATCGGACGACTGCTTGGGCGATCCGTGGGTAGGCGATTCAGGCTATCTTATTGGCTGGACGCTTGTGATGTGGTTCCATCTAAATGGCTAAATTGTGTTTTTTGCAAAAATAATATGTATGAATCGATCAGAAGAATATATGATAAGAATCCAAATATTTCGATCATTACTTTTAGGTAACCGAATGGACCGTACATGAGAGAAGACACAACGGGAGCGCACACATCACTATATATAGCGTTAGTCTACTCATCAGCGACATTAAGACGATCGCCCTTGGTATTATAGCCACGTAGACTATCCCACTTCCGCGCAATCTCGAAGCCGAGGCGAGCGTCAAGAGCGGCATACTCGACTTGCTCGTAGTTCAATGGAACGCTGCCCCATCCGCGAATCCGGAGGTCTTCTTCTTCGTCGTCGTCGTCCTTGTCCTTGTTGTTGTTCTTCTTCTTCTTCTTAAGGTTTGTCCCAATAATAGCATTGGAGAGAGCAACGAGACTCGGAGTAGGATTGCCGGTTGGGTTCCGCCTATCCCTCTGGAGGTCGACCGCGGACGGAATTTCAATTCCGTAGTAGCGCAGCATCCGCAAGTCATTGTGGATAGCCACGCCGTAGAACTTGATGGTCTTGTCACCTAAGAAATCCACGAGGGCCTGCGGCACCCGATCAGCCTTGCAGATCTGGAAGACAAGAGTCTCGGTCGCCACCGAGAGTTGAAGGACGGCGGCGCGCGGCCTTTTCTCGGGTGGAAGATCCCTCTGTTGACCCGGGAGAGGGTCGGTGAACTCGCAGTCGAGTCCAACGCACTTGATCGGTGCGGCGTCGAGGAAGAACTTCTTCACGTCGCGGATCCACCTCTCCACGCGATATGCACGGAGGGTGACCCATACCTTGAAGTACATATCTTCTTTGATGAAGTAGTACAACCGAGACGGAGTAACGCGCGCGAGTGTTTCCATATTGGAATAGAAGAGAGGGCTCGAGAGAGAGAGAGTTTTTGCAAAGAGAGATTAGAGAGAGATTTGTGTGTGCTTAGGCCATGGAATAGTGGCCTTTTATATAGGCTGGAGAGGGAGGCCGGCGGCCACGCAGCAATCAAAACGGCGGCCGGCTGTAATGGTGGGCTGATCATCTTCCAATGCACAATCAAAACGGTGGCTGACTGATCAACTTCCAAAGCGACGGTTACCGCTGGCGGACGGCGTGGAGCGCCCACCAGCGGTAATGTGTGAGTTTTCTCTGGGCTCAGCCGAGGCAACTACCGCTGGCGGGCAGTCGGTAGCGTCCGCCAGTGGTACGTTTAGTACCGCTGGCGGGCACAGGTTCTGGCCGCCAGCGGTATTTTGCCCCACCTCGCCGCAAATTCCTGCTACTACCGCTGGCGGGCAGAGTGCGCCTCCGCCAGCGTACGTGTAGAACCAGTGGCGGGCTCCGAAACCAGCCCGCCAGCGGTAGTAGCACTGGCGGACGGAAAAGCCGTCCACCAGCGGTAGGCTGGTGGCTATAAGCACTTTCCTACTAGTGTCGGCCAGTCCTAGAGCTGGATTGACGACTTCCTGACATGTCGCCGCCGTTGATGCCGCAGGAGGAGCAGGAGCACCCTCCAACGCCGTGGCTGTGTGCTGCGGCCCATCTCTGGGTCGCGCCGCCGTACATCGTCATCCCGATAGCCACGAAACAACGTCGGCGAATAGGCCCTCGGCAGCAAGCCCCGTCTCGTCGCCCTATATTTTTGCCTTGTTTTATATAATGTAAAAAGACCATCTGTGTCCCGCCCCAAGTAACCGGAACAGCATTTTGGCCCGCTATCAATATATTAACTTAAAAAAAAACAAATGTGTCACGCGTGTTGGGTCGTCACGCGAGCGCGTGGGCAAGGGCGGTTATTTGCTATCCGTCGACCAACCCAAAAAGACCAAAAAAATCCCAAAAATGTTGTCGGTTTTGCTCCGTTTGAATCGTCGCGTTGGACTTAACTAAGAAGGGGTAATGTGTGCCTACGGGAACAAATCTTTACGGACCATTGTACGGAGGGAGTAATAAATAGCAAAAATGTAAAATCCACCATTGTACGGTTGTATCTTCCGAGTTGGCCAATGGGCGACGACCAGTAATGGCGACAGCGCCGGTGGGAGGTGGACGGTGGCCGGACCTAGCCGAGCGGGCGACAATGGCGGCGGCCGATGGCGGGGGAGCCCATAGCACGAGAGCCGGGCGGTGGCCGGCAGGGGATCCCAGAGAGGCAGAGAGGGGCGTCGGCCGGCGGCGGGGTAGCCAACGGTGGGGGGCTTGGGGGCAGCGGCCCGCGGCGGGGGAGGCACGAGCAGGGTCGCAGTGATGCTAGGTCGTCGCGAAACAGAGAGCAGGAGCGAGCGTACCTGGTGTTCGTCTTGCTCACTCGTAAGTAGCTGGTGGCCTGGTCCGATCTGGATCGATGGAAAAAAAAAGGAATTGGAGCAGAAGAGCCCAACATAGGCCCAAAATTTACTTCTTATATGGGGGGGGGGGGGGGGGTCGAATTTTTTTCCAAAATTCTGGGTGGGCCGTGGCCCACCCTGCCCACCCTCTGCGTCCGCCAGTGTTTACGGTCAAAGTCTAACTCGATCAATAGCTGGCTCCAGTCCTCACAGGGGTCGCCATCGTCGGCGTCAGCTCCGACTTATCTCTGATCATGTTGTTATTAGCTAGTTTAAGATAACGAAAGAAAGTGCTTAGAAAATTTTCCTCGCGTTCAACTATTTCAAGGGCAATAGCATAGAAGATGGGGCAAATTGGTTATTTACCTCCGTTTCAAAATAAAATCGGTTATCAACCATTAAAATATCCAAACTTTGAGAAAAATATCACGGGAAGTTTTGGCTTTAGAAAACTACCATCCAACGATGCGATGCTCCCCGTTGTACCTATTTACCATATCCATGAACTAGACGCTCACTCAATACAATCGATCATATTCTCAAGAATAGAAAAACAGAGAAAAAAGTCTATTTTAAATCTTGAACTTATACCGGTCAGGTGGATCGAACACTAAAGTTTGAATTCCTATGGTTTGCACCCTGAACCATTCAATTTCGATCTAACTTGATAAAGATGCCCCGACGAGGAATGCCCAATGTCTCACTAACTAGATGGTCCCACATGTCATATTCATCTCTTACCACAATCCATCCCTTATCCCTTGCATCTTAAAAACACAGGGAGGAGCTCGGGCGTTGACCTGGTCGGTGGGATCGGCGATGCCGGAGACTGGCGAAGACCCGGTGAGCAGGGCCTCAAGGGAGCTGCAGCTCATGACATTCACCGATGAGCTACGAGGCGAATCTGGCAAAGCGTGCTCGCCGGGGGCACGAGGTGCTGGGCTGTCGCAGCCGTACGTGCTGGCCTGATTTGCTTCCGCCGGGATACACGTACAAACTAATCCAAGAAACTAGCTAGTTTATTGATATCGTGTATCTAATCAATTAATTCCTACTCCCTCCAATTTTAAATATAAAATATTTTAACATTTGTCCATATTCATATATACAAATATATTTAAACATGTTTTAACGTGTATGTTCACAATGTGGGTGTCTCTGCCCTGGATGGGTGCCACCGCCGACACTGCTGTGTACACAAGTATCGTCACCGTTGCGCGGGATAGGGAGTGTCGCCCCCACTGTTGCTCGGATAGGAAGTGCCACCACCACCGCTGCTCCGTACTAGTCCATCACGAAATTGGGGAAGAACATTCCTCCCGTATAGCAAGCCCTCAACAATGGAGCATGAATTGAAGACATAAAAAAACCAGTAACAATTAACATTTTCATGCAAGCTCTTGCTATAAGGGAGGAAAGTCAAAAAGTCACTCTCTCACTCTCATCGAAGATAAGTGGGAATGGTCGTGGAATCCCAAAGGATTATTCACCACTAGCTCGGTGTATCAGGCCCATTAATTTCAAAACAAAAATCTCATGTGATTTGGCCAAGGCCATTTGGAGAGCTTGGGCGCCGATGAAATGCAAACTGGCCATGTGGCTCTTCATTCGCCGGAGAATTTGGACTGTCGATAGACTACAGAGAAGAGGCCTACCCCACCAGCCAGCTGTTTTTTTTTTTGGCTCGGTTGGAGAAAATGCACAACATCTCTTTATGGGATGTGCGGTCGTCAACATTATATGAGGGCAGATCCTTAGTTGGGCCAATATTCAGAGGGCGGCACCCTCAATCCAAGATAATTTAAGAGAATGGTGGGTGCATACCCGAGTATCCTTTACAGGAACAACTAGAAGAAATATGGACACGATGATTGTGCTAGTCGCTTGGGAGGTGTGGCGGGAAAGAAATTGGAGAGTGGTTTGACCCATAAATGTGCTAATTGATCACATCAAGAATGAGGCCAAACAATGGAATCTAGCAAGTGCAGGTCGCTTGAATCTTGACTGAAACTTTAGACTGGGTTTACTTCTCTTGGTCGTTTGAGCTTGTAAGGTCGTTTGTAAATATTTTGTCTTATATTTTTTGTTTCTTCCTTGGCTTCGGCCAGTTCTGTAAGACCTACAGCCGTGCTCCTGCATAGTTCTAAAAAATAGTTTGTACGTAACATATAGTAACTCTTTGGGGAAGATGAAGAGAAGAAAAGGAAAGTTTTACGGTATGTTTTTAGGTATCTGCTCTGCACAGATCTCTGGTACCGCAAAAACGTTTTCGGTTGAACCGGATAACGCATTTTTCGGTTCCACTTTTACGGGATCTGCTATAGATGCTCTAATGACTAATGCTACTCAAGCTGAACTGAACAAGAGCTTCCACCAACTCGTCCAAACAAAGTAAAAAAAAAAAGGCAAGGTAATGTCCTATTTTCGGTTATTACATGTGCTGCAATATTTTGTGCTTCTTATATGTGCTCCAAATTATTCCTTAACTGACGTGAGTTGTGCCTCATAGGAAAAACATATCCAAAGATGTTGAGGCCTTCACAAAAGTTGTTGAACCCTCTTTGATGCCTCTTTCAATCCCGTGTGTTCAAACTCGAGGGTTGGTTGCTCTTTCTCCAACTAGCCCAGGTGTAACAACTAAAAGGATGGCATCTCTTTCTCCAACTAGCCGGCCAGGTGTAACAACTAGAACGATGGCTGCAATCTCACGCGGAGGAATCAATCGTAGGATCATCATTCAGTAGACCAATTAGCTGACTTTGTCTATTATTAGTGTGAAATGTGTGGAACGAAAGATGGGTCTGTTATGTCCTTCGCCGTGAACTCTCTTTTGGGCTGCTACATGTGCAACTATGCTATTTTGCTGTCAACAACAATATGTACCTAATTTTTGTTCTATGATGTTGAAAGTCCCCTTTATATGCTCAAAGTTTGGCTGGATGAAGTGTTATCTAACTTTTGTTACATGTTCTGGAATATACCATTTTATCTTGTTGAATTTATGCTTAAATTTTGTTTCAGATGTCCTCTTATATGGTGCCATAATGCTGATTGAGAGACCAAGTGCTGCTGGAATGGGTGAACCTTTTGCTCCATTTGTTTTTAGCTGATGTTAACGTCCAGATCACTGCTGTAAGACAATGTAATTTTGAAATTAAGAGATAAAAGTTTTGCCTTTTATATTGAGATAGTAGAAGCAAATATGAGCGTGCTAAGCCAAAAGGAAAAAGGCCATTCAGGCCGTCAGACAATGTATTGGAACGCACAGCTCCAACAGGGCTGGCCTCGTCCATATATATTGATGAATCATGAGTCACAACACTACCGGAAATCACGAATTTGCCGTGCGGCAAAACGGCACGGAAAAGCCACCTCGGAACACGGCAAAGGCTTTGCCGTGCCAAATCGCACGGCAAACATCACACGGCCTAATAGCTGTCGGTAAAGAATGTTTGCCGTGTTCCTTCCCAAAACAAGCACGGCAAAGCCTTTGCCGTGTTCTTTTTCGAACAAAGCTTGGCAAAGATCTGTCAGAGAGGGTCAACCCTCACCCCGGGTCAACTGATCTTTGCCGTGTGCTCGCCCTGACTACGCACGGCAAACACTACTTCTTTGCCGTGATCCCTGCCCAGCGAAGCACGGCAAACACTACTTCTTTGCCGTGATTCCTGCCCAGCGACGCACGGCAAACACTACTTCTTTGCCATGCTCCTTTCTCAGCACTGCACGGCACATGTTTGACCTTTGCCATGTGCTTCTCCTGAACAACGCACGGCACAGAGCCGATGCCAGGACCGATGCCTCAGCCCTTTGCCGTGTGCATTGGCCTGGGCAGCACGGCAAAGTGACCATTTGGTCATCACTCAGCTTCCAGGTTGCACAGGTGCGCGCCGCGTGTCCTCTTTGCCGTGCGCCCCATCACGGCAAAGATCTTTGCCGTGTGTGTTTACACGGCAAATTGACAATATGGTCCAGTTTTGTTCTGTTTTTTTTTAAATCCCTGCATTTTACAGATAATTCACAGATGACAATACAGATGATAATTCACAGATATATATCACAATTCTGACAAACATGTAGATCACGACGGCAATTCACACAAACATATAGATCACGACGACAAATATATCACAATTCACACAATGCTCCATAATTCACAAACATATCACATATAGATAGGTCATGAAGGCGAAGATGGACATGAAGCTCCACATGTAGGTCACGACGGCGAAGATGGACATCATGGAGGAGAAGGATCGTCCTACACGTTTGCAAAAAAACGATGAGTTTGACAACTAGGTGGACCATTGGATATGTTGAATATGCACAAGTTTAGATGTAGTAAATCAAAAGACATGATCTAAGTTAGATGTAGTGACCATTGGAGATTCATTGATTGGCTATGTCGATCTAAGTCATGACAACAAGTTCAACTAACTAAATTTTGACAAGTTCAACTAAAGTGGCAATGGCATGGCTAACTAAAGTGACAATGGCATTTTGACAAGTCATGCGAGCATACCCACGGGAGCCTCCGGACAACGTTAGGGTTGGAGATGGGGCTGCCCCTCCGGATTGTCCTGGCCACCAAGCGGCGGCGCCATCGAGTGAGATCCACCCGCCGATCCTGGATTCACCTACAACATGAAAAAAGTCTCGCATTACACAAGTAATTTAGTTACAACAATAAGATGGATAGAATGACAAGTTTGAGAACATACCCATGGGAACATCGGTGGAGGCGGTGGAGGGAACATTCCCATGGCAACAGCCCCGTCCCCAGGAGCAATGCGCTGCATCGTGCCAAACATCCACTCCATCATCTGCCTCTGATGCTCCTGCTGCTGCCTGCAATACTCCTGATGCTGCTCCTGCTGCTGCTGCCGCATCTGCTGCTCATAGAGCACCTGCTTCTGCCGGAGCTCGTCGACAGCTAGACTCGAAACTCGTGGGCGGGTCTCCACAGCAGGCGCACCAGGCGCCCTCCCACGGCGGACCTGGCGTAGAGACGGGACGGTGCGAGGGTCGATGGAGCCGTCACCTATCCACAAGCGGCCATTCGCCGCGCCTTGCCCCGCAAGCACGACAGCCTCGACGTCAAGTGGACTGGTGAGAGGGTCAGCTTCCTCACCGTTGCGCTCCTTGAACTTCTCCGTGTACCCCTTGCTCCGGAGCTCGGCGCTCTGGTTGATCCACATCGACCCTGTCTCAGGATCCGGCGTATCCCTGGTACGCATCTTTCCCAAACGGCGAAGGGCGAGGGGTCTACGCCGGTCTTCAATTTCTGCAAAGAGAGCACGAACATAGGTGAAAAGGAGACGATATTGCAAAAGAGAGCACGAACATAGGTGGATTAAAGAATGCATTTGCTCACCTCATTTTGTATGCATTGGGAGAGGCTGAGGTTGCCTTGGCGGTGTGTTCCACCCTTGTTCTCCGCCCGCTTTGCCTTTCCCTCCGCGTGTATCTTGAGATACTCCGGCTAGTCCACCACGCTACCATCGCGAGGTGGCAGTCCTTGTTGTTACCGACGTACGGAGGAGGCACCTACGTGCACAGAACACACATATTAATGATATTACACGGCGGTCAACAAAATCGATAATATAGAAATGACGCTACCTGCAGGTACTGCCATGGCTGCATCAAGATGTCCCGAGCACGCTTCTTTTCCAGCCAATGTTCTTTTCGGCGTACCAATTGCGGACAGAGTTCACGCGAGCCTCGTAGTGCATGTCCGTCACCATCTTAGAGGCCATCGTCAAAAGGATGGCCTCGCACTTGCCTTGTCCTCCTCCGACAGGTGAAGAAGTTCTACAAGCATGCACACATAGGTAAAATAGGGTCAAAGCCATTAGTGCAATCTCGGATTTATAGAATGATGAGAAGTCAAACAAACTTACCCAGAAATAGCCGAGTGTCTTAAGCGCCATGTTGCGGTACTCGCCATCGGGATCCTCGCGAAACAGTAGTGCCTGAAAGTCCAAGCTACACTCTTGCCACCCTCTGGGGTGACAATCCCTGGGAAGAACTTCCTGAGACAACATCCAAGGATGCTCGCGTAGGTACGCTGTCCCTTCACTTTAGGAGGCTGGTACTCAAATGTCCTACACAATGAGAAAACCAAAATTAGTATAGTTAGCGGGTCAAAACACAATGAGAAGCTAAAATTGAACAAAAACTATAATAAGTACCTTTTTCCAACAGGCAGGAGAAGAGTGTTCTTGTAGGCGTAATATCGGGGATCGGGGAGTCCCGCCCCCCGCTGATACACGGCCTGGTCCGTGGCTCAGGGATATCTCCTCAGTCTCAACCCACTCCGCCGGGGGTCCCACTGCAGCGTCGGGTCAAGCAAACCCGTCCTCCCCAGGTCCCTCCTCCTCCTCGCGCCCCTCGTCCTCCTCCTCGCTCCTCCTCCTCGCCTCCTCAGAAGCCTCCGCAGCAGCTCCTCAGAAGCCAGCGACTCGCTCTCAGAGTCCGACTGCACCTCCTGATCGTACTCCGGTCATCCTCGTCGGGCTCTCGGCAGGGGAGGACTAGGAGTCTTGGTAGGCCTCCTTCTCGTCCTCGTACTCCCACGTCGTCCACCCTCGCACGTGGAGGTGAGGTGGAGGTGAGGGAGGAGGTGGAGGTGCCGAACTCGATCCCACAGGAGTGCCTTCACGCTGCCCACCTTTTTTGACAAGGCCTTCTTCAATTGTTTCCCCCCATGTTTCCTGCATTGACAAAAAAATAGGTTTCATCAGTATACATGATCCAAAATTAAGGTAAATAGATGAAGCAACAATGAGTAAAGCGAAAATGAATACAATTAGATGAAGTAGCGACAATTAAGGTAAATGGAGTAGCGACAATGAGTTCTCACAAAATAAGTAGCGACAATCACTATTACATAAGTAGCATTGACCTATTACATATAAGCTAGACTGGCAATTACTAATACATGTGTCCTCATCGCTATCAGTAGCCTGTGTCGAGATCATCGGGACCAACTATTGGACCACCCGTGTCGTCATCACTGTCAGGGTCGCCACACCACCAACCATCCACGGAACCTGGAGGTGGTCCCTGGCTCATCGACGTTAAGTCCTGCGTGGAAGCGCTCTAGCAAAGTCACGTCGGCTTGGTTATGAACCTCCTCGACTTCATCATGCGCGGTGTCTTCCTCCATTCCCATCTTCGTTTCTTCGCCGTATTCCATGTCATCATCGGTCGGCAAGTTGATAGTGAATTTCCCAGGGAGCCCTCCATCCTGATAGAACTCGCCGTCAGATGTTGAGGGGTCTAGGCGGCGGTAATCTTGACCGTTAGGCATAGCCGGCCTACTGTGCGACGGTACCGTCACCACAACATCCCACCCCTGTAGACGCTTTTGATATGCTTTTGATGTCTTCTTGCACGGGTACGGGAGATAGAATACTTGGAAGGCCTGGGTAGCCAAAATGTAGACGTCGTCTCCCGAATACTTGGAGCTTCGTTCAACTTCGACCAATCCAATTGTAGGATCCCGTCTAACCCGACGCGGGTCTAACCAATTGCATTTGAATACAACGGGATCTAGCCCTTTACCAAAACCATAATTCAACTCGTATATAGCCTCAACTCTTCCATAGTAATGGAGTTTATCTGAGCCTTCACATAACACCCCACTATTTATTGTCTTCCGGTTGCCCCGGTTTGTTGTGTGTTCATGGGTATGGAAGCGATATCCATTCACGTCATAAGCATGGAATGAGTTGACGGAATGGCTAGGGGCCTATCCCGCCCGAGTACGTGTAGATCGAGTCGTGTCCCATGTTCTACCCCGACCCGAGACGGAATTTCGACAGCACCTCCCCGCTGTTCTTCAGAATACACGTCTCGAGCTTGTCAAGCCGAGAGAGTGTGCATCCGAAGAACAACGGGGAGGTGCTGCCGAAATTCCGTCTCAGGAAGGGGTAGAACATGGAACACGACCCGATCTACACGTACTCGGACTGTCCAACAGGACAACCCGGAAGTGTTACGGTTATAAATATGCAAAGATGGACAATCCTGCATATTTATAAATTTGTAACCCTTCCGGATGGGATCTGACTCGGGTTACGCGACTCGACTGACTCGGTGATCTAGACCAAAATAAACCTTTGCAATAAGATTACAAGAGAGGCGAAAGATGTATACCCTAGAAGCGTGGTCGATCACCGCAGAAGGTCGGGGACGGAACAGGGGCACCGAGGCGGCCTCCTCAGCTGGAGAAGAAGCCCCGTAAACTACGACATCTGAAAACCACAAAAAGAACATATATATAAGAACAGATGTACAACATAAATATCAGCTCCTAAATAAGCGGAGTATAAATTCTACTACAATTTTACAACTAGCAAATTCTACTACAAATGCAAATACAAAAATTGTAGTAGAATGCTACTACTACAAATTCATCTCAAATGTAATGCTTCATGCTCCTAGGCAGAACACCAAACTTTTATGAAAAAATTAAACTAATTACCATAGCTAGACATACACCATATTTGTAAAGCACACCTAGAACAATTACCACAGCTAGAACAATCGTAACAATTACCACTAGAATCAGAACCAATCAATTAAACTAAACCTAGCCTAACACATAATTAGTACCAATTTATTTCCTACAGGGAACAAATTTAAACTTGCTGCCATGACACACATACCCCGAGTCTTGGCATACACAACAATTATAATGCTGCATTTTATCACCACAACTAGAAAAAAGGAAGAACGGAGCGAGTCGAGGAGATCGTGTCACCTGCAGCAGCGGGCGTGGAGCGGCGTTGAGGAGGGTCGGTTGCGGAGGCTGGCGGCGAGTGGCGGCAGCCGGGATGGACGGCCACCGCCGAGGACGCACAACTCCGAGGAGGCGACCCTTCCGTGCAGCGGCGGGGCCCTCGTGCGTCTGGCCGGCGGCGAGGGCTGGGGCGGAGGCGGCGGGGTCTGGGGCGTGTGTGGAGTGGGGGTGGCCGACTGGCCGGAGGCGGCGGCCGGCGGGGGGCTGGGTCGTGCGTTCGTGGGGCGGCCCGATCTGGTGGAGCAGAGGTGCGACGGAGGAGGCCGGGGAGGCGGTGGCGGCAGGGGAGGAGGCCGGGGAGGCGGTGGCGGCAGGGAGGTGGAGGCCGGCGTGGAGGGCTGCGGCGGCGGCGGGCCGGTGGTGGATGTGGTGGTGGATGTGTGCGTGAGTAGTGTGAGTGTGTGGAGTGGTGGTGGATGTGTGCGTGGATGCGGGCCGACACCTTCAATTCAGGTGTTCAGGTCTTTGCCGTGCGCTTTAATTGCGGAACACGGCAAAGATTCTTTGCCGTGCGCATTTAATCGCGGAGCACGGCAAAGATCCTTTGCCGTGTGCTTTTTTTTTCTTGGGTTTTTTTTCTTGCATTTCGAAGTGCATGTGTGTTGCAACAGATGTAAAATATGCCAAATATTTTAAGTTTGAGGTATACTCTGCGTTTTGTTGTATAATTGTGTCCATTTGAAGTATGTTTGGTTTCACCCAACTTTTAATCCTTATACATATATAAAAGTATGACAATATCAATATAAGTTTTTTATCATTAGATATATGGGATAACACTAAATAAATTTAGTCATGTTGAATCACCAAAAACAGTTACTCACGGCGAATATTGTTGCTCTCCATGTAGACAAAATGGTTGATTTCTACTTCCATGGTTGTGCATCTAGGTATATTGTTTCCGGTAAATCTTATCCTTCTATTTCAGTTACAAATGGTTGATGTGACTCGAAGATAAGCTGAGCGTCCATCCTCCAGTTCTCACAAGATTGCCCCCGGTTCCCCCGAAACGGGAGTTTCCGATGCTCCGGAGTTTCCAACACACCCCCGAAACTTAGAGGTGAAAACTCCCGTGTCGGGTGCCGGGCACGGAATCATGCGACGGACCACATGAAATGTTGGTTCCCCATGGTCCCATGTACCAACCTAACACAACCAAGCAAAAAAGTTCACGCGTCTACCCCCTCTCGGCGCCGGTCAAAGGGGTAGATCGACAGGTTTGACTTTTTTCCAGCGGGTGTAGGGGTTCGCCGTAGCGGGGTCCGGAGCATCGGAATCACACCAAAACTTGCATGGGTCCCTAATATATGTATAAGAGTGTGTTGGTAGGTTGTGGGAACCAAGATACGGCTCCGAGGTGCGACCCCCTTCACCGACCCCTCTTACTCCGTAGTAAGTTCCGACACTTAGAGGTCAGGAAGAAGCACACGGATCGTGGGTTTCCTTCGTGCGCTTCTGAGCCGTTGGATCAGCGGTGTGTTTCTTTCGAGCGCTGGTGAGCCGTTGGATCCGGAAGAAGCACACGGATCGTGTGTTTCCTTCGTGCGCTTCTGAGCCGTTGGATCAGCGGTGTGTTTCTTTCGAGCGCTGGTGAGCCGTTGGATCCGGAAGAAGCACACGGATCGTGTGTTTCCTTCGTGCGCTTCTGAGCCATTGGATCAGCGGTGTGTTTCTTTCGAGCGCTTGTGAGCCGTTGCATCAGCAGTGTGTGTTTCTTTCCCGCCAAGATCGTTCCCACCCCTTTTTCCCGCCATCTTCTCTCCCGCCTGTTTCTCCCGCCAAATTCTTTCCCGCCCTTTTTTCCCGCCATCGTATCTCCCGCCTGTTTCCCGCCAATTCTTCTCATCTCGGCCTATAAGAACCCCTTCTCACTGAGGTTGGTAAGCATTCTAGTCCACTCACTCGAACATGTCGAGCTTTCCTTCAGATGGTAGTTTCCCGGTAGGAATGTCGGCACTACTTTTATTGTTTACGGTCGATTTCAAGGTAGACAATAAGAAGATCCCATTCGAAGATATTGTTAGTCATCCACCTTATCTCCGTGAGCTATCAGCAAAGCTAGTTAGGCATGGGTGGCCACGAAGGGATTCGAAAGAAATAGAAAAAGAACTTGTGAGGCTGCATGCTAGGTGGCAGAGGAAGAAACTAACATATAGGAGTGAAGCAGATATGTTGAGTGCTTTTCAACCGCTGATCCAACGGCTCACAAGCGCTGGGAGGAAACACACGATCCGTGTGCTTCTTCCTGATTGGGCATACTACAGCTCACAAGCCCGGAAAAGAAACACACACCGCTGATCCAACGGCTCACAAGCGCTGGGAGGAAACACATGATCCGTGTGCTTCTTCCTTATTGGGTATACTACATGCACTGGAATCTTGTGTCGATTTGGGGTAGACTTTGGTTTCTCATGTTCCTATGGCCCAACCTAACACAACCAAGCAAAAAAGTCCACTGGGCTACCCCCTTTCGACGCACGTCTATGGGGTAGACGGAAACGTTAGGGTTTTTCCAGCGGATTCAGGGTTTCGCCGAAGCGGGGCCCCGGAGCGTCGAAACCCCACCCAAACCTAGGTTCTGCCATACCATATGTATACAAGTGTGTTGTGTGTTGTAAATGTGCAAGAATCTACTCCTAGGTGTGACCGACATCACCCAAACCTAGGTTGTGCCATACCGGCGTCGGAATCCCA
Source organism: Poa pratensis (assembly GCA_947311845.1). Classification (NCBI taxonomy): domain Eukaryota; kingdom Viridiplantae; phylum Streptophyta; class Magnoliopsida; order Poales; family Poaceae; genus Poa; species Poa pratensis. The sequence continues at coordinate 30,479,530 of CAMZMU010000103.1, read as the reverse complement.
CCAAAACTTGCATGGGTCCCTAATATATGTATAAGAGTGTGTTGGTAGGTTATGGGAACCAAGATACGGCTTCGAGGTGCGACCCCCTTCACCGATCCCTCTTACTCCGTACTAAGTTCCGACACTTAGAGGTGAAAACTCCCGTGTCGGGTGCCGGGCACGGAATCATGCGACGAACCACATGAAATGTTGGTTCCCCATGGTCCATGTACCAACCTAACACAACCAAGCAAAAAAGTTCACGTGTCTACCCCCTCTCGGTGCCGGTCAAAGGGGTAGATCGACAGGTTTGACTTTTTTCCAGCGGGTGTAGGGTTTCGCCGTAGCGGGGTCCGGAGCGTCGGAATCCCACCAAAACTTGCATGGGTCCCTAATATATGTGTAAGAGTGTGTTGGTAGGTTGTGGGAACCAAGATACGGCTCCGAGGTGCGACCCCCTTCACCGATCCCTCTTACTCCGTACTAAGTTCCGACACTTAGAGGTGAAAACTCCCGTGTCGGGTGCCAGGCACGGAATCATGCGACGAACCACATGAAATGTTGGTTCCCCATGGTCCCATGTACCAACCTAACACAACCAAGCAAAAAAATTCACGCGTCTACCCCCTCTCGGCGCCGGTCAAAGGGGTAGATCGACAGGTTTGACTTTTTTCCAGCGGGTGTAGGGTTTCGCCGTAGCGGGTCCGGAGCGTCGGAATCCCACAAAAACTTGCATAGGTCCATAATATATGTGTAAGAGTGTGTTGGTACGTTGTGGGAACCAAGATACGGCTCCGAGGTGCGACCCCCTTCACCGACCCCTCTTACTCCATACTAAGTTCCGACACTTAGAGGTGAAAACTCCCGTGTCGGGTGCCGGGCACGGAATCATGCGACGAACCACATGAAATGTTGGTTCCCCATGGTCCCATGTACCAACCTAACACAACCAAGCAAAAAATTTCACGCGTCTACCCCCTCTCGGCGCCGGTCAAAGGGTAGATCGACAGGTTTGACTTTTTTCCAGCGGGTGTAGGGTTTCGCCGTAGCGGGGTCCGGAGCGTCGGAATCCCACCAAAACTTGCATGGGTCCCTAATATATGTGTAAGAGTGTGTTGGTAGGTTGTGGGAACCAAGATACGGCTCCGAGGTGCGACCCCCTTCACCGACCCCTCTTACTCCGTACTAAGTTCCGACACTTAGAGGTGAAAACTCCCGTGTCGGGTGCCGGGCACGGAATCATGCGATGAACCACATGAAATGTTGGTTCCCCACGGTCCCATGTACCAACCTAACACAACAAGGAAAAAAAGTTCATGCGTCTACCCCCTCTCGGCGCCGGTCAAAGGGGTAGATCGACAGTTTTGACTTTTTTCCAGCGGGTGTAGGGTTTCGCCGTAGCGGTGTCCGGAGCGTCGGAATCCCACCAAAACTTGCATGGGTCCCTAATATATGTGTAAGAGTGTGTTGGTAGGTGTGGGAACCAAGATACGGCTCCGAGGTGCGACCCCCTTCACCGACCCCTCTTACTCCGTACTAAGTTCCGACACTTAGAGGCGAAAACTCCCGTGTCGGGTGCCGGGCACGGAATCATGCGACGAACCACATGAAATGTTGGTTCCCCATGGTCCCATGTATCAACCTAACACAACAAGGCAAAAAAGTTCATGCGTCTACCCCTCTCGGCGCCGGTCAAAGGGGTAGACGACGCCTCGCACGTTAGGTCCAGTTATTCGGGGTTTCGACGCATGCGGCCTGCACCGGAGGGTTTATATATATTATCGAGAAAGCATAATTAAGTGAAGTAAATGAACGTACTAGAAGACGTAAGAAAGAAAAAAACGAAGCAAGCATGTCAAAACAAATAGAGTTGTTAGTGCAAACACCTTCTTTGCCGTGTTCTGTGTACCAAGGCACACGGCAAAGGTGAAGTTTGCCGTGCGCTCTGCACAAAGGAGCACGGCAAATGCAATGTGTGCCGTGCGCTGTACACAACGGCACACGGCAAAGCGGGAATGTGCCGTGTGCTTCATTCACACACACGGTATAACGTTTCCCGCGACTTTATTTAGATGGCGGGAAAATTTTGGCAGCTCTTTGCCGTGAGTTCTGAAATCCATACACGGCAAACATGTTTCCCGCGAAATTTTGGAGAGCGCGGCAAAATTGTGATTCCAGGTCAACTGATATGCCGTGATGGTGCACAAGGGCGCACGGCAAATATTTCTTTGCCGAGCTGAGAAGCTTTGCCGTGTGTTTTGTGTTCATTTTGCCGTGCACTATACTTTGCCGTGTGCTCCTTCTCCGCGGTGCCGTGATGAAGTTCTTTGCCGTGTTCTGTTGTTTTTACGCACGGCAAAACTCTCTTTGCCGTCTTCCGAAAATTTGTTGCACACGGCAAAGATTGCTCCACACGGGAAATTCAGATTTTCCGGTAGTGCAATTACAAACCGTGTAGGCCATGTACAACCAATTATGGTTAGAATCTATTTCCTAATTTATAGGAGATACAATACATATATTCTAACAATTGCAATGGTAAAATACTGTAACGGAGTTTTCAACAAAAAAGAATACTGTAGCGGAGCAACCTTTGGATGACAGTTTTCTAAAGACAAAACTTTCAGTGGTATTTTTCCAAAGTCTAGATTTTTAGTGGTACATAACCAATTTTCCCTAGAAGATGCGCCTTGCCATTATTAGAAACTAGCAAGGTGCCCCTCGCAAATGCGAGGGCATTGTCTTAAATCTACTGAATATGTTCATGAACATTTTTTTTTGTTTTATAGTTACTGCAAAAATGAGAATCTAAATCCTAGAATTATATGATCGTTGCAAATATTATGGTAGATAAAATATCACATGTGTGGCATCTTTTAATCTACAGGAGACTGGAGGTACTTTAAAATTTTCAAAAATTGCCATGTCACATATTCGACATATTTGTTTACTTTTAACCATACATAACTCTATTTCAGTATATGTTTTATTCTCTTCTCTCTATCCTCCACTCATCATTGTATTCTCTCACTGGCACATTTTTTCTCATGGTAACAATGACTATATGTACTTAGATGGCACATAGTTACATGCAACATACCTTGGATGATACATAGTTTCAACATTTTGATCAGTCACCAATTCACTCAAGTCATCTCACAAATAATATTTTTAATTGCACCATAAAATTCTAGCCACCTGATTATTATTGTTCATTGAACCATCCTCATACTACATAGTACTTTAGGTCTATTATTTGATTCACATGATTTAAGTCTCTCCTACTAAATCAATTCTTCAACCAAATAATTATACGCTCTCACTCACTTGTGTTTTCCGTGTCACGAAACATAACTATACTTATGACAAAATTATTTTGGCATCTTCAACGGTCAAAATTTATTTTACGTGTTTTCAAATTCAAAATATGTATCCTATTAAATCTATCTATTTGTACTTTTTATAAAGCAAAACCCACTAATTTGCATTAATTATTTTCTATCTCAATATGCAAGCTATCTACATCATCCATTCTCTTAACCAATCAATTATCCATGTCATCTCCACGAATACTTATTAATCACACATCATTTATTCCTTAAGCCACATCCTCCACTATTTGAGCCATTATTTATCCATGTCATCCCACATTTATTAATGATTTTCTATCTATCCATGAAAACTATTCACATTATAAATTCTTTGATCCATACAATTACCTTATCAATTTTAGTTGTCAAATATACAAATAATCTACATTGAATATTCCCGAGAAATTTTGCCATTGCATGTGTGATATGTCCTTTCGTTTATAGTACATTTTTTATAAAAAGTTCTCGCTGCAACGCGCGAGTTATCTTTCTAGTTTAAATAATAAGAAACCTAATGAATTTTTATGTTTAAAAAAACATTGGAAAGTCATAGGAATTCGTTAGACATAAATTTTAAATTGTATAATGAAAGCAATTTTTTAATTCAAGTCGAGGTTCATGGAGAAAATCATTTTTCTAAAGTCAATTCTACGCTTTTCTAAACAGAAAAACATTTTGTTTAATTCCTGAACATATGAGCTAAGTTCTTTCTAGTTTAAATAACTAGATGATACCCCGCGCGTTGCTGCGGAATAGTAGCAACAAAGAAAGTCACAAATGAAGTGCATATTGTGACAATAAGCATGAACATAGGCATGTTTTTCCACATCTTGAACTGATGAACGCAATGTGTGAACTGTGTACAGAATTACATGGCGTTTACAAAATGTACACATAAAAATAAGCCAGCATACGCAATGTGTTTGGTTGTGCAATATCTAAAGCACAACCAATACCTTTATACAGGAACCTGATAGGCCGTAGCTATAGGAGAATCCATCAGCCAACAATAGAACGGACGTGATAAACTGAACATACACTTTATGGAGCAAGGTTTAGAAGCCGCATGGTCCCATAATGCACTGCCAAAGTGAGAAAGGGCCGGGTTGATCAGTAGCAGTCTCGATATGCAATTTATGTATAATGAGATCGAAACATGATTTATCATATATATAATATAGGATACATTGTTGATGAGAATATAGGTTGAAAATCAAGACCATATTTCTCATAACCGAGAACAATAAAGTGAGAAAGTACATGTTGAAATCAAACAAATATAAATGCAACAGAACTAATGTTACAATCCTACAACCAAAATGGATATCCGAATCCATCTCCTTGCCGAGGATTTTTTTTCTGCCTTCAATGCTTCATGACCAGAAATTTGAACTTGCTGGTTTGTCAATGATTTAGCATGCCAAGCAACCTGATCTGCGAATGGAGGAGAAACGAAAAAACATAAGCATTTGATATGCCATGTTCTGGACTTCTGGTAAGCCGGTAGATAGCTAGCCAATTGTTGAAGGATAAAACATGGTGGATCAAAAGGATGGTATAAACTGAAGATAACATTAGTCAAATTAGTCACTGATCTATCAAGAAATTGGTCGAATAATTTGTCTTCCTTTGTCTTCAGCAGGCAAGCAGGACAAACGGAAAATTAATTAGTAAAAAAAAATACTCATTACCTTGCGCCCTTGGTTGATGCCCCTTACCTACATACTATGTGCACAGATATATAGGCTGCTCACCGATAAAATACTTCAGAGACAACCTCCACAGAAGTTCTAGCATAATACTGGATACACTATTGGATTTTTATATTCTAACGACCGGAGGTCAATTTACTGTAGTCATAAGCATGCATGATTTATAATCAAGGGAAATAGACCTACGCATAGGATGGAACTTACATATGAGGAGTATTTTTTTGAAACGATACATATGAGGAGTATTGGAAGGTAGTACCTGCTGGGACCAAATGACAAAGCGGATGCACGCCGATGAGGATGGTCTGCACCGTCCAAGAAACTGGCGATTACAGAGGCCGTATGTGGGCATATTGGCAATGAGAAACCTCCCATAGTAACTCGGCTACGAAGACATGGCGGAGATCTGTTTTCCACGTGCTCCCTTTTATGGTCGTCTTGGCTGCTATCCTTTCCAGCATTCATCCTTCTGTAATCTCGTGATGGAAGGAGAAAGATTACACGGTGATAGATAGCAGAATCAGTAGGGGTTACCTTCTCCGTAGGCGACGGAGGGAGTACCCTATTTTGGCTAGATTCATGGCTTGGTGAAAGACCACTTAGGTATGAGTTCCCGGAGCTCTTTGCTATTTGCTCTGACCCTATGCTCTTGGTGGCGGACGCGGCCCATAACGGGCGCTGGAACATTAGGTTCCGCCGCACGTTTGCTCTGGTGGAGGCCGACCGGTGGGAGGGCTTGTTGGCTTCCCTTCCATACTCCCTTACGGATACCCCGGATAGTGTTTCTTGGGCCCTCTCGCCCTCGAAATGCTTTACAGTCCGGTCTGCTTACCGGGCCCTATTTAGAGGACCCGTGCTCTCGTGGACCTCCCACTTGTGGAAGGCCCCTATGCCACTGAAGATTAAGATCTTTACGTGGCAGTTGCTGCGAGACCGCCTCCCTTCGGGTGTGGAGGTGGTCAAGCGTTTTGGACCGGGGGATGGTAATTGTCCCCTTTGCGCGGTCCCAGAGTCGGGGACCCATATTCTTTTCTCTTGCCCCGCAGCTCGCTTCCTATGGAGTTTTCTGGTCGAGGCGCTTGGGCCTGAGTGGCAGGCCCAAGACCTTGCTGAATTCCTAGAAGTGCAGGCGAACCGTACTGGTAAGAGAAGGCGCCTCTTCTGGTTAGTGTTTGCCGCGATGACTGGACCCTTTGGACTATTCGTAATAAGATGGTTATCGAGCGTGTCTTTCTGAGGCGTGCCTCTGACTCCGTTTTCAAATTCTTGGCATTTTTGCAGCAGTGGCACCCGCTCTGTAGACAGCGGGACAAGGAGCGGCTGGATGGATTGATCGAGAAGTTTCTGAGGGCGGCACGCCTTCTATCTGCGTCTTCCAGCCACTGAGTTACTCCCTTGTGGAGTTGTATCACCTCGTTTTAGCTTTGGGCATCTTTGTGCTATGGCCCCAGCAGACTTGTTATTTTTAGACTTTGTAACTGGATCTCTGTATGCTTTTGGGCGGTTGCTTTATTTATAAAGCGGGACGAAAGCCTGTTTCGAGGAGGAATCAGTAGGGGAGAAGAAACGATAGGAAACCATGGAGAAAATGGAAGATAGTATTCTGCGGTGTGGCAGACAGGCACATGTACTGGATCTTGGAGCATTACTGGACTAAATGGGCGGAGATCAGCGTGAACTCCTCATATCCCTTATCAGTTTCATCTGCAGTTATTTATGGCGGAATATAGAGTGCAACGTCGCGAGATTGATGGTGAAGAGGAATCGTCAAGCGTCGATGGCTGCCGTGGAGATGTCGATTGGCAAGAAACATCAATGGGCTGGTTCCATTAACGAAGTTGGCGGAATGGGCTGGACGTGGGCTAAAACAACGGAATGGGCTCTACAATCGGTGGCTTTGCTGAAAACCAAAATAAAATGAAGAACGTGGATATAACGGATGGGGCTGTTTTCGTGGCATATTTGCTGAGGTGGGTGACGTGGCATGGTTGCTGAGGTGGACTGAAACTGACCAATTTGATGTGGCATGGTTGCATGTTGAGAGAAATCATGTAGTGGGGTTCTCCTATTTAGAGATAGAAGATAAGAAACCTAATAAATTTTTCCGGTAAAAAAACCATTGGAAAGTCGTTGAAATTCATTAGACATAAATTTTAAATTGTATAATGAAAGCAATTTTTCAATTCAAGTCGAGGTTCACGGAGAAAAATCATTTTTCTAAAGTCAATTCTACGCTTTTCTAAACAGAAAAACATTTTGTTTAACTCCTGAACAGATGAGCTAAGTTCTTCAAGCCCATCTTCTGTTTCTCTTTTTCTTTCTTTTACCCTATTCTTTTTTTTTAGAAAAGGGGGGTCCCAGCCTCTGCATCATGATGATGCACACAGCTGTTTTATATTAATGAAGGAAACAAAGTATGAAAGTAACAGATTCAACTTATTACAATCATGGGTCTGCTAACGTGGCTACATGGACCAGCCACCGAAACTCAGGAGATCTACGAAGACTACACATCTTGGAGTCTTCTAGTTTGCAGCCAGCCATTGTGGTTGAAAATAGCCCGGATAACCGCCGACAACTGGGAACATCCAGACTCCATGATCAACCGCTGATCCTGTGGTAAAAGGAAAGACCACAGTTGTATCCAGTAGAGCACACGGTGGACAACCTGCAAAAATGGGCATCTCTAGTCTTGTTAAAAACCACATCGTTTCTACAATTCCAAATAGCCCAAACAAAAGCACATGTACCAATACGAATTCGTGCCTTCGTTTTTTTATCTATTCCATCCAACCAATGACCAAACATATTAGCTACACTAGTTGGTGGTGAGATGCTGAAAGTGAAATGAATTAATCTCCAAACATTCTTTGCAAAAGGACAGGAAATAAACAAATGCTCAACCGTTCATTCGATTGACAAAAGACGCACTTTTTACATCCTATCCAATTTCGCCTAGCTAAATTATCTTTTGTTAAGAGCACTTTCCGTTGAAGAAACCACATAAAGATTTTTATCTTCAAGGGAACTTTCAGCTTCCAAAGATATTTGTGCAAAAAAGGTGTATTGCCATGCATAAGGTCCTGATACATTGAGCTAACCGTGAACTGTTTGTTGGTAGTCAGGTTCCAAAGAAACTGATCATCCTCATTTGTTAGCGTGACATCCATAAGCTTGTTTTTTTAGAAATAAAGGGCTCCGCCCCGGCTCCATTAAAATGAAACCACCACCACATAGTCTTACAATTCCGCACCCAGGAGCAGCTGGCTCACAACTCCAGGTTCTACTTATTACAGGCAAGCAAAGGAGCTAACTAACGTAGTCTTTTACAAGCCAGAATACCAAGTTTTACTAGACAAACACCATGGGAACATCTGAAACTAAGCTAAAACGAGAACAACTCCTTACAGACCGGACACCCTGACCAGGTGACCAACCATCATCTTCCGCGAGTTTTCTCCCAGCTTCTTGTCCAAATCTTCTTCAGTATACCTCCACGCGTTGTCTCCGACATGGCGAGGATCTTCAGTAATGATTAGCTCAGCGCCAGTGGCCTTCTGCAGGATCAGCCAGGATCCCAAGATACCAGCGGAGGTGCCCGAGCTAGATGCTCCATCGACTTCACCACTTCTAGGATTCTTTCTCTGTCTCTTCCTGCGGTAAGGATGCTCCATTGAGCAAGGTTGAAGGCAGATCTCCTCCAAACCACCTGTAGACCAACCCAAGTGTCATGGTTAAAGAAACTACTGTTTCTCACAATCCACAAGGTCCACAAAATAGCAGCGTGAACAACATTCTCCACTAAACACATTTTATTCGACCACATTTTAGTAATATTGTCGATTGTGTATGGAGCTCTGTTCCCACCAACCATTATCTGTACATTAGACCAAATTTCCTTAGCAACCACACAGTCAAAAAAAAAATGATCACTAGATTCCTCCTCGCAACAGAAGAGGCAACTTAGATCATTTAGGTTCTGTCTTTTCACCAAGTTATCTCTAGTGAGCAACTTATTGTGTAATAGCAACCAAAGAAAAAATTGAATTTTAGGAGGTACTTTAACATCCCAAACCGAAGCAATATCGACAGGAGTAATCCCTCTAAAATTCACAACAGCATAAAACGATTTGACAGAATATACATTGTTCGCATCTAATTTCCACAACAGGCAATCCTCTTCTGCACTAAGGTGCAAGGTTTGCGCAATCTGTAGAATTTCAAACCATTGCTGCATTAATCTTTGGTCAAAGCACCTACGAAAGGTTGCTTTTAGCTGTTCTCCATCCCAGATTTCAGAGATGGTAACAGTTTTCTCATTTACCAGGACATAAATTTCCCAGTATTGGACAGCTAAGCTAGAAGGACCGAACCACCGATCCTCCCAGAATTTAATTTTTCTCCCATTCCCCACTTTCCATTGATAACTTATCTTAGCTGCTTGGGCTGCCCATAAAACTCCTTTCCAGAAGGGGACGCTCCCTCAGCACTACAACAGAAAATGTTGGGATCATTAACCATATACTTATGGTCAATAATTTGCTTCCACAGTTTATTACCATCTAATTGGTATCTCTTCACCCAGGAAGCGAGTAGGCATAGGTTTAGGTCTGCTAAATTAGGGATCCCTAGACCTCCATACTCTTTTTTTTGTGATACAAGCCCCCAGTTAGCCAAGTGGTATTTGAAATGCCCCTCATAGTTATCCCAGAGACAATGAGCCATCTGGGAATTAATCAAGGTAATGGCCCATTTGGGGAACTTGATCACACTCATAAGGTACACTGGGATACTAGCAAGAACACTTCTCACCAGTTCTAGTTTGGCCGCATGCGAGAGTAGTTTACCTCTCCACCCACCAGCTTGTCCCAGGATCTTATCAATAATCGGTTGTAGATCCTCTTTCCTAAGCTTTTTATAATGTAATGGCACTCCCAAGTATTTAAGAGGGAAGGCACCAATTCTGCAGCTAAGGATTTGAGCAACTACTTGCGCTTGATCTTCATCCACATTAATAGGAATGAGATCACACTTATGAAAATTAATCCTCATGCCCGACATTTGCTCAAAGCAGGATAGTAACCATTTCAGGTTCCTGGCTTTAGCCACATCATTAGCCATGAATAGGAGGGTATCGTCTGCATATTGCATACTAACCACTCCTGTTTGATTAAAACTAGTCATCAAGCCAGTAATCTGGTCACAACTAGCCGCTTTCATAAGCATCTTCGTAAAGACTTCTGCCGTAAGGTTGAAAAGCAAAGGGAGATAGGGTCCCCTTGCCTAACCCCACGCCCAGCAATGAAATAATCACTGTTTATGTCATTAATTCTAACCCCAACTGACCCATTATCAAGTAACGTTTTAATCCGAGCAATCCATTTAGGGCTAAAGCCCCTAGATTCCAGGACTCTAATTAAGAAAGATCTATCGATTCGATCATAGGCTTTTTCATAATCTAGCTTAAAGATGAAACCTGATTGATCATTCCTAACTACATCATGAATAATTTCATGAGCTGAAACCACACTTTCCAGAATATAACGCCCTCTAATGAAAGCAGTCTGGTTTTGTGAGATAAGAGTTTCACAAATGACCCCAAGTCTATTTGTGGCACACTTGGAGAAAATTTTGAAACTGCAGTTAGTTAAAGCAATGGGTCTGAACTTCTGTATACTAACAGCTTCAGGCTCCTTCGGAATCAGGGTTAAAAGAGAAAAATTCAAACGAAATAAATCCAGTTCACCCTTATCCCAGTCATTTAAAAGTGCAATTAAATCATCTTTAACCAAATCCCAGAAATGTTGGTAGAACAGGAAAGAAATGCCATCAGGACCTGGAGCCCCCTCAGCATAAGAGCCGAACACAGCATCCTTAACCTCCTGTTCAGTGAAATCCGCATCTAAGAAATTGTTTTGTTCAGTTGTAACTTTATCATTTTGATCCCAAAAGTTATCAAGAATATCAATGCCAATTGTTGCTTCATGACCAAATAACATTTTATAATATTGAACAGCAATATCAATGATACCTTTTGGGTCTTCCACCAAGCCATCAGGACCCTCTAATGAGGTAATCTGCTTCTTCCTCCTCCTCTGATTAGCCATAGAGTGGAAGTATGCAGTATTCCTGTCGCCTTCCAGAATTTGCTTCTCCCTGGCCCTTTGCCTAGTCTTGGTCTCCTCATTCTTCCAAATATCTGTAAGTTCAGATGAAATACTTTTCAATCTACTCTTAGCATTTGGCGATAAAGTTTGAGTTTCAGACATAATGTCCAACAGATCATATTCAGCAACTAATTGTTGCTTAATCTTTTTCTGGGCAGACTCAACATTGATGTTCCACCCCTTTGTATATTTCCTAACATTTCTCATCTTAAATTGCCATCTATCGATAGCTCTAACCAGTCTGCACGGTTTCGTCCAAGCTTGTCTAACATTTTTATGACGAACTAGAGCATATAGGGAGGGGTATTGGGCTTACTGGACCGAATTAATTGGCCCGTCCTGCTCCCCTCTTCTTTTCTCTCCTTCTCTCTTCCTCTACTCGCATGGGCCGGCCCATCAAGGGCAGAAGCAAACCTGCACTCGGTCAATCGAATCGTTTTTAGGAAACGTGTTGTTTAGGTGGTACGTGTTGAATTTAGCAAAAGAAAAATAATGTTACGTGTTGAAAATGAGTTATTTGCACCTGATTATTGTTACGTAAACTGGTCCATCTTTTAATCTCAACCATCCCAGTCAAAATCAACAGATTATATATTCTAGCATATGTGGATTAACGTGGTGACTCGAAAAACTATCTCATTTTGCTTTTAGTATATAATAGATAATAAAATAAAATAGATGTGTTTTTGTCAAAAAAAAAATAGATGTGAGGACATATTTCTATATTTCTTCCTAGGCTTGATGTAAGATCGCGCTAGTAATATTGCTCAATTAACAACAGATTCGGCTTAGAATGGGTGTGAGCATAAACTATAAAAGGTACTTGAGTTGCCTCCTACTTTGTCCTCTATGGCGACTCCGGCGATCTGCCGGCGAACCAGCCTCCGTTCCTTTCTACTTCTCCCGATCAAGCTCAGGCACGATCCGTTTTCTGCCTTCCCACCAATACCGCACTCCTTAGCTTGTTCTTTGCCACCGATTCCCCTTCCTCGCCGACCTCCTACTTGTGGCCTTAATCCCTAGCTCGATCCAATCCTTTGTTTTGTCGCTCGCCGCCGCTCTCCATGCCGGATTCCGGCAGCATCCTCATCCACTCGCCTCCACCTGTGGTCTCAAATCTTATCCCCTCAGAAATCAGAGATGCTCTGAAAAGGATTATCCTCAAATCTTCAAATCCACGGAAAAATCTAGTTTATTTCCGCTCAAAATTTGCTCCTACCCTGTGCGGGGCACTCGAGAGCGATCTGGGTTGTGATGTTCAGAGGAAGCACCCCGCCATCTCCCCGACTGCCCGTTCCCAGGATGGGAGCGATGCTCCTCTTCAGAAGGCGCCGGCGATCCTGTCCCAGGCGGCACAGGTCACATATAATTCTCTTCTTGAAGGCAAGATGAATTCACCTTCTAATCCTCCTGCCTTGCCTCAATTACGATGGGGGAGTGTAAAATTTCTGGAGTGACAGTTATCCCTCGCCAAGGAAGTGGCACGGCGAAGAACGCCCGAAAGCTGTTGACCCCTCGGCCTACCTGGATACCGTGGGACGCTGCGTCGCCTACGACCACAGTGAGACTGGAGGCAGACACTCTAACGGCGCTTGTCAACGAGCCTAATAAGCAAAGCATTTGTGCCCTTCCCGGTGTACGCCAGTTAAATGAGCAAGGTGAGGTGATAACAGGCATTGGAGCTAATGGAGTTTTCTCTCATCAATCTATGTCCTGCGGAAAGACGGTAAGTGCATGCGATGCTGCTGCTGCCTCTGTGGGTCGTTGATGTCAAAGGTTGCCGTTGTGCTACAAGAGAAAAAACATGTCCCAAGCCATGCCAAACACAGAACCGTGCTGCTGTGCCTCTGCAAAGCTCTTGGCTTCAACTACAGAGTGTACAAGAAGCGCAAACAAAATATTAATCAGCTCCAAATTCATGATCCAGGTGGAAGGCAAGGTATGCAACAGGCCCGTGCAAGCATTCTGCTTGGCAAATGCTCGGGGAAGCTTGAGATGATTTATGTTCGGGTGAGCTCATGTTTTAAGCTCATCGCTGACACCGGGAGATTCAGCTCTGAAGCTCCATCTTCTGGTAACAATGAACACATGTCGGGTCCTCATGGCGAGGCCCGACATGAGCAATGAGTATCTTGGCTTGGAACCCCCGGGGGGTGGGGCCCCCTCGGACGGTTCAAGAGCTTGTTTGCCTTGTGCAAACGCATAACCCCGCCATGGTATTCATTAGCGAGACTCGGCAGAAAAAGGATCGAGTAAGGAACCTGCGTTTTCGTATTGGTATGAAGGCATGTTTCCAGGTCGATGGGGAGGGAAAGGGTGGTGGACTGGCTCTCTACTGGCAAGAAGGTATCAACGTGTCGCTGCTCTCCTTCAGCCAACGACACATTGATGTCCACATCGAGGGCGGACCATATGGTGCGAGATGGAGAGGGACTTTTGTCTATGGGGAACCAAAGGCTACTGACCGGCACAACATGTGGACGTTGCTTAGAAGGATAAAACCGCGATCTGCTGAACCATGGATGCTAATTGGGGATTTCAACGAGGCTTGCTGGCAATCAGAGCATTTCTCGAGGGCAAGACGATCAGAGCGGCTGATGATGGACTTCCGTGAAGTTCTGTCCCATTGCGATGTCCATGATTTGGGTTTTATTGGTGTGCCTTGGACTTATGACAACAAACAAGCGGGAGACCGGAATGTTCGGGTGCGCCTCGACCGGGCCGTGGCTTCGCCGGCGTGGTCGGCACGTTTTCCGGAGTTTCGTGTGCAACATATCAGAGCTCACGATCTGACCACTGTCCTCTCCTCTTGTCTGTTCAGCAGACGGCTAATCAGAGGAGTGGTAACGTTATACGACGATATGAGATTATGTGGGAACGTGAGCCCTCTCTTACGGCTGCTGTGGAGGATGCATGGTCTCGACGTGTCGTGGACAAAACCTTGGAGATGTGAGTGCTTCTTTCAATCGGTCATGGCAGCCCTATGATTGGAAAAAGAAATATTTTGGGTCAGTACCTAGGAGACTAGACAAGAAACGGAAGGAGCTTGATCAGCTGATGCTCAAAACGGATATCCAGAGCATAGCTGAGCGGAAACGAATTCTAGCGGAGATGGATGAACTTCTGTATAGAGAGGAACTCATGTGGTTGCAGCGTTCTCGTGTGACCTGGCTAAAGGAGGGGGACCGAAACACTCGGTATTTCCACAGGAAGGCATCCTGGCGAAATAGGAAAAACCGTATAAGCAAGCTGAAACGAGGAGATGGTACTTGGGCTTCAGACCAGGTGGAGATGGGACAGATGGCCTCCTCGTATTTCCAAAACTTGTATGATCGAGAAGATAACTTGGAGCCGGATTCTGTACTGGACCTTATGGTGCTTGTGTAACAGAGGAGATGAATGGTAAACTGTGTGCACCATTCTCTGAGCAAGAAATTGGCGACGCTTTATTCCAGATTGGGCCGCTCAAGGCGCCGGGGCCTGACGGCTTTCCTGCTAGGTTTCTTCAGCGAAATTGGGGGCTTTTGAGGGAAGATGTGACCAGGGCAGTACAGAATTTTTTTGAGGAAGGGGTCATGCCTGACAAGGTTAATAACACGTCTATCATTTTAATTCCGAAGAAGAATGATCCGGCTGATTTGAAGGACTTCCGCCCCATCAGCCTTTGTAACGTCATCTACAAGGTAGTTTCTAAATGCCTTGTCAATCGTCTTCGGCCAATTCTTGAGGACATAATCTCTCCATCACAGAGTGCTTTCATCCCCGGAAGGCTAATTACTGATAATGCCTTCATTGCGTTTGAATGTATACACGCAATCCGGAGCAACTCAAGGGAGCGGTCTGGGTTCTGTGCGTACAAGCTGGATATGGCCAAAGCGTATGATCGTGTGGACTGGCGATTCTTGGAAGGTGCCATGGCGAAGTTGGGCTTTCATCGTTCTTGGATACGGTGGGTGATGCAGTGTGTGACCACCGTACGTTACTCAGTTCGCCTGAATGGACAAAGTTTTGACACCTTCACGCCTACACGGGGTTTGCGCCAAGGCGATCCGCTGTCGCCCTATCTTTTTCTTCTGGTTGCGGATGGACTATCACGGTTGATTCAGCATGAGGTGGACCGTGGGGACCTTCATGACCTGCATATCAGTAGACGTGGACCTGGTGTGTCTCACTTACTTTTCGCGGACGATAGTTTGCTATTTTTTCAGGGCACTAGCCAGCAGGCCCGGGTGATACAATCGGTGCTGCATCAATATGAGCGTAGTACTGGACAACTTGTCAGTCTTGGAAGTGTTCTATCCTATATGGTGATCGATGTACAACTGAAGCTAAAGCTGAAATAAAACAGATCCTCAAGTATGAGACTGAGAGTTTTGAGGAGAAGTACCTCGGGCTGCCAGTGCCGGAGGGACGACTCAAAAAAGGGAAGTTTCAGCCAACCAAGGACAAGTTCCGTAAGCGCGCGAGTGACTGGATGGAGAAGTACTCGTCAAGCGGGGCAAAGGAGGTGTTAATAAAGGCCGTGCTGCAAGCTTTGCCAACATATGCTATGGGTATTTTCAAGTTTCCTGCTGGTCTTACAGAGGAACTGTCAAAAATTGTCCGTGACTTCTGGTGGGGTGATGAGCATGAAAGGCGAAAGATGCATTGGCTTGCTTGGGACAAGGTGGTGAGGCCAAAGGCCTATGGCGGCATGGGCTTCCGGGACCTTCGAGTTTTCAACCAAGCACTGCTGGCACGGCAGGCATGGCGCCTAATCCACTTCCCGGATAGTTTGTGTGCTCGCATCTTGAAGGCCAAGTACTACCCTAATGGCAATCTCCTGGATACCGCGTTTATTCAAAATTCATCGGCTTCCTGGCAAGGGATTATGCATGGACTCGAACTTGAAGAAGGTGTTATATGGAGGATTGGCGATGGTAGCCAGGTTAAAATATGGAGGGATAACTGGCTGCCTCGTCAGGATTGCCTGAAGATTTCTGTCCGTCGCACGCGATCAAGGCGGAAGTGGGTTTCTGAACTTATTGATCCACTCACCCGCTCATGGAATTCAGACATTGTCACCAGGTTTTCCAACCTCACGATGCTGATACTGTTCTGAAGATCAAGTTGCGGCGCGTCCAACACAATTTTGTTGCTTGGAACTTCGAACAGAACGGTATTTTCTCTGTCCGTAGTGCATACAAATTGGGCATCCGACAAAATTTGATGGAAAACAGTAGCGGACAAAGCAGCACAGCGCCGGAGGGTGAGAGGTCGTTGTGGAACCTGATTTGGAAATGCCCAGTGCCGCAGAAAATTCGAGTCTTTGCTTGGAGGCTGGCAACAAACTCGCTGGCAGTGTCTGACAGCCTACATAGTCGCATCAATACGGTTGATCCCAGGTGCCTAGTGTGTGGTGTTGAACCTGAAGATGTACATCATGCTACTATAAGGTGCACTACAGCAAGAGCCTTGAGGGATGCCATGCGCACAGTCTGGACTTTGCCTTCGGAATCAGATTTCAGAGCTACTGGGAAGGAATGGTTCTTACAGCTGCTCAGCAGGTCATTGGAAGATATGAGAGCAAGGATTTTATTCTTACTATGGCGAGCGTGGCACCACCGAAACAATATTGTACATGGTGATGGTAAGGCCTCAATAGCAGCTTCAGTTACATTTCTTCAAAATTATTTGGAGATGTTGCATATTGCACCCCATGCAAAGCTTGATGTCAAGGGTAAGGCACCCCTTTATGCTGAGGAAGGGCTTCTTGCAAATCGGGCCAGCCATTCCGTGTCTGCTTGGCTTCCGCCGCCGCCGGGCGGCTTAAAAGCCAATGTTGATGCTGGCTGGGACGCTCTTACCGGCCATGCCGGAGTGGGTGTCGTGCTTCGAAAATCTGATGGTGGTGTGTTGCTCTCAGCCTGGAGGCATGTTTTTGGCTGCGCAAGTGCATAAGAAGCAGAAGTTATCGCTTGTATTGAAGGATTTAGTCAGCTTGCTCATTACCCTCATTGGAATGCAATTCTCGAATCTGATTGCGCGAGGGTGGTCGGTCCTGTCCACTCAAGCTGTTGATCGCTCGCCGTGTTGGAGCCTGATTGAGGAAGCGAAGGCACTGATTGCTACTCCCTCCGTTCGGAAAAGGATGTCACAAAAATGGTCTATCTATAGTTCATTTTTGTGACATCCTTTTCCGAACGGAGGGAGTAGTATGTTGGACGTGAAGAACTGCAAGATTGGGAGAGTGAGCAATGGAGTGGCACATGGTTTAGCCCAGCTAGGTAAGCGTGGTGCGTGTGGTGTTTTGCTCGGCTCAGTGCCTTCCTGCGTGTCGGCACTAGTGGAGCGTGAATGTTTGAACGTTGTTACCTAATCTTTGTAATGCTCACCTGTTCAAAAAAAAAAGAATGGGTGTGAGCATGTTGCTCCATTTGTTTTTAGCTGGTGTTAACGACTTAACGTCCAGTTCACTGCAATGGTAAAATAATATAACGGAACAACCTTTGGATGTCAGTTTTGTATAAAGCCAAAAGTTTAAGAGCTATACATGTTGCTCAATTGATGAATCTTGTAATATTGACCTCGAATTGTGTTGATCAAATTAACGATCAGTGACACGTGTAAGACCTATCAACCGGAATGAAGTGAGTCATACTTGTTTCAGTCAAGTCAGGTGAAATTAATGTTGCAAAAAATTGAGTTTCTACAAAGACAAAAGTCACCACACAGGCCGGCCGGTGACAGGAAACAGCACGAATCGTCTCTTCAATCCTTTGCATCTGTAGAAGTATAGGAGACTGGTATTCCACACAGCAGTACATTACCAGATCGTACAAACACAAGTCGTCGATGATCTACGGACTACGGTATCAGTTGCCGTCCAAAAAGAGAGAATTTACCGACAATCCACGCGCCCTTCCACAACTAATCAACATGACCGAGAAGGAGAGGTGTCGGTGGTTCTATCACTTTTATGGGACGCCGGTACCAACCCGCATGGTCTTCCGGTGCGGTGCATGCGGCAACGTATCCGCTGCCACCGGCGTCGGCGGCGTCAGTGTTGGCGGCGTAGGCGACGGCGGAGCACTGGGGCGGTTGCACTCCGGGCACCAGTGGTGTACCTGCCCGGGCCGCGGCGACGGAGGAGTCGACCCGTCATGGTGTCTGTCCGCGGCGGGGGCACCTATCATCCATCGCGATCGCCAACAGTCAAACATGGACGACGTGGGAATAGGATTGCTAGCAAGAACATACCTTGAACCGCCGCCGAGGAACAGCACATGACGACGGCCATGGTGATGGCCAGCGGAGCCACTATCGATGAGCGCATGGTGACCCTGCCCAGTTATTGGATCAGTTCTCTTGATCGCACTCCTTGCCTCGTGTATGTGTGGTCCGTCAGTCGGGTGGTTTTTCGTCGCCAGCTTGAGTGATCTCCACCGAGATGGCACACAGGATCGGCCTTATAGTCGCATGCACCGTGCCTTCGGAAACAAGTCTTTACGGTCAAAGTCCAACTCTAGCTCCTCAGTCCACAGTCCTTATAGGGGTCGCCATCGTCGGCGTCAGCTCCAACTGATCTTGTTAGCTGGTCTAACTTTCCCGGAAAAAGCTGCTTCGAAAATTGACCTCGTGTTCAACCATGCATGTCAAGGGAGATAGCATACAAAATGCTTGCCGTAATTAGAAATGTGAATATGTGATGACAGATTGCAACATTTCTTCCCAAGCTTGACTATTCGCTCCACTGCATTAGGGAGAGAGACACCCCGCCGGCTAGCTTGATCCCTTTCTTCCTCCTCCTCCCCCGTATCTTCGTCCTCCAACACGGATCCCTCCTCTCATCCTCCCAATCCAATGGCACCCCGCACCCAACAATATATCTCGACATTTCTCATGCCCAATCTTGTTTTCTCGTTTCTTGGTTCGAGCACACGAGCATTGACATCGCAACCAGGACAGCTGAATTAGATGTGTTGCATGTTGCTACGTGACTTGTACCGTAGTCGACGCTTACGATTAAAGCGCTCGTTGTGACATTGGGCATAGCTCTGGCTCCGGGTCCATCGTTGTCCGAGTATCAGATTATACTTCCTCGTTCCAATTAGTCGGCACATGCAGGTGTAAGTAACGATAAATTTGGCAAGACTGAAGACCACAAGAACAGTAAGTAAAACAGTGGACACTGACCATTTTTCGTCAGTAAATCAGAACCAGAAGCTGCCGGCAGCAGCACAAATGCTCAAACAAACAAACAGCGATCGCACATTTTCATAAATAAAATGAAAGCCATAAGCATCGATTGTTGCAGAGGCCGGAGTGTTGTCCCTCCTTTTCTAAAAAAAACAACGATCGTACATGAAGAACAGGAGCTGTCACTAACTCACTACTCCATGGATCGGCTCATCGACTTTGCATACATCATCTTATAAATCGCGACGGCGCTCAATTCCTGGTGACCTGCAGGTTCTTGCAGCGCGGCGTGAGTGTCGTCGTGGCAGCAGCTGGCGGCGGCGACAGATCCGCGTCGTTGTAACCGCGGCTCATGGTGACCGGCGGCTTACCCCCTGGCGGCGGAGGCTTCCATCCTACACGGACTCCGTGCGGGTCGTGAGCCTCGTCACAAGCTGCATATATACATGCATTGATGCCACCGCAAACGATCAAACGTACGCTAGACCGCTCGTACACACAACCAACGCTTGCTAACATCAACTTCAAAAAAAATACACATTAGCACGCGTGTGGTTACCTTTGAGGGCAGAGCATGGAAGGGAGCAGCAAAAGATAACCAGGACCGCCATGGCGAATGCAAGCAAGGTCGGGGAAGAAGAAGACCGCCGCTTCATGATGCCCAGCTTCTGAAGAAATAATTCAGTTTGTTTGTTGGATAGTCCTAAGTAGTGCTACTAACAGGAAAGACAGCTGTGTCCAGGCATTGATTAAGCTGTTCAATATGGCACTCCCGAACTGCAGGAGGCTAGCAGAGCAGGCTCCGAGTCAAGCGGGCAAAGTCGTCGCTGTTGCCTCCTAGACTCTTGGTAGGGAGACGCAGCCAACTAATATTCTATGTCGATGCTATAGTCGGATCCTTGAACAGGTCAAGCAAATCTGCCGCGCAGTGTAAAATAAAGGGTTTTGGCAGATGCGTTGTAAGTTGTAGCCCTACCTCTACCTGGTTCACTACCAGTAGAGCTCAAGGAATGCTGAGAGGGTGCCATGGGGATGAGTTCTGACTACCACAAGGCACCGGCCATCTGGATTCGTCGCCCAACGCGGAAATTTTACCGGTGCCGCTACCTACCGGTGCGCTGGTTGCCGTCGATGACTGCCCTTAGATCCGCGCCCAACTTCCACATTTCCAGCTCATCGACCGTGGAAACTCTTTGTATCTCTGGGGGTATTTCCTGCGCAGCCTGTACGAAACGTAGATACGGCGCTTCTTTCACCTACCCCTCTCTCTCTCCTCTATCTCTCTCCCGTATTCCCCTCTCTCTTTTCAGATTTCTGCGCCGCCCCACTCCAGACCCGACGAACTCCGGCCGCTTCGGCCACTGGATCCTAAGGCATGGGCTGGTGGTGGTCAGGATTCCGGCGGATCCAGGACGTACTGCCAGTACCTAGCCCCCACCATCTCTCTCCTCGGTCCAGATCTCTCGGCCGCCCGTGGAGAACTGAGCGAGGAGATCAATCCAAACATGGCAAATTGTGGGAGGAAGAAGGTGTACTGGCGGAGCAGCACGCGGCCCATGGCGAAGACCGTCGTCGTGGCGAGGTCCACCTCCATCCCGGCGCTTCCTTCCGGCACCGGCGGCACTCCTGCCGCTGCTCATCGTCAGCCCTGCGCAAATAGCCGCAGCCCACGCCGCATCCTCGATTCGCGTCCACCCGCAGCTCTACTCAATGTAATAATTCCAGGTGATCTTTCATTGATATAATTTTGGGGATTTGCATCAGGCAAGTTTTCAGTCTTCTGAGGAATAATTCCAGGTGATCTTTCATTGATATAATTCCAGGTGTAACTTGATTGGAATCCTGTCTTTTTCTAGTTCATCACTTGTACAGTTCTAGATTCAGACTGTTATATGTCTACTACAGCGTATCTATTGGAATGTTTGACTATACATGATGCAAAAAGGCAAAGCCATCTGAACATAATCAAGTTCTAATAATCCAAGTGGCTTCAAGTTTCCAATGCTGATTTTGCAAAACTTATCTTTCGTAATTCAGTCTACAGAAACTATATGAACTGTATTAATGTCTTCACTTTGATCCCCAATGATTGTCATGTATTATTAAAAGATTCTTCTCTTACTTTTCTTCAAATTTGAAGTCATATTCTTATCTAGTTCAGGTTATATTATTATTTAGACTAATCCCCAACTCTTTTCTTACAGTATTATTGATGTTGCATCTAACCCTCTACGTCTGCAATGCTTGGCACAACAACAGTCGAAGTAGCCTATTGATGAACATGACACCATTTCAAGTGTCTCACTCTTAATGGCCAACTACTCATGTACCCTCGGATATCGATCACAGCGCCACTCCTAATTCCTCAGGACGGGCACATCACCATCTAAAGTGTCCAGTTGATGACCAGATTGCTAGTCTGGGACATTGGTTCTTATGTACGGAAATTGTGTTTTTCATTCCCAAATTGAGCTAGATTTTTTTTTGCAGCTCATTTGTGAGATGGATAATTCAATATCAAATTTGAGATGCGAGCTAGATTAAGCTTTATTTTGTGGCTTTTGGATAAGTTCATTCCTTTTTCATTCGATTTCTACATGCTGGGTGGGGGAGTCGAGAACACTGCCGTATGCACACACCTTGTCAAATAGGAAATATTGGCAGTTCAGGCACTAGATATGAATCAATATTTTGGCCTTGACAGGTTCCATCTAGAAATTATGTGTTCAACGAAACAACATATTTGGTATTACTGCACATTTCCATTACCACGTTGATTTGATGAGGCCAATTAAATTCGGATTGCTCAATGAGTCATTCGACGATCTATCACAAATTATTGATATTACTCCATATTTTATCAATATAATTCTTTTATAATGCACTTGATTCATATTTTAGGAATGGTTCATAGTTCACCCAAAAATGCGTACTTGTCACACTCTGTTGTCCCTATAGTGTGAAATTCGGATATTGTGAATGAGTGAATCATTAACAAAACTTTGCTGAAACCTGGGTGAAAATTGTGAAATTTTGATTAAAAAAGTGGACAAGATCAGTAACAATCAAACTTTTGTGATGGCGCGTAGTGTGAGTGGCGCATATTGAAAAGCATGTGAAATTTCTGAAATATGTGTCGAACAAAAATAACCAACTAAATCAACAACAATCAAAATTTTGTTTCTATTAGGAAGTGCTATGTCGAAATAAGCGAGGGAGTGTACGAAGAGAGAAATTGTTTAAGACTAGTGGTTCTTCACTTGCAACTGGAACATCCAGGAAACAACGTGATACCCAACCCTGAATTACCCAATGTGATGACCAATTAGTTTTAGATCTCTAAGTGAAACCAATGAATTATACCACAGATTTTTGGCCGTCGAAAAACGTCAATGGTTTATTAAATGTAGTGAGCTAAGACTTAGCCTAGTCGCTCGCCCATGTACCGATTTTCGCCGCACGACACAGTGTGCTCCATAGTTTATCAATATAATTCTCTTATAATGCACTTCTGGTTCTTGATTATCACAACTTATTCATGCATGATTCATATTTTAGGAATGGTTCATAGTTCACCCAAAAAATGCGTACTTGTCGCACTTTGTTGTCCTATAGTGTGAATTTCGGATATTGTGAATGAGTGAATCATTAACAAAACTTTGCTGAAACCTGGGTGAAAATTGTGAAATTTTGATTAAAAAAGTGGACAAGATCAGTAACAATCAAACTTTTGTGATGGCGCGTAGTGTGAGTGGCGCATATTGAAAAGCATGTGAAATTTCTGAAATATGTGTCGAACAAAAATAACCAACTAAATCAACAACAATCAAAATTTTGTTTCTATTAGGAAGTGCTATGTCGAAATAAGCGAGGGAGTGTACGAAGAGAGAAATTGTTTAAGACTAGTGGTTCTTCACTTGCAACTGGAACATCCAGGAAACAACGTGATACCCAACCCTGAATTACCCAATGTGATGACCAATTAGTTTTAGATCTCTAAGTGAAACCAATGAATTATACCACAGATTTTTGGCCGTCGAAAAACGTCAATGGTTTATTAAATGTAGTGAGCTAAGACTTAGCCTAGTCGCTCGCCCATGTACCGATTTTCGCCGCACGACACAGTGTGCTCCATAGTTTATCAATATAATTCTCTTATAATGCACTTCTGGTTCTTGATTATCACAACTTATTCATGCATGATTCATATTTTAGGAATGGTTCATAGTTCACCCAAAAAATGCGTACTTGTCGCACTTTGTTGTCCTATAGTGTGAATTTCGGATATTGTGAATCATTGACGAAACATTTCTGAAACCTAGGTGAAAATTCTGAAATTTGATTAAAAAAAGCGGACAAGATCAGTAACAATCAAACTTTTGTGATGTCGCCTAGTGTGGGTGGCGCATATTGAAAGCCATGTGAAATTACTGAAATATGTGTCGAACAAAAAGAACCTACTAAATCAACAACAATAAAAAATTTGTTTCTATTAGGAAGTGCTATTCTTAGCGTGTACCAAGCTAGGAATTAGTCGAGACGTTTGTCCATGTGCTATTCTTAGCGTGTATAGAACTTTGCGGCTCCCATGTGAAACCCTAGGGAAAGTAACAGTTGACTTTAATGAAACAAAAAATGTACCCCATATGACTTGGCTATAACCTCGGTTGAAACTCTAGATAAATATGAAAACAATGTGAAAGGTTATAACAACAGCCGACACAAATATTCAGGAATGCAACATGGTGAATTGTACTCTTCATTGTTTGCATTATCATCTTTGCCCTAGGTTCGAGTGCAAGACGAAAATTATGAAAATGACCAGTAGTCAGCAGGAGCATACAAATTAAAGGCCTTGAAATGAACATGAGCCAATATCTCACCTCAGTAGACTATACTATACGTGACAACTACAAATCATGAAGCTGGAGCATTTGTGTCCTAACAGTTTGCACACATATTCAGTACATTCAACATAGGGGGCAAACAAATCCAGTCTGTCCTTTTTTTTACACTAAACCGAACACCTAATATACCCACATTGGTATTGTTTTCCTATTTCTTTGAGAGGGAATGAGGCGTTTTACTATACTAATGGAAACACAAAAAGCAACAACAACAATTGAAGTGTCTAAAAACTGAGATGAGGCAGGAAGATTCTGATCATCCCGAAAGAACTGATATGACATGCATTTGATCCAGTAGCAATCAAGTATTTTCTTGGTGAATAACTCGGAACATCTCAGCAAGTAGCAAAGAACATGGGTTAAGAAACAAACATCTGAAACAAATATCCCCTGCGTAGTTTGTATGTCTAATGATACCATTATGAATCATAATATGAATCAACAATTCAAAAATTCTAACATATTAAAGGATCGGACACATAAAAAGGAGTGTGTCTTCCAGTACAATTAAAGTCTTCCCAGAATCAACAGTTTGAGAAATTCTGCCATATTACACTAATTGAAGGGAGAGGGTGTTCTTCTGTTCAACCCTACATAAATGGACTGAGATTAAAATAATGAACCTTATAATGCACTAAAGTCATCATCAGAGCTGGCCTGGGGAGCCTGAAACTGCGCGTTTTGAGTGCATGTCCTGATGTCATGATAAGGGGACTTGCACCCGCTGCAAAATCTTGTTTGATGTACACCTGTACGTCCCCCAGGCTCTAATGACTTCGTTGCTTCCGGGACTTTATCTTTGATTACATTGCCATGGAGACGACTTTTATAACGTTTCACTTTTGTTCGGCCAGCAGAAATGGGTATAATAGGGGGTTTAATTGAACTGACAGGGATCATAATCTTCTTCTTTGGGTCCTGGATGTGAAGTTCTCCACCATCGGTGTCTGATGAATCAGCAATGAAAGGATGAAAAATATCATCATTATCATCAGATCGGCATGATCCGTATCCAACCTGACATGTTGTTGTTTTCATCTTCTTGAATGCCCTCATTTCTTTGTTTCCTTTCTCTATGTTTTTAAAGGCAATCTCAGCCATGGAATCATCTTCTTCGCCCATCCGCACCATTTCAAGTGCAGCCATGTACAACCTCTTGCTACGCAGAGATCTACTATATGATAGGTCCTCATCAGCATAACCTCTAGATTCTTTACCCCGGGTCGAAGAACGAGCATTCTTAGTCCATCTTTTCATAATGTGGGCATCTGGAATCTTACATACTCCAATATGGATAAGGGCCTGTGTACCAAAATGGATGAAGTGAGATGGACATTCAAATACAGGATCCACATGTATATTGTAAATTTAATATAAACTAACCTTCAAAGCATGGCAACAAAGAATGCCAAAATGTTCAAACAAGCCGCACTGGCAGAGAAACGACTTTTGAACCTCATCTATAGTTATTATATACACAACTCTGGACCAGGCCTCACGCTTTTCAGCATCAACATGGGTAACTTCAAACATTTGTCCAGGAATATATTTTGTCACCACATAAGAGGATGCTTTCACGAGTTCCTTCAGAAAATGAGAGTACACAGCGTGTGTGTATATCTCTGAAGCATGTCTCTCAATCGGATAGTGAAATGTTAGCTTGATTTTTTTCTGTTCAAGCAACAAAATATAACAAATTACATATCAAGACAGCAAAGTAATCAACAAAAAATGATTTTATTACCTGCTTATTATTCTTCTCTGCTTCGCTGTCATTATTCTCTTGTTCATCAACCATTTTTGTGTACTGTTTGATAAATTGATGAATTGATGATTTTGGGGGAACATATAATTTCAAGACATGATTTGCACTCTCACTTCGTTGAGTACTGGTCATTCTAGCACAAAAAACAGTCTTGAAAAAAGGTTTTGCCCATTTCTTCCTACACTGGTATACTCTCGTCAAAAATGGATTTTCACCTAGATCATACTTTGAGATTATAACAGACCATGCTAACTCAAATTCATCAATAGTTAGCATGTGATGGAGAACCTTATTGAAATCATCGCCGAAATCTTTGTACGTCCTGTACACGTGACCCAAAGCCTCCTGTGCTTTACGAAGAATATGCCATTTGCACCATCTATGCTTCGTGTTACGCCATGTCTCCCTTATTGCAATTGTCATAGCCTTGCACTGGTCTGCAAGTTGGAGATCATATAAGATAGCCGTTAATGTATTAGAATATCAAATAGAAGAGTACAAAATTACCTGTAAGAATGGTGATAGGCGCTTTTCCTCCCAT
The DNA here is from genome assembly GCA_947311845.1 of Poa pratensis. Classification (NCBI taxonomy): domain Eukaryota; kingdom Viridiplantae; phylum Streptophyta; class Magnoliopsida; order Poales; family Poaceae; genus Poa; species Poa pratensis. The sequence continues at coordinate 30,452,910 of CAMZMU010000103.1, read as the reverse complement.
CATTTTGGCAAATTCTGTGAAAGCCCAATTGAAATTAAGGGCGGCTTCATTTGTAAGCAACACACCAGCAAATACGACACTCTGGAAGTGATTGTTCACTCCAACAAACATACCAAAAGGCATCTTGTATATATTTGTTCCAAAGGTTGTGTCAAATGTGATTGCATCTCCAAAGTGGTCATAAAGACTTCTACTTCGCCCACTAGACCACATAAGAGCATTTATACGATTGTCATCATCAAGCTGACATGCAAAAACAAATCTAGAATCCCTTACAATCATGTCCCTAAGGGTCTCCATTGTCTTCGTGGCATCACACTTAAGAGTTTCATTTGCAATCTCTGAACAAACAGTTCGCAAAGATTTTTTGTGAAATAAGAGTTTTCAGTTGAAGAGAATAAGCTAGATAATATTGTGTTCACTTTTGTTAAACTGACATTGTTTTCCCGGAGATGTTTGACAAGTGACCTAGTCTCGGGATCTATGTGCTTGTGTGAAAACAAATGCTTCTTCTCGGCACAACTCTCAACCAAGTCATGATTGTGGGCCTCAAAAAAGGTCCTCACAAACCATTCTCCACCCGGAGAAACAGCAATTCTCAACATTGCTTTACAGCCACATCTTGTTGTGGATTTCTTTGCGTTCTTCGTTTGTCCCTGCCCAAATATAAATTGTATTGTCTCAAATAAAAACTTCTCCAACAAAACAGAACATATTTCAAATTAACGGAGAGTTTACCCCGCGCTGGCAGCAAAATTCTTGCATCGTTCTTTCCCCACTCTTTTTTTGGTAAGCATCGCCATTCCTGATGCTGAATCCCAGAACCCATGAATAAAGATTATAGAATTGATATCCTTCTGCTGCTGAACTGAAAGTCATTCCTAACTCAGGTTTGAACATAGGGACTGATCTGTTTGAACAGAATGATCTCATTGCAATTTCAATAGGATTAGAGACCTCCTTTGCTGAAACACTCATGGAAAATGCTTCTGGTCTTTGCTTCCTTTAGTACAAAAACAAGATAAAAATATATTGTTAAAATGATTTGTTAATATTGACAATTGAGAAATGAACATTCTAAAGTATGATAAACCAGACATACCGATAGCAATAACGACTTCTTTTGTCAGTTGATTTTGCTTTGCCAGCTATCATCTCTGATTCTGAAGAATCTGCATAGTATCCATCCCCAGGTGCAACTTCTTTTGTCCATATAGCTTCATCATCAGATGCAAAATCATCCTCTTGTGAATCTTGTTCATATTCCCTACAATAACACCGAAACATCATATAAACGCCTCCACTTAGGAATTTCTATATTTTTTAGGAATCAATTTGGATACATTACTTGTCAGAGAAAAATAGAGGATGCAAGTCGTCATCAATGTCCTCTTCATATTGATCGATGACCTCCTTTGTAGAAGATAGATTGGGAGAACCAAATGCAAATTCCGGAAAGCTGGAAAGAAATTGACGGTGAAATCCAAAGCAATTGAAATAAATAGTGTATATTATTGAACATTTAAAGTTGCACAGTTCGTACCTGTCTTGTGAATGAATCCATCTATCTGGATTTTCAACCGAAGATATTAAATCTAGGAATGATTCCGGCAAAGATGCATTTTCCATCCTAATAAAGAAGGCCTACCAAAATGCAATGGCAGCAAATGAAAGTTAATTCTGTGAATATTCAGACACACTATTATACATCACAATTTCACCAATGAAAAAAATTGCAGCTCAAAAGGAACAAATTCAATAAATATCCTGAGCAAATTCAGCACTCGTTCTTTAAAGGGTAACACGAGTTTCTAGTTCAAATTCTAATGGTATAAAACACCACCGTAGCAGATACAATTAATTATACAAAGATTCGTAGCTGTTCAAGCGTGGTAAAATCAAAGCAGATGCAATGAGTTGCAATCTCAGATCTCGAATAGAACTACACAACACACATATTTCCTTATGCACAAAAATCAGATAAATAGGTAAGGGTTATGAACTTCTCCATCTCAGATCGGCACGAGCTCAAGAATTTCATGGAAAGTACTACTGCCCCTCCACCGAACTACCATGCCAAAAACATAGAATAAATTTCCCCAATGCCAGAACAAAAAAAGATTGGAGCAGAATGTGCTCCCCCGCAGCCGGGGTGTACTTGCCTTTGCCAGGAGTAGATCGCCGCGGCGAGGAAGAAGGTTGCTCGAAGAAGAGGCCTTGTGCGTGGTGAATAAGGGCGACGATGCAGTGGTGGCGCCTGCTGGGAGCTCGCCGCGCAGCTCTAAGCGCCGCTCGCTGGCGAGGTCGAGTACACGGAGCAGCTGCCACCGAGGCACCAATGGCCGCAGCGCCCTAGTCGGAGGAGGAAGGCACACCTGGGAATGACGACGGCACGACGGATTGACGTGGGGTAGCGAGCGGCGGCACTAATCGGGGACCCCGGCGGTGGGCAGGGAAGGGAGAGAGGCGGCGCGAGCTGCTCGAGTGAGAACTGTGAGATGCGTTGGGGGATATTTTCTCCCTGGGTGGAGAAGGGAAGAGAGGATAAAATTTGATGCTGGGACCCACCTTAAGCAATACGGTGGGGGGTATTCAGTCTTGTGGCTTATACAGGAGGACTACCCGAAGGCTGTACGCGCGGATGGAGGCAGGTGGCTGCTCCTAACTGGCTAAGGAGACTCCGGTAGGTAGCGGCACCGGTAAATATGCATTCCCCATTCGTCGCCGGCAAGCCAGCCGGCGAGGTCGTTGGTCCAAACAGAGGTTAGTAATTTTGGAATTTTTTTTCGATAGTCAGTCCGTACGTTCTTCGAGATGTTGTAAACTTGTATACGTTTTCCTATGAACCCACTCACGAGATGCTACAACGATTTTGGGCACCGGCTGCAGATGTTGCTTCAATGCTGCTAATATTTTTGGAGCAGCTGCAAACGTTGTGTCCTCCCATATTGCATATGTGTGTTGACTTTTTCTGTAGTCTTTCTGCGACGGATGGAGATTTCTTACGACCATTTGGGAATTTCATATTTGTTGATGGATACTCATATATATTTGCTCCGTACGTGTTTTCGTGATGTTGTGATGCTTATTTTACTATTTAATCCATTGGAAGATATAAATTTTGCAATGATGTTGCATAGTACAAAAAATTGTTACGCGGGAGGGGTGTGCGGTAAAGCTCGGACGGTCGATATTCCTTGTTTTAAGATGATCGGACAATGTGGAGGCGGAGGATCCGAGGTTTCCTTTGCCCGGAGGACGCTAGCATTGTTCTCAATAAAATCGGTTTGACTAATTTGAGAAGGTTGGAGAATTTCGTTATATCTAAGTCAATTATCCGAGAAGGATAGTGACGAACGCAACTCACAGCTTGTACTTTTCTTGAATAAGAACAAGTATGCTTAATATGTACTTTTCATTATTGACTTAAACATAAGAGAAATTTTAAACAGCTTAAATACAGATAAAATGCTATCTATGCTTGGCTCATACATAGCATATATACTATTCGTATGTTCAAGCAAGTTTATGTATCGGACGCAAAGATGGGATGAACAACCCGGATCAATACCAATATTCAGATACAAGTTAGGTATACAACAAAAAATTGGGGTGAGAAATAGCCAAGAGTAAGATTGTGGGAAATTAGAGCAGCCTGAGACTAGAGCAGTGATACGCATATTGTAGATGATCCAGTCGGTCGATGCCTTTCGCATATGTGTTGATACATTTATAAAGCTTTAGAATCACTCAATTAAGCCCAAGCCTAGTATTGACCCGAGTACATATCATGACTTGTCTCATTGGATTCTCTGAAGCCAGGGTCAGGACAACTAGACTAATTTATATTGAACTTCTATACGTGTATAGAACTAAAATAATTTTCATGAAATACTCTTAAAATCAGAAAAACATAATTGTTTATTGCCTATTTGGCGTTTTAATCACATGGGTAGCAATAATAAATACAAGTTTCTTTACTTATCTTATGTTCTAAATGTATATCAATTATAAGAGGAAAATATACTTATTTTTTCTAAATTTAACTTTGTTCTCTAAGATAAGTTCATTGTTGAGTAATTTATTGACAGTTGCATAACCGATATAGTATATATGTATTTATCGTAAAGATCTTCAAAGTGTAGTACGATCTAGAAAAAAATTTAATATCCGTTATAGTGATTAGGCACAAACATACAGAAATTTCTAGAGTATAAGTTATACGATTGACATGATTCTTGTCTAGTTTTTCGTGGGCAAACCTATCTTGCAAATTACGGTTGGTTCAATAATAATAAATAGTAATAAGTTGATAATTTTTCCGTATTATTTAAAAATGTGGCCGAGAAGGCCAAAAATGGCCAACAAATGGTCCAGAACGCCGAAAACTACACCGGTCATGGTTTTCAAGCCTTCGGACCGCCACGTCACGGCTATTTGTATCCGCGGCGCGGGCCGCGTCGTACTGGACACACTTGTTGTAGACGATCCAGTCCTTTGATGCCTTTCGCATACATGTTGCTGCATTTATAAAGCTCTACAGAATCACTCAATTGAGCCCAAGCCTAGTATTGACATGAGTCAATTGTTAGCTTTGCCCAAGGATAGAACGCACGATCTCGTATCAACTCGATGATGGAAACGAAAGGGAGCAAATTCCCTTTGACCGATGTGCTGACGCTAACGCTAACGCCAGGAGCAGAACATGCACACGAACACGAACGCAGTAACACAAAATAGATGGCCAGAGGCACGTATCGTGCCTCGTAACATTTTTATTGATTTTTCGTTTTTCTGATGCCTTACAATCAACCACGACCGCTGATTATATAGGCGCAGCTACCACCAAACACACCAAATCCTACTCGTACTCAAATAAGAAAACTAATTGTGCTATTAGGTGGACACACTTCCCTAAAACTAGTACATGCTAATTTGGAAAATTAAAACAAACCGACTCTTACTATTAACTATTTTGGATTACCCAACATCCATGTCAATGACTTGGGCCATTGGATTCTATGAAGCCAGGGTCAGGACAACTAGACTAATTTATATTGAACTTCTATACCTATATAGAACTAAAATAATTATCATGCTATACTCTTAAAATCATAAAAATATAATTCTCTATTGCCTGTTTGGCGTATTAACCACATAAGTAGCAAGAATAAATACAAGTTTCTTTTACTTATTTTATGTTCTAAATGTATATCAATTATAAGGGGAAAATATACTTATGTTTGCTAAATTAAACTTTGTTCTCTAAGATAAGTTCATTGTTGAGTAATTTATTGACAGTTGCATAACCGCTAAAGTATATACGTATTTATCGTAAAGATCTTTTAAAGTGTAGTATGATCTAAAAAAATATCTAATATCCGTTATTGTATCCGTGGCGCGGCGCGGGCCACGTCGTACTGGGCCGGCCCGATGGCCAGCTAGTTTTGATTGCACGACAATTACTCAAGTTTTTTTTTCTCCTTCCTCGTTGAAATCCGGTGAGTGAAATGCATCCACAGTCCCTAAACTTGTTGACTATGTCTAAAGCAGTCCTCAAACTCAAGAAACGCACCAATACGATCCTTAATCTTGTTCTATGCGTCCACATACGGTCCTCGTTAGGATTGACCACCGTATTTTGCTGACGTACCGTCGGATTGGCCCCATGGCGTCGTTCCTCACCAAATCGAGCCTAGGCCCTTGGTCTTCCTCAGTACCGACGAGTCCAGTGGTGTCTCCAGCGACGCTGCCACCGTGCCAGGCCTCCCTGATTCTACGTGCAGACCGGCGCATGTGTTTCAAAGTGGGCGACCAGGGGCTGGCTTCTTTTCCCCTTTTCCCACGTCCGCCGACGAGACGTACGCTGAAGAAAAGCTCGTGGCAGCCATGGTGGTGGAGACAATGATCCGCGCTGTCTTGTCCGTGCACCTCCGCAGCACGGTAACCTTTTGAGCACGCTTCCCGGCGGCTCCATGGCGGCGGCGCCGCCGTCCTTGACCGTGTGAAGCCCAAGCTGCAGCAGCAACCGTGGACATCCGATGAGGTGCGCCCCCTGCACGATCCATCTTCCTCTGCCCCGACGACACGCTCCGCGCCGTGCACGACATGCTCGTCGCAACGCCGCGGCTGCGCGATGTCGACCTCTCGCCGGCCAACTGAGACGGTGAGTAGACGCAGCGGGGCGTCGCGGCGTGGCTGCTCTAGCATGGGTCGCGGTGGCTCAACGGCCCCGGCGAGCGGTGGCGCTGCCGGTTTGAGGTGGAGGCACGGCTACAGGTGAGCTGGTGTACAACGAGCCCAGGGCGGTGCTGCAGCGGTGCCTCGAGGTGGCGATGAAGACGGTCACGACGGGGTCTGACGAGGAGTGCGGATCTGCCTGGACGAGTTCAGGAACAACGGCAAGTCAGGGCCGGTGAACCTGTCCCGCTCGCACGCCTTCCACCGGCATTGCATGCTCACTGCCTGCTCCCTGTTCGATTTAGGGATTTCAACGTGGGGAACAGAAGAGTAGCTCAATTAGCAATTTCTGCATGAAAGAGTACGGTGATCTGGGCCGAAACATGGCCACATCGGCGAAATACGGACGGCAGCCGTAACTTGGACCGTATGTGGACCTGTAGAACGAGTATAGGGACCGTATTGATGCATTTCGTGAGTTTAGGGACTGAGTTAGACATGGGCGACAAGTACAGGGACCATACATGCATTTCACTCAAATCCGGTTCTCTCTTTGACTCTTCGCACGCAGTCACCTCACCTGACGGCGGGCGAAGAAGCGAATCGGCGACGAAGAGGCTTGCTGCGGAGCGGCTGTGCGACGAGGAGGAGTCGTGCTGCCGGCGGACGCGGAATCTCCCTCGAGATCGCAAGGTAGCTCACCCACTCTTTCACCCGATAGAGAAGGGCAGCGCGCCGCGACCTCCAAGCCGGCGAATTTCCTCTTTCGATTCGCCGCCCTACCTTGCCCTGCCCAGAGGAGCACTTGTTTACTGAACTCCATGTGGATTTCGCATCCCGTCGACTCCACTTGTTATCAGATTTAGATTTATTTTAATCCCCAATGTGAGAGAGGCGGAGCACATGGGGGGCTTATCTCTGCAGGCTCTAAATTGTTCTCGTCCAAACCAAATTTCAGATGAGACTGGTCGGCTTGACGGGCGGGATCGCCTCGGGGAAGAGCACCGTGTCCAGCCTCTTCAAGTCCGCCGGCGTCCCCGTCGTCGACGCGGACATTGTGGCTCGGGTATGCACCAAGCACCATCCGCAACCCTCCCTAGTGCGAACCTTGCTTCTAAAAGTAATAACGGTCTGTCCTTTCAGATATTTGTTGTACCTTTGCAGGCAATCTTGTAGATTTGATCGCAAGTTCACAACTATGTACTGTATATTAGTGTAATGTAATCATCTTACGGGCTTGTGCTCAGTGGAGAACTGTTTCCATTTTATCGCGTTGGTAGTACCTATTCTCTTGTCCTGAAAGCTGAAGGCAACACTTGGTATTGATTTTAACTTTGTAGCAGAGTTTTACAACGTAGAACAAACTGCTCAGCTTACGTTTATGTGGAGGGCAAAGGGCATCATATACTGGGTCTCACATCCGAGTTTTTTCATCCCCATTAATACCCAGGGACTCACAGTATCGAGGAAGGGAACAGGGAGTTATGTGGTGGGCAGTTAAGGAGTGTGTCCTTTATTATTCAGTGTGAATTATGTGATGGACATTAGTACATAATCCTGATTTCACTAAATATAACTTGTGCATAATGTAGCCTAATATAGTACTCCTTACGTTCCAAATTACAAGATGTCTTAGATATTTCAATATGGAGTAGATAAAGACTTAAATGAGTTAATCTACACACTAAAACACTTGTAGCTGCATCCAAATCGGGAAAAAGCTAAAACATTTTATATTTCGGAACAGAGGTAGTAGTTGTCGAGCAAATATGTCTTCTCATTATGTCGCTGTATGGGTAAAAGTATCTAGGATCAGAATGGAAAAAGAAGGCAAACAAACTAACAAGCCAGCATTCAGGCAATGCCGTTCGGAGAACCAAAAGTACAGCTGGTGTTGCAGTGGAAGTTAAGGTCTTAAATTTCCAATCCCATGCTCAACCTCATTGAGTAGATTGGCCTGGGTTGAGATCAAAAGTCTCCATTCTATGTCTAATCGGAACTCTGATCTGTTATCATGGATCTCTTACCATAGCTGGGATATATCTAGAACCAAAATAAATGAAACCACATTAGCATAATGACTGGTATGGCGCGGGATTGATTATGTCATACTTCGGGTCTTCATGGGGATGTATGACTGTACACACTGGCAGTTTATAAAATACATGGTGTGAGGCATTGGAAACCACCGTCAATTGAGCAAACATGGTGTGAGGCAATTATATGTATGCATTATTGTTATCAACTCATTATGGATGTCTACGGGATGACAAAATCAACAGCACCACATTAGCACACTTTCTGGTAACGCTAGTATGATCTGAGATTAATTATGTTATGTTTGGCTCTTTGGACCAGTGACCAGTCGGGCCTATATGGAACTTTTGCTTTCATGATTTAGTACAAAGCAGGCTTATCCCTTGTTATACTTGTTATGTGTTATCTGATCTTCCCAGACACTCTGACAAGTGAATTTCTTGTTTTTGTATGCTGATTATAGATACATGTATTTACAGAATGTAGTGCAGAAAGGTACTGGAGGTTGGAAGAAGATTGTAAAAGCTTTCGGTAATGACATTTTGTTGGAAAATGGAGAAATTGACAGAGCTCAATTAGGACAGATTGTGTTCTCTGACCCAGTGAAACGCAAACTTCTAAACAGGTACAACTTCTAATAACATAAATATTTCATCCTATTTCCTTTCATTTTACTATTTGTAGTCGATTTTGTGAGTAAGTTTATTTACATGGAAATTTCTACATAATTACTGCTTTAAGAAAAGAATTCGAAGTATTTCTGGTTTCACATCTTGTCTTGTTCTGGTTTCTAGAAAAATGTCATAATTTATTTTGATATTGAGTTCACATTAACTGTCTGCACAAATTGAGCTATGTTTTATACACTGATGATGAATTGTGATAAGGTTTACCATTAACAATACCAGTTACATTATTTATAAAATAAATCTGTACAACAATGATAGTATAATATGAATACTCATTTATACTTTGTTGTGTGCTTATACTTTCTCATGGCATGAATAGTCCTTGAGGTAACAAGGATTCTTGTTTGTCAACATTATGCCCCGATCCTGGCTAACATTTTGGTTCCCTAATTGTGGCTTCTTTCAGTCTTCTGGCCCCACACATTTCATTTGGTATATTTTGGGAGATACTAAAACTGTGGATGAATGGGCGTACGGTTATCATCGTCGACATCCCTCTCTTGTTCGAGACAAAGATGGATCGATGGACAGACCCTGTCATTGTTGTATGGGTGGATCCCAAAACACAAATCGAGAGGCTCATGTCAAGAGACGGGTGCAGCGAAGAACAAGCTCAGAACAGGATCAATGCACAGCTTGCGCTGGACTGGAAGAAGTCAGAAGCTGACATAGTAATCGACAATTCTGGCTCGCTGGATGACACGAAAGAACAGTTCCAGGAAGTGTTGAAGCAGGTGGCTGGTCCCTTGACATGGAAGGAGCGCATTATGTCAAGGGATGGCCTTGTGTCCATCGTCCTATGTTCGGCAGCGGGGGTTCTACTTGCTCAGAAGAATCTGCTATGATCTTCGTTACATGCTTAGGACTGGAGTAGGTACTAAATGGGCTGAAAATTCCTAAATGTCGCTGGAGAGCAGTAGACAACACGATTACAGTTCAATGTTTTGGAGTCATACGGCAAGTGCTGTAATTTCGAGCAGTGAAATAAATTTAGCAAGTGCTTGCTTTTCTTGTTGTGTGTTCTGAACCTTGGTTTGCAACGGATAAAGGGATTACTACGTACTTTAAAAAAGAGTATTGCTGTGTCGATTGTTTAAAATTTGGTTGATACTCCGTAGGAGAGAAGGATATAGAGAGGGAAAAAATCTCATTAACATTTGTGTATGTGATAGAATTTTTTAAAATAAATCATAGTAAATGATTACTTTTGAATATGAATTACGTTTCCGGAAGGACAAGTAAACAGTTGCCTATGTAGATTCTGGTAGGACAAAACACTTGCCAAAAAAAATTACAGGGATGGAATTTCATGCATTCTTGAATCCGATACAATCCGTCTATTAATATGTCATAGAAAATTCAATCATAAGTCATGCTAAGTGAGTATTTCTATTAAATGAATAAATGTATTAAAGGAAAAATAAAATGAGAACAACATTAAACAAAGGATTGCCCCCCTGGATTATGTGAGGACAAAACAGTTGGCTGGAAATGTACAGGATTGGATAAAATATTTTTCATCGTTTTTATAATTTAATAGTATGCGAAACAAAGAGAGCTCCTAGCAATTGAAATCCTTCAGGATTTATACAAAAGTCCTATGATTAGAGCATCTCCACCGAGCGCTTGCATTACCGCACCCAATAGGGACAAAGTTGCTGGCCGGACCCAATACCGTGTCCGGCAACGTCTCAAAGACCTCTATCCCTAGTTTTTAGTGCTGGCAGCCGCGGCAACCATCGCCATGTCGGATCTTGACCGACATGCCCCTCCTGTCATTGACTTGATCAAATTCCGGTCAGCTTAATTTAAAGCGAGCGATGAATACCCGTGTTATTGGTGCAGTGGCTCCCTAGGCGGGCGTAGAACACACGTCGTCGACGTCAATGCATGCTAGACATTGATACTCGATGTTAATGGGTGCCATCCATCTGCTATCTTCCGCCCGGTTTTAAAACAGCGTGGACGCCTCTCCTCTCCCCTCCCCACATAGTTCACAACCCACCCTCTTCTCTCCCAAGGTTCGTCCTCAGCAGATCCACTAGTACGGTACCATGCCTTGCCGTGATCTCCGTGAGCAGCAGATGGAAGGCGACCTTCGCTGCCGCGAGGTGAGTGTTGACCATGCGCGTCGTCGCAAGGCGCACCCGCGATTTTGACAAATTTGACCATTTTTCAAACATATTTCACAAAATAGACCTAAATTCAAATCATTTCATGATCTAACCCTTTTTCACAGCGCCTGGCACTGGGGCGTCATGTTCTATTGCACGGTGCCCCGGCGGAGTGCGTCGTGAACTTTGCCACATCAAATAGACGGCCCCACACCTCGATAACACGGCGCCCTGGCCCGGGGCGCCGTGCCTACTACCATGACGCCGTTTTCTTTTTTTTTTGCTCCTTGGGTAAAATCCGTTAGAAAATAAATTCGTTCTATGGATTATCTTAGTACACAAAATTTGCTCTACCCTAGTGATTTGAATGTGGTGTCCTGTGTTTCTTTGCTTCGGTCGTGAGTTCGAGTTCACTTTGTTCCAATTTTTATTTTTCCTAAAAAAAAATCATTCATGCAGCCTATGCAGTATGTCAGAAAATACATAAAATTAAAATATATGATCACTTATCCACCCATGACGCTGGCCTCGTTGTGTTTAGACGTTCGATCAGTCTCGCTTCATTTTTTGTTTTGTTTTGCGAACGAATAATGGATCAACTCACATCGATTAGAGTATATAACAATTTAATTTCGGTTCGGTTTCCATAATAACCATACTAATCAAAGTTGTCGTGAATTTTTGAATAACACTTCACTTTTGTAGCCATATATTTAAATATTATGTTTTGTATGATATACGCATATGCTGCATGAGTGAAAAATAAAAACATTAAAAATTTTGAAAAAAAAAAAGTGAACTCGAACTGACGACCTAAGCAAACAAAACACATGACACCACGATTCAAACCACTAGGGTAGAGAAAATTTGATGTACTAAGATAATCCGACTTTATTCTCTGTTGGATTGTATCGAAGGAGAAAAAAAAAGGGCACGGCGCCGCGGTCCAGGGAGCCATGGTAGTAGGCACGGAGCCCCGGGCCAGGGCGCCCGGCGGGGCCACCTACTCAGACTTGGCAGGGTTCACTATGCCCTCCGCCGGGACGTCGTGCCGGACGTTATGAAAAAAGGTTAGATTGTGAAATGATTTGAATATAGGTCTATTTTATAAAATAAGTTTAAAAAAGGTTCAAATTCGTCAAAATTGTTAGGCGCACCGCCGCGAGCAATTTCGCCAGCCAGCAAGGACACTGCTGCGACACCGAAGGCACGGGGGCGCAGCGCCATGCCGTGACAGTGCCACCGGACGCTGCGTGATGGGACGAGGCCTGCTAGCTCTGCAGCCAGCAAAGCGTGCAGCACCGGCCGGCAGCAAAGCACTGAGTCAATGCGCCATGGTGTGGTGCAGCCAGCTTGATCGTCTCTATACAACGTCGTCACTTCTGGAGTAGCTCTTCTCCTATGAGGCAGTTTGTGGAGACGGTCGACGTAGGCTAGCGTAGACGTAGGTCTTTGCCGTGTTGGGGCTGCTGCTACCGTCCAACTCCTCCTGCACTGCGCTGCCCAGCAGCTTGACGCGACAGTGCATGAATTGAATCCTCAACCACCGCACCGAGCCATTGTACCAACTTCCAATACACACCGGCTCCGGCGTGTCTGTCCGGCAAAGATGTCAAACATAGGCTATTGGGTGCGTGGGCGCCTATTGAAAGCGCCGCGCTCCGCCGGGCGCTCCCAAAATTACAAAGTGGCCTATTTGAAACGGTATTCTCTCAAATAAGTCTAGAATAAAATCATATTACAAAGTTGAGCAAATAACTTGTTCATGAATATAATTAAAATAATTCATACAATTATTCAAACTAAAATTAATTGGACAGTCAATTAGGATGGTCTTCTTGTTGTCCTTTGAGTGCCCACAGATGCGCAACTAAATCATTTTGCAATTGCTCATGTGGCTCCTTCATCTCAGATTTCAGTGTTCATTGTGAGGAAAGTGATAGAATCTGGAGGCAAATCATGACCAACCTGGGCAAGAGCACCATGATGATAGGATCAGCACGTTCACTCTCGATAATCATGTTGTGCAAGATCACACAAGTCATCATCACCTCCCACCAGTGGCGGATCTAGTCTCAAATCAGTGGGGGTGCCAAGCTTATTATTGGGATTATGCACTTCACATTTAGCCAAAAATATACATAGAATTAGTTGAAATACTAGTAAGCATTTGAAACTTTGTATTTTGGAGGGGTGCCATGGCACCCATGGCACCGCCATTGGATCCGCCCCTGCCTCCCACGTATGTTCTTTATTCTTCCTCCTCCCCGACTTTGATCCTCCAATCCGAGGAGTGGTATTGAGACCCTAGCAAACCAAGGCAAGTTAGGACCGCCAAGTGCTCATCAAGCACGGCGGTTACGACGGCATGGGCGGTGAGCAATGCGCCGGCCATCTCGAGATCGTCGATGATATCCATCTATATTCATATTGAGTTGGCTAAGTTAAGTAAAAAAAGTAGCAACGAATTTAGCAAAAAAAATGAGCTGCGCAATGCGACGAACACCTTGCGGGCGGGGTGGTCCAGGGAGGCTGCGACGGTGTATCCGCAGTGTAGCGCCGGACTCCAACTGCGGCGAACGAGATGATAGTAGCGCGGTGTATCGGCGGGGAAGATAGTAGGCAGTGCCTGGAGGCGGCGTCGACAAGGCGGGGGGGGGGGAGGGGGTTGGGGCAGCGCTGGCGATTCGGTAGGCGGGAGAGGGGTTCAGGCGCAAGGGACGTTGGGGAAGAAAAGAAATGGTTTGTGCCGCTGACGCGTCGGTCCCGCCCGTCAGGATTAGACGAGTCACGCGTTGCCGCGGTTGCCGGCACGCCGCTTACGCCCCTAAAACCTGAGCGCGAATCGGGATTGTCGGACGTTGTATTGGGACGTGCCGGCAATATTTGGGCTATTGGACGCGACACTGGGTACCGATTTTGTGTCGGCGCGCCCGATAGGCCTATTAGGAGCACAGTTGGATGCGCGGTGGAGATGCTCTTAGCAAATGGATTTTAGAAAATCTTGCAAGATTATAAAAGGATGCCATTTAGCTGGTCCGAGTACTGGCTAAGCTAGGCGTAGCGATCGCCGTGTTGGGCACGCATGGCATGGCCCTGCCATCGATAAGGAGCTGCGCGCCAGCATGCCTGACATCGGCCATTGCCGTGTTGGGGCACGCATGCTACTACTCCTCCTGCACTCGCTCATGGCTGCTGCCAGCTGCATGCTTGACGGCTTGACGCGACAATACACGAATCGAACCACGCCGACCCACTCCATAGAAATTCATTGCATCCACTTCAATCCGGCCTGCACCCACCAGCTCCGGCTCCTCTCATCTTCCTCCCTAGGCTGCCTATAAAAATGCATAGAGGTGTTCGCCCCATGAAGCAAACCAGCCCACCCCGCTGCTCTCCTCTCAGAAAATGGCGCCGAGTGAGTGTTCGGTTAAAGTTCATCCGCGGAGCGCTGGCGAAGGAGGCAGAGCCCCTGGGAGTCGTGCGAATGCGTGCGTAGAGAAAGCCCGTCGCCGGCCGGCCGCTGATCTCGATCGATCTCGGTACGGTCTACGGCTTTCCTATGCTATGCATTCGGATGATTCCCAGCCGCTCCCTCCTTCGCTTGAGTTCCTCCCAGATTTACCTTGTGTGAGTTCGTTGGTAACTGGTAAGCATACTACTAGTCTGCTAGACAGTTTTCGGGTACATCGTAGACGTTTGTGTTGCTCTATGGATCGATGATGGTAGAAAAACAAACCGTTTTGACGAATGTGGTATGTCATTGTTCGATGAGATTTGTCTGGCTGTACATAGTTCTCCCTATCTTTTACATTGCTCGGTGAACTTTTTCTTCAGTTCATACTTTGGTCGGTAAGTGCATGCGGAACTACGGAAGTACTCTAGTCAAGGACTCAAGGATCACCTCACTCAAAATATATAGGACGGGGTATCTCAACTCTCAGCTCCCCTTGGTGAAGGGATCATTATTTTGTTCTTCTTTTTCTTTGTTGTTGTCAAGTCTACTTGTCTGTACCGAAGTCTCTCCTTATCTGTATGATCTAAATGTTCTGTATATATTTATTATTTCGTAAGAAAGTACTGTACTAGTATAGTAGTATGGTATAACCGTATAAACGAGTAAGATGATGCCCAAAACGGCATTACCTAGGAGTGCATAGCGTCAACATTGAGGAAATTACAAAAACATACCACAATTGGGGCAGTAGTTGCGGGTCAGCACCAGTTGTGGTAATTTTTTCTAAAAACTACCAACATTGGGGTAATGATCACAACTGCCGCTGACAGCTCGAGTTAGGCGCTCTGACGAGGCGGGGCCACCATCAGCGCTGAGCTGGCGGTGACGTGGCATACACGGCTGTTTGGACCGCGCCAGATATTGCACAGATCAAAGAGAGCATGCTCTCTCCGTCGATGTGGTACTGGCTCGCCGTGCGCACCTCCTGCGCCAGAGCGCAGGGCCAGCAGAAGAGCCACCTCGCGTAGTCCGTCGCCGACTTGGAGCCGCAGCACGCGGCGCTCCCGGGAGCCCGAACTTTCTCCTCATCTGGATCCTCCAGTACCCGCCGTAGAGTAGGCCGCCCGCGCAGAGCAGCACGCCGGCGCCACCGACGACGTCGTCGACGGCCGCGTGTCTGTCTTCTAAAAAGGGGTGTCATGCTCCATGCCGAGCGCGACGCCGCCGCCGACGGCCACGATGCGCGTCGACCCGTCGCACGAGCGCACCTCCACCGCCGACGGCCTCCTCGCTGGCGCGGCGCTGGTGAGGCTCGAGGCGTCACTGCGGCGGCGCACCGGGGACCCGAAGGCGCGGCTGGCAGACTTCTTCGACGTCGCCGCGGGCTCCGGCGCCGGCGGCGTTCTCGCGGCCATGCTGGTGGCGCGCGGCGCGGACGACGCGCGGCCGCTCTTCTCCGCGGAGGACGCCCTCGTGTTCCTCGTGCGCAGCCTCCGCCGCGGCTGGTCGTCTTCCGGCGGCGCGGGCGGCCTCCGCGCTCTGTTCCGGCGCCCGGCCGGCGCCGCCTTCCGCAAGGTGTTCGGGACACGGCGCGGCCGGTGCTCGTCCCGTGCTACGACCTCGCCACGGGCGCCCCGTTCCTCTTCTCCCGCGCCGACGCCGTCGAGAAGCCCGCCTACGACTTCCGCCTGCGCGACGTGTGCGCCGCCACGTGCGCCGGCTCGGACCGCTCGTCGGTGGCGGTGGAGGTGCGCTCATTAGTGGCAGGGCGGCCGCCACGCGCTCCGCAACAACGGCGAGCTCGCCGCGCAGCTCAGGGAGCCGCCGACGCCCCGCGCTTTGGAACGTCTACCGCGCCGTGGCCGACCTGTGCGCGTGGCGAGGAAGGAGGCCACGAGGAAGAGAGGCGCGCGGCGACCGGAGGCGAGGAGCTCGACGGCGCCGGCGTCGGCGCCGAGCTCGACCTGGAGTCAACGGGATGGGGTTTTCTTTTTTTTAGATAATATGTTTACTTTTGTATTAGGCTGACAAGTGGGGGCCAGGGTCCACTTACCAAAATGACTTTTTTTACTTGGCTTACAAGTGGGGCCTACTTGCCACATCATCTGACATGTGGGCCAACCATGTCAGATCCGCTGTCTAAATCGTGTGGCCCCGCCTCGTCAGACGTCCTGACACGATCCATCAGCGCCGCCTGTGGTAATTACCCCAATGTTGGTAGTTTTTAGAAAAAATTACCACAACTGGTACTGACCCGCAACTGCTGCCCCAATTGTGGTATGTTTTTGTAATTTCCTCTGTCAACATTACAGTAGGCGGCGACGACCATTATCTGTTCAGTTCCCAAACACATGGACGTCAATCGGCTCACCACCGCATCGGCCTTCTCATTTCACGGATAAGAGACGGCGCCCGCGTCGAGCCGATCGCCGGGTTTAGGGTTTAGGCTTCGCCTTGTTTGCTTTATAGGACTAGAGGAACCTTCCATTGGCCCGGAAGGAGGCTCTGTCTTTGTCTCAGCAGATCCAAAGCTCCTATCAATGGTCAAAGTCATTATTCAAAAGAAATATTATCAAATTTGTCGCTCGTTTCACACCGAACACAGTATGTCGCAGGTCACGGATACGACCTTTCCACGACGCACGCGGCTGCCGGCTGGCAATAGGTGTTATTTCCTTTGATCACCGAATATTTCGGCCTTCTTTGGATTGCATGATTTTGAAAACATAGTAATAAAAACAAAACCGTTTTGACAGATGTCGTATGTCAATCGCTCACCACCTCATCGGTCTTCTCATTTCACGGATAAGAGACGGCGGCGCCCGCGTCCAGGCCGATCGCAGGGTCTTGCGGTGCCCGTGGCGCCGGCGGCAGAGGATCGACGAAACGGCTCCCGCACCCTGGACACCACCAGCCGACCGCCCGCCCGCCCAGCGGCGAGCCAGCGACGGTGGCGTCCATTCCTTATGCTTTCCTACGAAACAGCTGCATCGCAATCCCAAACGTGAAGCTCACCACAAGTACACTACCTATCTTAAGTTGGACATGCGTGCTATGATACAAACAGTCTCATAGGATCTAAATCTACAAGAATCTTATAATATTTCTTCAAATAAAAGGGGCCATAAAAAAGTTTGACAACCCTATGAAAGAAGAAATAGTTTTAATTAATTTTGAAATTTCAAACATATGCGAAACAATTAAACCATAGCACTTAGAACCATGCAATATCGGAAATCCGTTTTTGTAGTAGGAGAATATGATCCCACCACAGAGAAACAATATTTCAAAATTTCAAACAAAAATTTCAGATGTACATCAGGACATTTTATATTCACACACAAAGTTTCGGGAAAAATGACATTTTTGTGAGCTGTGTAAAAAAAAGAAAA
Source organism: Poa pratensis (assembly GCA_947311845.1). Taxonomy (NCBI): domain Eukaryota; kingdom Viridiplantae; phylum Streptophyta; class Magnoliopsida; order Poales; family Poaceae; genus Poa; species Poa pratensis. The sequence goes on along the minus strand of CAMZMU010000103.1, from coordinate 30,435,041 downwards.
ATCCCGGTGCACTAAAATAACTTGCTACGAGACATTTCTTTTGTCCTTTTTACATAGTCCATAAAACATTCTCCATTCCGTTTCTTAATGTAAGGTGTATAGTTTTTTTTAGGAAATTCCAAAATATAGAGTGTATTGTGATTTATGGATAGTTTTATCCATCCACAAATGAGTCCCAATCTCGAACGGAGTGATATTAAGAACTCATCTCTTGTGATTTTTTTCACAATTAAATGATTCAACCATTTGCAAAATACACATGTCTTAATATTCATGCAGAAACTATACACTTTACATTCAGGAATGGAGTGAGTATCTTAGTTTTGCGAACCTTCTTTGTGGGAACATAGAGTGTCTAGATTTACACCCTAATCGTTTGTTTGAAATTTTTATGTATTTTAAAATATATTTTCATAACGAGTGCATCTTAACCCGCGAGTCTCTCTCCAAAATTTTCTGCACTATGGTAGAGAAAGCATAAAGAAATCTGCTGTCTAGTCCGTCGTTGGCATCTACCTTGACGTAGCCATAGCCGCAGCATGCCTGGTCATTGTCAATCAGACGTTGCTGGAACGAGTAAAATAAAAGGCTGCCAGAAGCTAGCTAGACTTAGGGCGTCAGTGTGGCATTGGACGTTGCCGTGTTGGGGTTGGGGCACGCATGCTGCTACTGAGCTCAGTGCTGCCAGTGCCAGCGGCTTGACGCGACCATGCGCGAACTGAATCCTGCACCGAGACAGCCCACCCACTTCAATCCCGCAGATCCCGCACCAAGTAGCTCCGGCTCGTCTAATCCTTCTCCATAGTCGATCTGCCTATAAAAGGCAGAGAAGTGGTTGCCACAGGATGCAGCCAGCGAGCCCACCTCTCTGCTCTCCTCTCCGAAAAATGGCGTCTTCGCCTAGTGTTTGCTGCTCCGAGTTCATCCGCTGAGGGGGATAGCGAAGGAGGCAGAGCCCTTGGGAGTCGTGAGAATGGGTGCCTAGAGAAAGCCCGTTGCCGGCCTCTACGGCTTTCCTATGCTATCCATTCTGATGATTCCCAGCCGCTCCTTCCTTTGCTTGCGTCCCTCCAGATTAACCTTCTGCGAGTTCGTTGCTAGCTAGCTCTCTACAGTCCGGCAGTGTCTACTGGTGATGTTGGTAGCAAAAACCAAACCGTTTTGGCAAATGCTGTATTACTCGATTAGATTTTTTTTGTCATAATGTACATTGTTCTTTTTTTGGGTGACAGTTTGGTGAGTTTTTCTTTACAGTTCATACTTGGGTCGGTAAGTAGTTCATACCACTTTTTCTAAAAAAGTAGTTCATACCAAAGTCAAGTGGTTAGCCTCTTGTGCTCGAAATAGGACGGCGGATCTGAACTCTCAGCTCCCTTTGGTGAAGGGATCATTATTTTGCTCTTCTTTTTCATTGTTATTACAGAAACGTTGCCTTCTCTTTTTTCTTAGTCAAATCTAGTTATCTGTAACAACTAACGAAGTACTCCGTATCTCCTTATCTGTATGATCTATATGTTCTGTATTTCTTTATTGCGTAAAAAAATACGGTACTAGTATGGTATATATAGGAGTAAAATGGTGCCCCAGACGACATACTTAGAGCATCTCCAAGCGGAACCCCCAAATCCGGCTCCCAAACTGCATCCGGACGCGTCCGCGGACGGTGATCGGACAGTCTCCAAAAGTGGCCTCCTCCAACCATGCACCCCAAAAACACCCCTAATTGTCCGTCCGGATGCATGTGATTGGTGGGGATGGAGAGAGAAAGGAAAAAGAAAGAGAAAAGTAGTAGATAAAGTGGTCCTTGTCCTACGTGGCGGGGTGTCCGGGCGCGTCCGGCTGCCCCCAAACCCTCCCCACATATGGGGTGAGTTTGTGGGCTGCCGGACAGCCCGGACGTATAGGGGCAGTTTGAGGGGACCGGTTGGGTGATGATTTTTGACTCTTTTTGCTGCCGGACACGTTCGGATGGTGGTGCCGGACGTATAGGGAGGATTTGGGGGGTCCGCTTGGAGATGCTCTTAGGACTCAGGAGTGCAGTACAGTAGGAAGCGGGCATTATTTCTTCTGTTTCTTCCCCAAGTCAAGCAGTACATACAAGAGATATTTAGATCAAAAATGTTTTGAATATCATTATTATTGCGTAAGAAATATTGTACTAGTATGATATAAAGGAGTAAATAATGCCCAAAATGACATGTACATGGCAGTGCATAGAGTCAACACTACATTAGGCGACGACCATTGTTTCTTCACCTCTAGCATCCCAAGTCAAGCAGCGCAACACACCGGCGGCTCACCACCGCATCGGTCTTCTCACCATACGGGTAAGAGACGGCGCCCGCGTCCAGGCCGATCTGCAGGATCTTGCGGTGCCGGTGGCGGCGGCGGCGGCAGAGGATCGTCGAAACGGCTCCCGCACCCTGGACACCACCAGCCGATCGCCCGCCCGCCCAGCGGGGTCGGTGGCTTCCATCCGCCATGCTTTCCGTACAAAACAGCTGCATCGCAATCCCAAACGTGAAGCCCACGATAAATACACTACCTATCTTAAGTTGGAGATGGGTGCTATGATACAACTAGTAAACTGATGATAGTTACTCCCTCCCTTTGGAATTAGTTGACTCATTTTTGTTGAAATACGATGTATCTAGACTCATTTTAGTTTGTAATTTGGACAAACACGTGTCAACTAATTCCGAATTACCTCCGAAGGCCGCCGAGCATGGCATGGAGCTGCAGATGAGAAGGACAGCCAGGGCGAGAAGCGTGAGAGTGCTCGCCGAAGAAGACGAGTAGAAGGAGCGGCGCGCCATGGCGCTCCGCTGCAAAATCTTCTCTCCTATGTGATGCTCCTCCTTAAATTAGAGTAACAATGTTTAGGCTTCGCCTTGGTTGTTTTATTTGAAACGATTTTCGTATTATTAATAAAGGAGGGGAATTGATCGGTTCATTAACGGGGAACCGGCCGAAAACCGTTACAAATGCACCAATGTAGTCATGACACCACATTGGGCAGACCCGGCCAACCTGGCTACCCACAAGAATCACACATCGCCGAGGAGAAAAACACCATCAAGGTCATCACCGAGCGTCATCGTCGTCACTCCTCCTCGAGCAAGCGATTCCGACTTCACCTTGGACGACCACCGACGACGTCCTCACCACAGCCGACGCCGAGAACCATGTCGGCCTATGCCAAACAGTTGACCCAAAGCGTCGAGGAAGAGGCAGCTCCGACTTCGATGAAGGGCTTCACCGGAGAAAGAAGCACACCTTGCATTGACGGAATCCGCGAGGCCGCCGTAGAAAAAGTGTCATCGTTGCTAGCCTGCCGCCCCGCGACACGCAGCTCCGACTTCAGGACTTCACGGCGGGACGCAGCATGGACTGTTGGTGACGAAGGACATGCCGCGACTCGGCTCCGCTCACCATTGTCATCGTTGCCACACAACTCGCAACGCCACGAAGCACCCCACCTCCAACCACTGGTCCCTCAACTGGTGCGCATCTCCAAGAATGATGCCCCCAAGGGGGAGACGACGCCGTAGCGCCGACACCATCCGATCCACGGATCAAGGGTTTCCCCCGGAGATAGCGGAGGCGGTGCATGCTTTACCTCGGTGATGCCTTCAAGAAGGGGACGACGCGAGCCGCCATCACCGGCTCCGACCACCGGAGACAAGCTTTCGCCCGGATCAGCCAAGCAACACCACCACCAGATCGACCACCCGCGAGCCACACCGGCGGGAGGGAAAGACCTCTCCCGCACGAACCCTCTCCGCGGCCGCCCCGCGCCTCATCGGCCTCCTGCCTCCGCGCGAAAGCACTCCACCTCCGGCGACGGCGCCACCGCAACCCCACGCCGCCGCCCACAGCTAGAGAACTGGCCGCGACCTCCGCCGGAGCCCAACGACCACCGAGCTCCACGCATGCTGCGGCCGCCGTGGCACCTCCCTCCACGGCAGTCTTCACGTCGCAGCAACCTCCTCCGAAGCGCGGAAGACGCGCACCGCCGAAGCCCGCCAGGCCCAGATGGGGCCCAGATCGGGCCCTGCCAGGAACGGCCGAGCAGAGCACGGCCAATCCCGCAACGAAGACCTCCGGCGCGCCGAGCACCGCCTCCAGCAGGTCCCCGCCGGCCCCCAACACCGCCCGAGCCCGCCGGCTCGGCGTCCCTGGCCCGGACCGCCGCTGCCCCCCACGGGCCGGTCTCCACCTTGCGACGCGAAGATCCCCACCCCCCCCCCCCCCGCGACCACCGCTGGGCAGCGGGGGGTGCCGCCACCGCCGCGGCCGAGGCCGGCGACAGCAGCGGCAGGAGGCGCCGGACGAGGGGAGGGCTAGGCGGCGCAGATTTTTTCCCCTGGCGCCGCCTGGGGGGGGCGACGCGAGGGGTCGGGAGAGGAAGTTTTTGCCTTGGTTGTTTTATGGGACTAGAGGAACTTGCCATTGGCCGGGAAGGAGGCTCTGTCTGTGTCTCAGCAATTCGTCGCTCGTTAGTCGTTACACACCGAACACAGTCTACTCCGGACTGAGATCCCGTGCCCCCGTCAAGGCAGGGCACGCTGTGCCCTGAGGCATCGTATCCACCGTCTGCTCCCCATCTGACGGCCACGACGGGTCAAACCCAAATTTGGACTTGGTCGCTCTTCTCCTTCCTCTGTTTCTCACGCGAGCGACGACGCGAGGCGAGCTGCCGGTCATGTCGCGACGACACGAGGCGAGCTGCCGGCCCGTCGCCGAGCCTCGCTGGTCCGTCGTCGAGCTGCCGGCCCCTCGCCGTCGCCGAGCATGCTCCCGTCGCCGAGCCTCTCTGTTGCTGCTCCCGTCGCCCGCGGGTAAGGGAGACGAGCTGCTCCGGCTGCTCGACGGCCGCCCACCTCTGGCTCCTCGACGGCCGCCCACCTCTAGCTACTCCGTCCGCTGACCTCTGGCGGCTGCCTCCGCGCGTTCCGGCGGCGTCCGGCCACCCGCTCGGACTGCCACGGGCGCCCAGAACAGAAGCAGCGAGGACATGTCTACTGCACACAGACCTCAAATTCAGTTAGCAGTTAGCACTGGACAACTTCAGAATACGAAATTCAGCAAACTGAAAATAGAGACAGCATAAGTAAAGTGTTTAATCTGCAATTTAGTACCGAAAATGAATTGAAGAAGAGTTGAACTGAGGCATTCATTATACAATCAATTAGAAAATGATATCAAAATGAATTGAACAATGCACAAACTTTGTAGCATTAGTAACTCAAAAAAATTTTGAAAGGAAAGCGGTGGGGGAAGCCCCACAGCGAGTTTTTTTTTTAAATAATAAGAACCCAAATTCGCGCCCGTGAGGGCTTGAACCTGAGTGGCTGGGTTGTACATCCACTCCACTAGCCAAGTGAGCTAGGCTCACTTCTTATTAGTAACTCAAATTTGGCAACAACAATCTGTTCTTACATAATCCTTCAAGTACATAAATTCGGCCAAGCTACTTGTACACTTAGGCCACAAAAGACTATAGTCAGCCCCCAAAATCCAAAATACTATAGTCATCTTTGTCCAAAATACTAGTCAACATGTCCAAAATACTATCTAACAAGCTTGTATATGTTAGAACAGATCTCCATCATAAACACCACCAGGGGAAGCCATCAACAGCTGAGTGTAACTCATGACCGTGTTGCTCTCTTGAACCTCCACATTTGCTTGAGGCTGTACACCATCATCCTTTTCCACTCTTACTTGAGGCTGTGCACCATCATTTTTCTTTTGGTGCTGCCATGAAAATCCAGTATTTAGTCTAGAAATGAGCGGTAACAATATATCATGTATAGATGGGAACATACCTTTGGTGCTTGTTTTTTGGATGAGGCACCTTTAGTTCGTTTGCACATCCCTTGAGTAACTTATCAAGCCAACCTCTCTTTCTCCTCTAGTTTTTGGATTGAACCTCTTTTTTCTTGAGCTTTGCGGCATTAAGAAACTCACTAGGTAGTTGCACATTTGGGTCAACATTTTCTTGGTCATCATATGGCTTGTTCGGGACATTCATAGTTGCATTGAGTTTCTCATCTAGTTGAGGACTAACGCGACCAAGTGCATCTTCTAATATCAAACGACACTCTAGAGAGTTGGCTACTTTAGATGCCATAGTGTGAAACTTGTGAGACACACCCTTGTACCAAAATTGGGCTTCAAACTTTGGATTCTCTACCACATTCCTTCCTTGTCTATCTTGTATGCTTCCATTGCGTGCTTCTCTAGTCCATCTCTTTAAGACATAATGTGTTGGTAATGTCTTTATATTCATCAAGTCAAGAACTTTGAGACCATGTCCACACAATATTCCTGTCCTATTGAACATTCCACAACTACATGAAGTTGTTTTGGTCAAAGGATCACCAATCACTATGCGCTCCTCCTCAAATTCCAAATCACCATGCAAACTCCCAATAACAACCCCAAATTTGTTATTTCCATCCAACACTCTAGCGCATGCAGCCATGGATCTTTCATATTCACCTTGAAAAGATTCAAAGATAATTGGAGTGTATTCTTTGCTTGCTAGCACCAACATAGGTGTATGCATCATGATTCTTGGCAACTTCTTCCTTTATTCAAATTCAGATTGCAATTCCTTTGTTCTTTTTACCTCCACTGTCCTCTCAAAATGCATCAAGAACCGAACAATATGAAAATCTGATTTCAAATGGTTTTTCAATGCATTGTTGAAACTCTCACTAAGTTTTGTACTTCTCACTCCCAAACTGAACACATCTCTCATATAACATTCAGCCCATTTTTCTTTCAACTTGTAGATACTATCTAACCAAGTTTCCTTGTGCACTTTACTTCTCATATTGTCAAATGCCTCTTCAAATTCTACTTTGTCCTCAAAGCCATACATGCATTCACCAAAATCTGTGATAATATGAGGCTCTTGCTCTTCATCTTCACCTTTGCCTTCACCCTCCTCTTCATCTTTTTCTTCACCCTTCAATGGACATAAATGCTTAACGGCATTTTGCATTATATGAAAGGTGCACAATCCATGATATGATTCCGTGAAGACATTCTTTATAGCTTTCCCCATTGCCGCATCTTGATCCGTATAAATAGTTCTAGGTTGCTTCCCATTATGTGCAGCTAGAAAAGTCTCAAAAAGCCATTTAAATGAGTCACATGTTTCATCAAATAGCAAGACTGCACCAAAAATTGTGGTTTCTCTAAACTGATTGAGTCCAAGAAAAACACCAAATGGTCTATATTCTTTGTTTGTGCCAAATGTTGTATCAAATGTGACAACATCACCAAAGTGTGCATAGTCAAGAACCATTTTAGCATCAGCCCAAAATATGTTGGTTATATCTTCCTCACAATCCAACTGCAAAGCAAATTGGAAAGATGGGTTCTCAATGATTTTTTCATGGAAATACTTCAACATACTACTGGCTTGACCGAAAGCCAACTCTCTTTGCCGCTTGGTTCGCAAATAATTCTTTTGATCACGACAAGTGTAGCCGAGGTTAAGTGGACCACCAGCTTTACGACAAGCAAACTCATGTGCAGCTTGGGGCATGATTCCAGAATCCTCGGCAGCTTCTATTTCAAAAGCTTGTAGTTCGGAAATCTTCCTTTGTGATGCCATTAAGTGACATGTGTGTGGCAATTGAAGGTAATGATTGTGTTCCAACACAACATCTGTGATGCCATTGCCACTCGATCGAGTGATATATTCATGCGAGCTTTGCAATTTGTTCTTGTTTCAGCTCTAACACGCTTTGGCTCATGATCCATTGTTATCCCTTTCTTTCTTATCCCCTCATTGGAACAAACAAATTTGCATGAAGTCACTTGACCATCCATCTTGCTTTCATGTTTGTTTCTCTTCCTCACATCAAATCCAACACGGCCTCCATATGCAACCCAAAATAGCCAAGCTTCATCCGGTTTTCTAAACCTCATGCCAATTTGAGGTATCCCCTAGTCATTTTCCCCCATTGCAGGACACTTGCAAATGCACAACACCCACAATTGCATAGCACACTAATCAGCAAGAATTATGTATAATAAGACAAGAAACACATCAATCAAACCTCAGATTAATGCATGACAATGGAGGCAATATAGGCTAAAAAAACACACAAACAAAAATTTAAAGGCTAAATAAGGTTAATTGTTGCAGCAATATTTTCAGTATTGAAGTAACAATCCAATGACATAGCTAATTTTCAGTACTGAGATCACAATCAAGCACAATTTTTAGTTTCGAAATACACATATACAGGGGACGCACAGGGGACGGACAGAGGACAAACAGGGGATAACCTGCTCTGTGCTGGAGTGGTCGCAGGGGTCGCAGGGGAGAACCTCGGTTGAGGAGGGGTCGGGGGACGGCGGACGCAGTCGTCGAAGCTCGTCGGAGCGGGGCGGGGATGAGAAGCCGTGGGGGCGGAGGGGATTGCCACCGCCGTTTATCCATTGGCCGCCGCCGGAGATCCCATGGCGTCCTACCCCACGGCGGCGACGGCGGCGGCGGCGACGGTGGCACAACTCCACAGCAGTTCCCGCGCGAGTCCTTCGCTGTGCTCTTCTTTTCCCACGGTTTCACGTCGTCGCTCGCGTGAGAAACAGAGGAAGGAGAAGAGCGTCCAAGTCCAAATTTGGGTTTGACCCGTCGTGGCCGTCGGATGGGGAGCGGCCGGTGGATACGATGCCTCAGGGCACAGCGTGCCCTGCCTTGATGGGGGCACGGGATCTCAGTCCGTCTACTCCGCATTGAGTCCAGTCCCTGTCTATCGGCAGTGTCCATCCCTGTCGCAGGTCGACGCACGCGGCCATTGCAATAGGTGTTATTTCCTTTGATAAACGAATAGTAATATCCTATCAACTTGTGAATATTTCGGTCTACTTTGGATTCCATGATTTTGAAAGCATAGTAATAAAAAAACGAAGGTCACGTGGAGTAGATTACTATAGGATTATAAACACATGAATTTAGCCATATGTGCTTTTGGATGGTGCACAAGATTTAAACATAATTTTTTTTGGAGGACTAATGAGACAGTAGAGAGAGAGAGATAGCATTGGACTTTTCGGAGGAAAATTAAAATAGGATTTGAACTCATGTTGAAAATCTTATGGAATGGGGGCATGGATGGATTTCATAAGAATTTGGTAGCCCCAATCCTATGATCGAAAGTGTTTCCATAGGAATAATTCCTTAGAATCAAATACTCCTAATTTTATACGAAAACTCTACATTCCAAAGGGAGCTTAACATTTTAAGTCAGCATTATGTGCAACGTCGGGGTTTTCTCTCCATTTCGATTTTTCTGTATGGTTTGCTCTTTTTAGTAGTGTGATAATTCTTATTTCTCTATTCACAGTAAGAACCATGCCATCTCAGACGGTCCCTCTATTGTCTGGACATTCTCAAATATTATACGTTTGGGGGTGCCGGACAGATAGGACGGGTGTCCTCAGTGACACGCAAAACGGACACGCAATCTTTTTAAATATGATACAAATTGAAACAAATGCCAACTTTATATGACAATTTTCAAATAAAACAAAATTTCAACTAATAGAACAATTTTTGTTAACTAAAACAAATCTTCGTCGGAGGAGTTAACGATTGTCATGACGGTCTCATTTGTGTTTCATTTTCTTCGTTGCGGAAACGGTGTCTATTTTTCAGTCAAGTGTGGTTCCTTTTGTAGTGCATTGACTCTTCTTCGTGTTGTTTAAAATGGAGTCCGAAATAATGATGTATAGTTAGAGCATCCTCACTCTCGCCTCCGAAAGTCACCAAAAAGCTAATGGGATTCAGACACAAAAGACACCCCGAGAGGCAGCCCCATCGCTCTGGCACCCCCGAGTGAACCCAACTTTGGGTTTCAATTAGGGGGGGCTGAACAATGCCTGGACACATCTCTGCATTTAACTCGCTCACATGTTACCCACTCTAACGCACGGCCAGACGAATGAGCCATCCACTCGAAGAATTTCCGGAGCCTACGCACGCGCGTTTTTTTTTTTTTTGGGGGCTATAGTAAATAAATGTTTGATACGGCCAGAGAAGATCCATAGAATGGATCAGTGGCCTCCCATAATTTAGCAATCCACTTCTAAAATTTATGTGCCTAAGTAAGCGTCGTGTGATGTTTCTAGAACTATATATATAGCCATAAAAATCTATTGGATGGAGTGGCGTGTCCACTCTCAAGCAATCATTGGCACGAATTATGTGGCCAGATCCATAGCCAGGATGGTTATGTGCGTCCTTGTGAACGCGTGTCCACGAGAGCCGGCAAGGGTGTTTGTACCTTTCTGTCTGATTTCTTCCTGCTAATTACAGGTCAACTCCCTTCTAAATGAATGATAATGACAAGTTTTCACTCGTTAAAGAAATGGTAAATCTGGTTCTTTTGCTTGAAATGGCAGCTCGTGAGCTAAAAAGAAATGTGATGTCCTGTGTATACGGTCCAGGTAGCTGCTACATGTAGCCATTTCATTTGAAAATTCGAAATACAAATTTAAGGTTTCAAAAAAATCTAAAAAAAATAAGTAGATGTACCCATGATGTAAAATACAAGTGTGCAAAATATTAATCCGAAATACATTCTATTCTACGCTACATAAAAAAGACATAAAAATAGATCCGGCGTGTGAACAATGCACCTCCAAATCTTGTCAGACTTTGACTTTTTCGGTAGCTCAAAATACAAAGAGTTACGGACCGAAACTTCGCACAAATGTAGGATATGATATTAGATACATCCAGGTTTATTTTAGAAATTTTTGAAACTCTTACATACTGTTTTCAAAAAAATGAATTATAGTCCTCCGCGAAGCTACCATTGACTTTTTTGCTAGTTGACGCGGTATGGAGGTGCGCATGGTGCATGCAGGCGTGTCAGTGGCAGCCGTCCTCGCTCCACGAGAGAATATCTAGTGCTACCATGTGTTTGCATGCTACAAATGCTACCACCATAAAAAACAATTTTATACATGTCAAAAAATTATACGAAAAATCGTGAGTGCTCATGAAGTATGTCACTACAACATCCCAAAGTTTCATCTCCAAATTCGAAATGGATTTCGAATTTGGAGATGAAACTTTGGGATGTTGTAGTGACATACTTCATGAGCACTCACGATTTTCCGTATAATTTTTTGACACGTATAAAATACGTTTTTTGTACGGTAGCACACAAAGGGGTGGTAGCACTAGATATTCTCTCCTCGCTCCACCAGCTGCGTGACGTGCTTGTGCAGCAAGGCATGCACGGCCAGAGCAGCAGCCCCATCAAAATTAAATGCACCACGGTGCCTCTGTATACTTCGACGAGCTAAACGTTAAACAATTCGATGAGATTTGTTTTGACTGTTTTTATTTTCTCAAAATACATAGTTTCGGTAAGCTATACAAGGTACACACCACTTAAGTGGTTAACTCTTGTACTCAAAATAGGGCGGATGGTCTGAATTACTAACTCCCGTTTGTAAAGGACCACTGTTTTTTTTTTTTGTTATAGATGTCTCTTTTTTAGTCAAGTGTGGTTCCTTTTTGTAGTGGATTGACTCTTCTCCGTGTTGATTCAAATGGATTGACTCTTCTAAGTTTAATACTCAGTCGTGGACGTATCCACAAATTGCAGTTATGTGTACACATTTATGCAGAATTTTAACTGCCGTGGCTGCTATTTGGCCTCCCTGAGTAAATAAATTACATTGCTTAGCTTGATTGGCCCCGGCCTCTCTGTGCAGATCTTTGCTTCTTCCCTGTACTCAGTAGTACTCATATATGCTAGGATCAGATTCTAAGCAAAGTAAGTTTATGCAGTTAGAGAAAAAAATCAATTACATTACCTATATGATCTAAGTGTTCCGTACATCTTCATTGCATAAGAAAATACTGTACTATGATATACTAAAGGAGTAGGATGATGCCCAAAACAACATAGAGAGGAGTACATAGTGTCAACGGTAAGCACTACACTTTTTTACTATGCAATAAAATGTTGTGTGTATCATTTTGATGCAGAGGTCGGGAATCCGCATGCCTTTTCTAAAAAAAATACGGTGGTAGTCGACGGAAGAACATAATCTCTTCACATCTACATTATCGATTTTTTTCATTTCATGGCTAAAAGACGGCGTCCGTGTCCCTGCCGCTCTGCAGGGTCTTGCGATGCCGCCGGTGGAGGCGGCGGCGGCGGCAGAGGATTCAAGACGCGTGCGCACCCTGGACACCGCGTCTGGACCGGCCTCCCGCCCTGCGGTGCCGGAGGCTTCACCGCCGGTTGGTTTCCGCTCTCTGCATCGCAAATCAGACATGTAAAGCAGGCGCAGCCTCTCGATCAATTAGCAGCTTGGACATGCATGAGCTACTCCCTCCGTTCCAATTTAATTGACTTGCTATGGCATAGCAAGTCAATTAAATTGGAACGGAGGGAGTACTTGCTAGGGATATGGAGCATGGCAGGGAACAGCCAGTGAACAAGACAGCCAAGACTAGGAGCGCCAGAGCGCGTCGCACCATGATCCTCCACTACGGATATCTTCTCTGTGAAACTCCCTCAATTAGCTAAGCTAGCCTTGTGTTTAGGCCTCACCTTGGTTGGGTTAATATGGCAGTGCCATTTGTCACATTGTTTTATAGCTGTACTCAAGGAGCTACGGCCGCGCGGCTGGTCTGGACGCAGAAGCTCCGGTGGTCCAAGTCGTCCCTTGTGCTCGGTGCACATAGTCTGCTACATGAGTCCAGTCTCTATCTATCACATCCATCACAAGCGGATGTGTACACGGCTGGCTACAGAACATGGACGGAAATTCAAATGGCAAACTGGGACAGAAGTGTGCTGTAATTGGACATGATGTTTTGGCTCACGGGGTGTAGATGAATCTGTTGTGTAAAATGCATTTTTTACGCAATTCAAAATTCCGTACATCTTCGTTGCATAAGAAAATACTGTACTATGATATGCTACAGGAGTAGGATGATGCCCAAAACGACATACAAAGGATTACATAGTGTCAACGGTAAGCACTAGACCTTTTTATAGTAAAGAAAATACAGTGGTAGTTGATAGAAGAACATTATCTGTACATAAGCTGGATGTAATTGATATCTACGTGATATTAATATATTCATTTTATATAAAAAATATCATCTCTTTGCATCTTCAGACTGAACTGGAGCAGTGTAAAGCCAAGGCACCACGTCCTTTCAGCTCGCCACAGAACCGATCTTTTTCATTTCATGGCTAAGAGACGGCGTCCGTGTCCCTGCCGTTCTGCAGCGTCTTGCGATGCCGCGGCAGCCGCCGGTGGAGGCGGCGGCGGCGGTGGCAGAGGAGTCAAGACGCGTACGCACCCCGGACACCGCAGTTTAATACACAGTCATGGACGTATCCCCAAATTGCAGTTATGTGTACACATTGATGCGGAAATTTAACTGTCGTTGCTGCTATTTGGCCTCTCTCATTCAATAGATTACATTGCTTAGCTTGATTGGCCCCCTCTTTGTGTAGATCCTTGCTCCCTCCCTGTACTCAGTACTCAGTAGTACTCACTTATACTAAAATCAGATTCTAAGCAAAGTGAGTTTAAGCAGTTAGAAAAAAAATGTCATTACCCGTATGTTCTAAGTGTTCCGTACATCATCATCGCGTAAGAAAATACTGTACTATGATATACTAAAGGAGTAGGATGATGTCCAAAACGACATACAAAGGAGTACATAGTGTCAACGGTAAGCACTAGACCTTTTTAGTAAAGAAAATACGGTGGTAGTTGGCAGAAGAACATTATCTCTTCACATCTTCAGACTCTGAACTGAAGCAGTGCAAGCCAAGGCACCACGTACGTCCTTACTTCAGCTCGCCACAGAACCGATCTTTTTCATTTCATGGCTAAAAGACGGCGTCCTCGTCCCTGCCGTTCTGCAGAGTCTTGCGATGCTGCGGCAGCCGCCGGTGGAAGCGGTGGCGGCGGCGGCAGAGGATTCAAGACGCGTCCTCCGCACCCCGGACACCGCGTCTGGACCGGCCTCCCGCCCTGCGGTGCCGGAGGCTTCACTGCCGGTTGGTTTCCTCTTTCTGTAAAGCAAGCGGAAGCTCGATCAACTAGCAGCTTGGACATGCATGAGCTACTAGCTAGTGATATACATACTGGCATACTGAGGATCATGGAGCAGTGGTTACCTTCGGCTGTGGAGCATGGCAGGGAACAGCCAATGAACAAGACAGACAAGACTAGGAGCGCCAGAGCGAGTCGCACCATGATCCTCCACTACTGGAACTCCTTCAAGGAGCTAAGCTAGCCTTGTGTTTAATTAGGCCAAATATCCAAATATGGCAGTGCCATTTGTCCGATTGTTTTATAGCTGAACTGAAGGAACTATGGCCGCGCGGCTGGTCTGGACGCAAAAGCTCCGGTGGTCCAAGTCGTCCCTTGTGCTCGGTGCACATAGTCTGCTACTCCTAGATGAGTCCAGTCTCTATCTATCACAGATGTGTACACGGCTGGCTATAGAACGAGGACGGAAAGTCAAATGGCAGGCTGGGTATGCAAGGGCACCCGCAGTGTGTAGCCATTGTACTAGTTCCAAATGCCAAAAGGGTGAAGGGAAATGACAATCCGCAACTAGTTGCACCCGCAACTAGTTGCCGGATACCCCACTTCCGAGTTTTCAAAAATCACGAAAAAAAAATCATGGACATAGGTCATGTTGAATCTTCGACACCCAGAAAATTTCATCCAGACTACATTTCAAACTTTCATTTGTCTTTTTTGTACAGGTCACATATGATAATATTTCTGGATGAAATTTTCTGGGTGTAGTAGATTCAACATAATCTTTGTCTATGATTTTTTTCGGGATTTTTGGAAAATCGGAAGTGGGGTATCCGAAAACTAGTTGCACCCGCAACTAGTTGTGAACTAGTACCTGTATTGAAAGATTGATAGCAGAAATTCACTTTGCCCGTGGTGTATTAAAAAAAATTATAAAAATAGTAGAACATTTTAAAAAATTATGAAAAAATTGAAGGCGAACACATACCAATGTTTAAAATACGTGTCAAGTTTCGTGGCGAAATGACATTCGGTATACCCTGTGCTAAAAAAGACAAATCAGTGGTTGAAATGCAATTTCAAAAACATACTTTTTAGAGCACTGATTTTGTTATTTTTGCACAGAGCACCACACATGACATTTCATCACGAAATGTGACAGGTATTTAAAAACATGTATATGTTCGTCACAAAAAAAATCAGAATTTTTTTAAATGTTTTACCAATCGCGATGTATGGCTCTGACTATGGTGGAGTGATGATGGCGGCAGCACTTCGTGGTGCTGAAGATGGATGACGGCGGCGTTGGAGGTTTACGGAGGCCTTCCGCCGCGAATTAGCTCTGGACCCTTTGATGACTTTAGGTCGGTTTGATCTGACGGTCACGATGGCACACTGTATGGTGCTGATACGGTCGCACACCACCGTACTCATTACGTGTGATGCAAAGGCAGCATGACTTGGCATTTCCTCCCTTGATCTTTTCCTTCCTTTTAGCCCTGATTTTCGGTGATTTCCACGTCCAAAACTGTAGGTACAAATTATTACAAAGAGATTTGCAATTGATTGCTCATTGGTTATAAGTGGTAGGTATAGAATTGATATCTTGCTAAAATAAAAGACAAAGATACGTTTAAACATGAATAAAGATGCGTATATTTTACAAGCATCAAAAAACAACTGCAACATACGCCACTGCCAGCATCCACATGTTCCCAGGCCATTTCCCACGTGTCATCTGCATGTTTGCGTCACTGACTCGCACATGCCCGTGTAACCGCAAGGGTTGGGTCTGATAACAATTGTAACGTCCGGGACAAACCCACCTATTCATGGCCGTTGCATCAGGGAACTAGATTGGCCCCACATATCAACAATATCCTTTCTTTTATGCACACTTTATCCTCACTCGTCACCAGTCTTTCAAGCCAATCACGCTTAACTTTTGGGTTCCTTGAAGATGGACTCTCGGAAAAGAAGGAATGTCTTGTTGACATGTGTAGTATACCTTTCCTACTAAGTCGGGATGTCACATAAGCCACATAATTATCCTCCGGTGGGCACTTCAATGGCATGTTTGTTGCAAAACAATGTCCCCTTTGATCTTATCCATGAGACATCATACCATGCATTCTATCTTTTGCCAGTACAAAATGTGTCATCGCATTAAAAATATCTTGATCCTTCTTTTGCAAAGATTTAGAAAATTATTTGTGTAGAAAAGAATAACAAGCATGAAGTGGAGATCGAAAATGAAGTCAAATGATCAAAGGCTCTGGCACTTGATGTGTTTTTTCCACTCACTTTTTGTGAAGGATATTTTCCAATCCTTACAAGTACTCTGAAAATTGTGGGGTACATATCAACAATGTCTATAATGGTATAAATGAGAACCCTGTCGAGTATTACCGGGTCTAGATAAACTCCTTTCTTGATTAAATCCACTTCCACTTCAGTTTCATCCATTTCATGTGCTTCCAAAACATTCTGAGCTCTAACATCACGAAGCATGTCATGACTCTTACAAGAAACTCAAATAATATTGAACTAGAAACATGATTAAAAAACACACACACATGATTCATTTTCTTTTGCCACAACAATAAGAACCAACTGAAGTTGATGTGCAAAACAATAAATATAATAAGCATATGACGATTGTTTCAGGATCAATGCTACCCCTCTTCATGTTGCTAGCCCCATTATAACCTTGCCCATTGATTTGAGTGGGAGTCAAATGATGATCAATAATCATGGATTGAATTGGAACCTTACATGACATTGAAGTACTATCGGAAACATGTACTACTACACGAAACCTCTTTAATACTCTTCCAAATTATCAACATAACATAAGCAAAGAGCAATTTGTTCTTTGTGTGATATATCACTAGACTCACCAGCAATAATTTTATAGTGGCCCTCACATATATCTTTGATACGTCAAAAACGAATCGCGGAACTTTGTAGATTATTATGATATTATACATGATTTTTGGCATCTTTTTGGTTTATTTATTTGAACTAACCTACTAATAGTTGCAAGAGTGCATAAGTTCTTGCCTTGCATTTGACGTTCAGGAATTATTCATATATTGAAAAAATTTCCAAAAAAAGTTTTCGTTGCGGTGGACTCCGAACTTTCTTGAAAGTTGTCCCCACCAGAAAGTTTTTAGAGATCTCCATGCAAAGACGTGAAGATGAAGTGAAATGAAAACAATTACAACAGAAAAATTGGAAGGAATAATTTTTGTTCATATTCCTACATACAGTGATCGCCCAGACAGGAGTTCGGAAGCGACATGCAGCTGATAATGATGTTCTAGGAAACTTCGACATAAAAGTTTTGAAGACTGATAATGATGTTGATATATAATGTTCTAGAAAGCTTGTTCTAGTTGGGACTATGTCTATATAAAAAAGACAAATGGAATGGGATAAAACGAAACCCTATCTCAAAAAACCGTGTTACAGTTTATAAATTTTCTAGAAAACATGCATATAAAGATAATGGTCAAATTTGCATGGACACTACCATGTGTCTAAAATGTAACCTATTTAACTATGGATGGTGACCACCAAAGTATTCCAGGAAGCACAATAGTAAGTATGAAGTGAACTATCTAAAATAATAGGTAATACAAAAGTTATCACTATTTAGTTGACATTAACTATCTGCCAGGATAAATTAAAAGATTTCTTGGTTCATTAAGAACTTAAGATTTGGTTATTACTTCAAAGTGGATGATTACTAAAATATATGTTATTTACAAGCCAATTGCAGAGCATACACTTGTTGTCAATTTATCATCGAATCCAACTTGCAAGTCAAATTTGGCAACAGTTCTCATGCTCCAAAATTCACAGAAATTATACTTATCTGATAACACACAGAACCACTAGTATGATATTTTATCCGTACGATTTAGATATCTCTATTATGGTATTTAAGGATCTTAAAACATATATATGAACACACATTATACATAGGTGCAAATAAATATGCATACACTATACAATTTATGCATTTGTGAGAAAAATAGTTAAAGGAGATAGGTAAAAAAACATGATAATTAATTTTACAAAAGCTTATTATGTGGTTAACTATGATATATATGTATAAAATATGTACTCATTAACACTATCGTATAATACAAGCACGTTTAAAAGAAGTATGAAAGTTTATTATAAAGTATATTAATCTTATTTTCCCAAGGTCCAAATCTTGTTCTTACAATGATAGGGCCAAAGCCAATCAGTAAAAAGCCAAAGGGATTATATACAACGATGTCCGCTGTCAGGTACTGCATGTAGTATAATAAGGAATCCATTGTTTCGACGTTATGTGTCATCGACCACCGCCATTGTACTGGTATTAATTCCAATAGTTTGAGTAAGGGCTACCCACAAGATAATTAGTGACATGTGCAGATCTACATTGGAGTTGAGCAACATGATTTCATAGGAGTCATCAGATCTCACTCGGGGAAGAGGATGCTCCCTGTTTTGAAACACAACACCTGGAAATGACAAAGAATAAGATCGATTGGCAAGTACAAGGTAGTCACTCCCACAAATAAGCATAAAAAAGCACTGGGGGGGTCCGTAGTGAGGCATGTATAAGGATATTATAACAAGAATCGTGACAAAGATGACAATGACGATGGTGAGATCGTTTACTTGCAAATGTGCGAATTCATAATTTAACAGAACTCGTCTAGTTTCAACATACAATAAGTGGGTAGCCTCCGGTGAGTCACATCCTGGAGGTACCTTCCGATTTGGTTTGGGTGGGATGTGCGAGGCCGACATGTCTGGATCGGGCATGTCCCGCGGCGAATGTCTTGATGTTGCTCGGCGGTATGCATGGGATGGAGGTTTCATGGAGATATATCCGAGTGAAGGCCTAGCCTTTGGCTTGCATCCAGAGCCGGTGATTGTGATGCCTAGTGCAACGAGGTGAAGGTTCCGACTTTCTTCCTCCAATCCAGCGAGAAAGCCTAGATCCATGGACCAGATAATGACTGAGCTGCTGAATGGGGTCATCATCCTTTGAGTTGTGCATCAGACAAAGAGACTAGTGAATTAAACAGTGTCACATGGTGGTTGGCGTGGTAACCACGAGGGTGACGAGTGATTGTTTGGTCGCGGAAATAATTTGTTAGTCGGTTTCTTGTTTTGGTGCGTCTGACTCATCTTTGTTTAAATTCCCCGGATACGAAATTGGAGTAGTTGCCCGAGCAACGAAGATGATCTGCGAGAGGCGGTCCGTTCGTGAAATTTTTTGTCGAGTGAGTCTAGCACGTCTCCTCTTTGTACCTCACCATTAAAATCTGAGCTGCCTGTTTTTGTGCGAAGGCCAGGTTGTTTGGCATGAGTTGGCATGGGCTTCACGAAGCCGCCACGCCGAGATATTTGTAGGTGGTCATTCTTCGATGAAATCGGAGTTGCATAGTGCTAGTCAATCTCGACGAGAACACTCATTTTGGAGGTGTGTCCGTGTAGTTTGTGTTGATAACAAGATTTTTGTGCGTGCCCTCGCGACCTCGTGTTTCATAAAAGTCGACGAGAGTGTTCAACTCATTTATCTTAATTAAGTAGTTAATTAATGAAGATGACAAGTGTTCTGTCTTGTCAAATAAAAATGGTGCTAAACATGCTTTGTATCCAAAGCCGGTGTTTTTTTTTTTTTGAAACCGAATCAAAGCCGGTGATTGAAATTGCAGCTCATGAGCTGAAGAGAAAGCCCGTCGCCGGCCGGCCGTGGATCTTTGATCGATCTTGGCGGTCTACGGCTTTCCTACGCTATCCATTCCGATGATTCTCAGCCGCTCCTTCCTTCGCTTGCATTCTTCCAGATTTACCTTGAGTGAGTTCGTTGCTAGCTAGCTCTCTACAGTCTCCAGCAGTTCAGCTAAAAAAGGCATGGTTTGGGCCTTTGGGGGTAAAAGTCTGGGTGTTGTATATGTGTCCCACCACACCCCTTCCTTCACATATCATTTTTTTTCTCGTTGATTATTTGACAAGCAAGCAAAAAACGAAACCGTTTTGGCAAATGTTGTACTGCTGCTCTGTCATTGCTCGATGTGATTTGTTTTGACAGTAGATATGGTTCTTTTTTTAGCGGGTGACACTACAGCTCGGCCGGTTTCCTTGCATTACATGCTTCGGTTCTGTAAATTCACACGAAAAATAGGGATATTACAACAACTAAAATATTAAACTAATGTCCTAACTACCCGCATGATCTAAATGCTCTGCGCTTCTTTATTGCGTAAGAAAATACTGAATGATCTGATTCTACGTAAGTAGGAGTAGTTCAACAGTAAGTACTGGAGTAGTACAACTGACGGCTACAATTGTTTCGTCAGTCCCTTATTAGCACCCGAAATTAAGCAAAGCAAGCAGTGCAACACACCAGCGTCATATTGTTCAACATCGCACACCGGTCTTTTCATTCCCTGGCTAAGAGACGGCGTCCGCGTCCACGCTGATCTGCACGGTCTTGGTGTGCCGTCGGCGGCGGCGGTGGTGGCGCCGGCGTCAGAGGAAGAGGAACGATGACGCGGCCAGGGCCGCACCCGGGACAATACGAGTGGACCGGCCCCCTGCCCCGCGGCGGCGGTGGCTTCCATCCCCCGTGGTTTCCCTCCGGACCAGCTGCATAGCAAAATCAAACATGAAGAGCGTATACATAGCTGCATCTTACATTTATACGGTCGATCAAAGAAAGATAATTATCCAGCTGATGCTACTATGTATGCCATGATCAGTGTTGTAGCTATTCCCTCCGTTCCAAATTAATTGACGCAGTTTTAGTACAACTTTATACTAAAACTGCGACAATTAATTTGGAACGGAGGGCGTAGCTATCTAGCTTGGAGATGCATGACATGATCAGTAGATAATGGAGTTTACCTTGGAGGGCGGCCGAGAATGGCGCGGAATAGCTGATGAGAAGGACAGTCACGACTCACGACCATGAGCGCCGGAGCGCATGACGAAGAAGAAGAAGAAGAAGAAGAGGAGGAGCGGCGTACCATGATGCTGCGCGTGATACTTCTCGGTTGATTAGAACAGTGACAGTGTTTGCTAGCTTGGTTCTTAGGCCGTGGGTGGGTTCACGCGCATATCCAAATATCACATTGTTTTGTAGTGCTGGAGAAAGCTGTCTCTGTCTCAGCTCGAATAAGAAGTCAAAGTCAATCTTCAACAGAAACATCGTCAAAGTCGTCCCTCTTCCTCGATCGGTGTACGGGCACACTGAAACTAGTCTACTCTATGAGTCCAGTCCATATCTGCCAGCGCTGTCGATTGCTGACGCAGGTCACGGTTACAGTTTATAATTCTGAGAAAGCACACATATTTTCAGGATTAAGGATCTTACTGATAGTGAAGAAATAATAGAAGAACACTAAGATTAATTTCTCTGCTTCAACTTTCAACTCAATAGCTCAAGAACAGCAATTTGTGCGGGCGCACCACAAATAGGGGACGTGGCTCAACAAAAATGACAACCCGCTACTCCTCTTCTGACGACTAAAAACCCTCTAGGCCTCTAACCAGACAACCCGGAAACAACAGCAGCCCGGTCCACATCCCTTCGCACGCCCGTGGTAAGTTAAGATGGGCGCAGCGCCACGAGGAATCCACGACCAAAAAAGTGATTGATGATATGTCCAAAAAAACAAAACAAAAAAGTGACTGAAGATGAAATCAAATTTTCATCTAGCCGAAGTTTAGGAAAACTGTAAAATCATATCGTGTACAATGGTGATCTTGGATCAATGATGCATGCGATGGATAATAACTCTCAATGCAAGAGCTTTTCCTTTGTTTGACTTAACGACCACGCGAGCCTGACAACATCACGGCCCTGATTATGACCGTTAATCTGACAGTGTTCACTAAATTTACCGCGCACGAAGACGGTCACTCATATATACTAGTTTCTGTGGCGGACAAGTCTTTTTTTAGATGCTTTGGTCGACAAGTCGAATGAACTGATATTCATATTTCAGCTCGAACTGGGCCGACATAGGAATCTACCTAATTAAGTAGCGTTATCTACTTAGCAAGACTCACGCAAAAGTTGCATATTGGCATTTAGGAATTTACCTAGTTAATTAGTAACTATTTTACCCTATATATGCCCTCTTTTTACATTAAATGGACACAATATATGCCGTTTTGGTAAGTTTTTTACTACAAAACGACTTATACTGTGGAGTGGAGGTGGTAATAAAGCTGTCTCTGTCGAACATCTTTGAGCACCTCGCCGTTGGTACGCATAAAGCTGTGTACAATCGATCGAACAGCTAGCTAATCCACGGCCACAAGGGCAGTGCGTGTATAGAACGAGCTGGACAACAGCTTGGAACCAGTTAAAAGGCGTGCACAATTTAGCAAAAGAGAGCGCAGGCTCGAAACTTAATGATACCCTACCGTAGTTTCAGTAAGTCGAGGTACAGTACCATCCCAGATTATATACAATAATGAGCGGTGAGTTTAATGCAAGGTATAAGCTTGATCGACGGAAACCAAACTACTCCTATAAAATTAAGGAACCTACTATACATATATCAGACTGATAGCCGTTTCTCTCCATGACCACCGATGATATGAACCTCACCCACTTGGCAGATAACAAGTTCAGCGTTGAGGGCATCATATATGTTCCACGGAACCATCATCCATCAGTCAAATATCTCTTGGGCTTCAATTTTGCTGTGTTGTCTGCAAGGTTTGGTAAAAGGTATGAGATTGTAATGTCTCCATCTTCTACCCTCAAAGGCAAAAGTGCAAGGATAGGAATAGAATAGAATTGCAATATCATGCACATTGAAGAATCTTACACAACTCATGTTTGTTTGATTGCACCATAAGAAAAAAAATGGTTTCTTTCCAAAAGGTGACTTAACAAAGATTGTCCTACGAAATGTAATTCAGTGAAACCGTTAGGCAAATTTTCTTATGGGATACAACTCCATAAATCAAGCCACCCTCACAGAAAGGTTTTCAGACATCTGGCTTCTGTAAAAAATAAATGGTTCACAATTTGCGAACAATAGGACAAAAAAAGTTCCAACGAAATCATTCAAATCAAAGAGGTCGTAAGTGTGTATGCGTGGAAGTGCGCGCACTGTATGCATGAAACGTTTTCAAGAAAAAAACAGCATGTACTTACTGTTCATCCTTGGAGATTCGGTAATACTTCTCGGCGAGCTGCCTCTGACCAATAAGCTGAGCAAACCGCTCGTCATGAGTGATTATAATCAGCTGGAAATTCTCCTGGCCTTTCCTGCTCTCCATTATTCTATGGTGCACACACAAAGATAGATTCAGGATTAGGGCCCAAAAGAAAGTTAATGGTAGGAGCTCCAAATGGTAATGATATTGACATGTAAACTCTACCTCAATAGGGCAGCAGCTAGGCTCTCTGCATTCGGTCCATCTAGATTGGTGGTTGGCTCATCCAAAGCTAATATACCACAATTCAGACAAAATGTTTCTGCCAGTGCTAGTCGGATTATAAGAGAAGCAAGCACCTGAATAGCAGTGGAAATAACTTTGAGACATGATTCTGCATGCCGATCGAGTTCACAAAATCATGCTAGCGCTATAATCGAACAGATTGTATTGGTTTAAACAAGAGTGCAGAAGAGATGTTACAGCAGCTAACATTAACACCGACACTATGAAATCCAATAGAGTTTACCTTCTGACCAGCACTGCATCGTCCTCGCATTTCCAGCTCAGCACCACCATTTTGCATGAGAACCTAAAGGATAGTTCAAACAGTTAAATGTATCAGCAGTCCAAGCAAGTCAGTGAACATGTAGCTAGTTTGAACTTACACGATAACTATATGATCGAGTGCCAGCACCCTCAGAATCAGAATTGATGCTTATGCAATCTATATCTTGGCCTCTGTAAGTCTGCTGCCATAATTCCTTTATTATTTTATTGATCTCCTCCATTTTCATCGTATGGAACCGCATAAGAGCCCTACAGAAATACAAGTGTCCCATTGTAAAGAACGTTTAATATGAACAACTACACACGGTACTAGCGGAAGGAAAGCATCCATATAATTTAGAATAATTTCTTAGAACTAACCCTTTTTTGCCAAACTATTAACAACCACTACCGAAATAGTAGCTTCACATTAACAGAACACTGATATACCACGAAACCAGCACATTTTAGGTCAGTTGCCCCAATTTAAGAAAATCAGCACCAGAATTCTCTCATTAGCTGTTGAAGGACTCTCAGTTCTTACAAAGCGTGGTTTTCTGACACAACAACATGAAAAGGTGTAGTTTTAGGAACCAACTCAAAATGAAACATCTCACCCACCCACTCACACACGCACACACACAAGAATCAAGAGCAATTCCGGTTTCAGAAACCCTGGTAATTTGTGATTGATCACATTGCTTAATAGGAGAGAGGACAGGAGTAGATAAGACTGCCTTGCCGTTTTATCTTGGTTTCAGATTTTCTTAATCTATCAGAAAAAAGTGGGGCCTAATATTTTCAAATAAGAGAGTAAAACTTAGAGCTTTTGTTGGCCCTTACTGACATACTGGTAGTGACTGGTGACTTCTAGGGTTAGGTCGTGTGATCAATAATGGAGCCATAATAAGTTTATCGACCAACCAATTTACGCACAAGATCAATTGATATGTCACGTGGATGTAGCTTATGTCTGTGTCCAGAACTAGAGCCAGTGGTAGGTATTATAGTACCATGCAGTACAAGCCCATTCTTATAAATTAATCCAGTATTGTGTTTTCCTCTGCATGCATCCTTGCATTCATGATAGGTTTTCATATTTGACGTTCTATAGCACCTCGCCGCTCACAACATTAGAGCAGCCTTTGTATTTCATGGGAAGAAACTTGAATCCGAAGAAGCAAGGGATAATTTCATTAACAACGCCAGCCTGACAGCCCTAGAAGGGCAGTAGATAGATGTTCATCATGCATCTCATGCTCTTCGGCTTATATGCTCGGCAGTTTTCATAGCTCGAGTGAAAAGTTTTTGCGGGTGCCGAACCAAGACAGAAAACTACATAGACATGGATTTCACTTCACACGAACCAACTCAAAATCCTCAGAAATTTAAATCCCTTCCGGTGGCATCAAAGTCAGTAGTCATCTCACATCAGGTTTTTGTTTTGAAGTGCCACGCCAGATCCTTCTCCATTAGGAATTGGGACTGGGGATGGCGCATGCCCAGCAATGGCAATGGGACCGCACGAAATGCCGACACGGGTCTGCACCCACCAACCTCGGCTCCTGCCAATCAAGAATGCATACCTTGTTGGGAAAACAGTCCCAGTGTTCTAACGAGATCCCCAAGGTGAATAGTAGTCTTCATGAGATATAGAGGTGTTAGGCGCTTGCAGGCTGTGGGGAGGAGATGATGCAGGAGTTGAGAGGCAGCACGGCAGTCGATCCGGCCAGTGGTGCGACGCAATTAATTTGGGGCGGGTCGGGAGGCGCTACACTGTCTCAGGGTGGAGAAACAAACTGTGGAGGCAGAAAAGCGGAGGAGAGCGGGCGTGGGACGGTCGAACAGACAGGCGGGACGGCACAAACCCAACGCAGTCTTCTTTCCTTCATCGTTCGATGTGAGCAGGGAGGAGAAAACAAGGTTGCATGTTCGCTTGGGAGAAGAAAAAGAAACGACACGGTACGGTACGACTTAACCAGTGGCAGTGGGTAATTTCTAGCAAAACTTAGAATCCGATGCGGTAGAAGCCGGGGTAGATCTGCTGTGTAAAAACACTACAGAAAGCAGGTCGCGTTTGCAAAATCAGTGGTGAAAATAACTCGTTTGATTAGCTTTTAACCATTTTTCCTAGGAAGCGGAGCCAAACGCAGCACCTTAGTTACACATACTTCTATACAAAACAGGCCAATAGTCATAACTCACAACTGTAATAACAGAATCTATGTGTGAAATTCATGCTAAGTGAAACTTGAACATAAAGACAGGAGCACAATTTGCATGAAAATATGGAAATTGTAATGTTTTAAAGTTAATAAGTTGTTTCAAATGCACAAAATTGAGATGGACCACTGACAGAACTTGATGATCCGACAGAAAATATGACATGGTGTGAAGAATAAATGCTTTAAACGGCCATATTTTCAGCCTATTACTCTTCTACATTGAAGAAAAGTAAGTCTATCTAAGGCAAAGAACAAAAATATTACTTGTCGCAGTGAAGAGTACAATGTTTAGAAAGTCAGTACAATCTCTCGAGGTAACTACAGAAATTCTTATACACAATGGCAAGAAATGACAGCGCAAGGGTACTCACTTGTCCAAAGCAGCATAATATCGGTCCAAGTCCTTATTTGCCATCTCGGTTGTCTGCGACCACATCAGTTACTTTATCAAGTAATAAGATCACAAAATCGCAGAAACTGAACCTCGAAGAGCATGACATCTACCTTAAGTTGGAGAAGTTGATTAAAATATCTCTTCTCAATATCCTTGTACTGCGTCTGTTTAAGCTCAAGCTTGTGCTTTGAAATATTACTTTGATAAACAGAAATTGTTCCCTGGCACCTATTATACTGCAAGGATTGCCACGAAATCAAATATCATGGTCGTCAGCCATAAATGATAGTCTCATACTAAGAAATAGTGTAAGATGTCTGTACTTTAACTTTCAGAGTTATTACTTTGGTCCTTGTACTATGAAAAGGCCCATTTTCATCCATTTGTGCATCAGGAAAGTAATCATACATCTTGCTCCACCAGTCTGGCCCTAACCGTCCCCGTCTGACGCCCATACTGGGGGCCAGGACTCTGATGGCACGCTAATTTATCGCAAGGACTGAAACACATTTTCATAGTACCAAAACCTCTGAAAATTGAAGTATGGCCATGCGTTTTACTCTTTAAGAAATTTATGTATTATTTGACCAAATGCATGTTCATGATACCCTTAAAAGGTATAAGAAGAGAAAGGCATCTTAGGGAACTGTATCAATCGTTTGGAATGAAATAAACACAATACCTCTGAAAGAAGCCTCTCTTTTTCTTGAGCATGACGCTTAAGATCAGCTTCTATAGTAGACATGCTGCCAATGGAAAGCACATTATCTTCAAGTAATTCGATATCATGAGTAAGCCGATCCACTTCAGCCTTCGTTTTCCTGTAGTTCAGGTTGTCATCAATGTTTCTTTTCAACTGATCTTGAGTCCGTAATACTTCTTTGCTCCTGTCTAGCTCAGCCGATATGTCTTGCTTTCTTGCCTCGTAATTTTGTAACTTCGACAAGTTCAGCGTATGCTTTTCCTGCAATTCATTAAGCTTCTCTACTTTCTTTGAATCCAGGTACCTAAGAGGGTATTTTTGGGGCAAAGTAAGTAGTAAAAGTGGGACAAATCGAAAGAGCAGGAGTGAAAAAATATATACTCTTTTATTCGTTGGTTGAGAGTTCCGATTGCATCGATTTCTTGCTGGAATGCCCTTTTTCTATCTACAAGCTGATAATACTCCTGATCAAACCTATCCTTCAAAGCTTTATGTTCTTGCAACAAGCTGTCTTTCTCTTTGGACAATGGACCAAGAGCCTCTTCTAAATGCTGTATCCATGAAAAATAAAAATAAATAGCATTATTATATTACTGTGCACAAGCGCAAGAGTTACTGTGTCACTGATACACAATACGACGCAGGAGTACAACAAAAACAATAATGAGGTCACGCCTTCAGGGTCAAAATCTAGATCGTATGTCACAAGTATAACGTGCATGCACCCAGTACTGGCCAAGTGAACCATAAGCCCAACTAGTTGGTGGCCTAAGCAGACGGTACTAGCAGAGTACATGATGGAAGCTGTTGAACCGTTATTGGGCCTGGCCCATGTATGTGAGAGCTGAGCACTTAGAAGTGTAGGGGTACGCATCCTCCCAGACCTAATACGAACCAGAGCAACACCCAGCCGCCGGACACCATGGAGACCACCAGGTGAGCTCCTCTCTGCTCAACATGGTATCAGAGCTGGCGACTTCGACTGGCGGCGCTGCAGGCCGGCGCGGGCGCGAGGCGGAGGAGCAGGGAGCCACGTGCGCCATGGCTGCGGCGAGAAGGGCTGCGAGGGGCAGCAAGGGGCCGAGCGCACTGCGGTGCGGGGCCAAGGCGGAGATGGTGCAGGAGACTGAGCGGGAGGTCGTGGACCTCGTGCTGCTGGTTGAGGACGTCCAAGACGCGGCGCAGTTGATGGACCTGATTGGAGCGCGTGCTGAGGGTGCAGAGGCAGTGAAGGCAGCAAGGATGGCTGAGGGCCTGGAGGAGAAAGAGTGCGCCGTGGAGAAGGGCGCGATGCACGGTGTGTGGAGCTGGGTGCGAGATGCGGCACAGCAGGCGTGGAGTGCGGTGGCGCAAGTAGCTGAGATGGAGCTGGTGCCCTTGTTGGAGGGACTGGTTCCCGTAAAGAGGGAGCAGCTGATGGCAGAGGAGATCTCATGGGAAGAGATTGAGGTGTCGGTTGGGCATTTGGAAGGAAAAGCCGGCGCTGGGGAGGTCATTGATGCGAACAAGGAGAAGGTTGAGGACGTTGTGATGAAAAAAGCTCAAGGTATGACCGAGAAGAACAAGAAGAAAGAGGTTGGTGCGATGCTGCCAGAGGGGTTGTTGAGTGCGGCAGGGTGCTGCTGTTCGGCAAGGGAGGAAGATGAGAAAGGTACTGGTGTTGATGTTGGTACTTGCAGCAAGGGGGAGAATGTGTGTGATGTTGTTGCAATGCTGAAGAATGAAGAAAGGGCGAACTTTGTGTATACTGCTGAGAAGGCTGAAAACGTCTTGTTCATGGCTCATAGAACAAGTCCGGAATGGATTCTGGACTCAGGGGCATCCAAACATGTCACAGGAAATTCGAAGGAGTTTGAACTCTACAACTCATATCCTCCCACACACAAGGAAACTGTTCAGATTGCTGATGGCACAAGGCAGCCCATAGTTGGAGTAGGGTCAGTGCAGTGTACTCCAACGATCAAACTGTACTCGGCTTTACATGTTCCTGCATTCCCAGTGAACCTGGTGTCGTTGAGTGCTCTCGTTGATCAGCAGGACTGCAGAATTATTCTTGACAGAGAAGGTTGTTTAATACAGGATCGACAGACAAGAAGACAGATTGGTACAGGAACTAGGCGTAGAGGATTGTGGCACATGGATCGTGAGGGAATCGGTCACACAAGTGGCTCTGTGTTTGCAGCAGTGGTTGGAGAAAGGGAGACCAAGGCAATGATTCACCATTGCAGAATGGGACATATTTCTTTTGACAAGATGTATAAGGTGTTTCCCGATATGATGAAAGGAGTGGATAAAGAAAAATTGAGATGTGATGCATGTGAATTTGCAAAGCACACCCGAACTGTCTATGTGAGTAGGGGACTGAGGAGTATAACCCCTTTCATGCTGGTGCACACTGATGTTTGGACATGTCCTGTTACCTCTATTAGTGGAATGAAATACTTTGTGACATTCATCGATTGCCACACACGCATGACTTGGGTTTACCTCATGAAACATAAAGATGAAGTGTTCACCTGCTTTCGAGACTTTTATGCCTATGTCCAAACGCAGTTTAAGGTGCAAGTTCAAGTGCTTAGATCTGATAATGGGACAGAGTATATCAATAAGAAGTTTGGGGGCTTTCTTTCCGATCATGGAATTCTACATCAGACCTCTTGTCCAGATACCCCACCGCAGAATGGCGTGGCTGAGAGGAAAAATCGTCATATATTGGAGGTGGCTAGGTCCTTGATGTACACTATGAATGTTCCAAAGTTCCTTTGGAGTGAAGCTGTGATGACGGCTACCTTTCTCATAAATCGAACACCTTCCAGAATCTTGCAAATGAAGTCTCCATGTGAGTTGTTGCTGGGTGAAAACAAGTTTACAGTTCCTCCTAGGGTGTTTGGCTGCACTTGCTTTGTTAGGGATCACAGGCCCTCTGTGACAAAACTTGATCCAAAGGCAATCAAGTGTATCTTCATTGGCTATCCCTCCGGCCAGCGAGGGTACAAATGCTGGAGTCCCTCCGACAGGCGCACATTTGTAAGTGCTGATGTTACTTTTTGGGAATCTAACCCGTTTTATGGTGAACCAACAGATTTGAGCATATTGTTCGAGACGCTTGACCAGCGGGAATCTGCAACTGGTCAAGAGGGGGAGAGTGCTGGTCCTTCTAGCAGTCCTGCTGCTATTTCTTCAAATGGACAGCAGCAACAACCTATTGTTGGTTCTATTCCTCTAATTGTTGGGTCTATTCCTGTCCCTGTAACGACGGAAGCGCATAATGACATGAGGTGGCCAAAGGTTAACGAAGAGCAGAACCTCCGTGTCTACTCTCGAAGACACAGGGCTGATGAGCAACAGCAGCAGGGGGAGATGCAGAATGTAAGTTCACAAGGTGAAGATGAGTCATCTGAAGGCAGCTCGTCAGAAAGTGAGTCAGGAGATACATCAGGTGTATCCCCCTCAAGCTTGCCAATTGCGTTAAGAAAGGGAACAAGAGCAGCTGCAACAAAACCGATTGAGAAATATGGTTTTGAGCACGATATCAGCAACTATGTATCATATGATGCTCTGTCTCCGTCTTATAGAGCATTTGTTACCTTACTTCAGACTGTTTTGATTCCATCAGATTGGAAAGTTGCAAAGCAGGATCCTAAGTGGTGCGCAGCCATGAGAGAGGAATTGGAGGCATTGAGGAAGAATGAAACATGGGTACTAACTGATCTCCCAAAAGGAAAAAAGGCTGTTGGTTGCAAATGGGTCTATACGGTGAAGCAAAATCCCGAGGGAAAGATAGAGAGGTACAAGGCAAGACTGGTTGCAAGAGGCTATACTCAGACATATGGGATTGACTATGATGAAACCTTTGCTCCCGTGGCGAAGATGAACACTGTGAGGACTCTTGTATCATGTGCAGCAAACTTTGGGTGGCCTCTTCATCAGCTAGATGTGAAGAATGCTTTTCTGCATGGCGATCTTCAAGAGGAGGTATACATGGAGGTACCACCTGGAATGGCTGCGGCCGGCAATGGTGAGGGGAAGGTTTGCAGGCTGAAGAAAGCACTTTATGGACTGAAACAATCTCCAAGAGCTTGGTTTGATAGGTTCAAGCGTGCTGTTTGTGGAATGGGGTATGGACAGTGTAATGGTGATCACACTGTGTTTTATAAGCATTCAAACCGGAAGATAACCATTCTAGCCGTATATGTGGATGATATTATAATAACTGGAGATGATGAGGCTGAGATAGGTAGATTGA
The DNA here is from genome assembly GCA_947311845.1 of Poa pratensis. Classification (NCBI taxonomy): domain Eukaryota; kingdom Viridiplantae; phylum Streptophyta; class Magnoliopsida; order Poales; family Poaceae; genus Poa; species Poa pratensis. The sequence continues at coordinate 30,403,668 of CAMZMU010000103.1, read as the reverse complement.
AGCAATGTCTTAGCAACACATTTGAAGTAAAGGATCTCGGCCAATTGAGGTACTTCTTGGGCATAGAGGTTGCAAGGTCAAGTAAGGGAATAGTCTTGTCACAACGGAAGTATACTCTGGATCTACTCAATGATGTGGGCATGATTGGGTGTCGAGCAGCTGCTACACCTATTGATCAGAATCACAAGATAACAGTGGATTCAGGTGAACCTGTAGACAGAGATAGATACCAGAGACTTGTGGGGAGACTACTCTACTTATGTCACACTAGGCCAGATATAGCCTTTGCCGTGAGTGTCGTAAGTAGGTACATGCATGATCCAAGGAGTGAACACCTTGAGGCTGTTAACCGCATCTTGAGATATCTAAAGGGTACCCCAGGAAAGGGTTTGTTGTTTGAAAGTAATGGACACCTAGTTGTGGATGGGTACAGTGATGCAGACTGGGGAAGTTGCTTGGATGACCGACGATCAACTTCAGGGTATTGTGTGTTTGTCGGAGGAAACTTAGTGTCATGGAGAAGTAAGAAGCAACCTGTGGTGTCAAAATCAACTGCCGAAGCAGAATACAGAGCCATGTCCCAGGGGTTGAGTGAGATGCTATGGGTGAGAAATCTTCTAAGTGAGCTGAAGTTACTAAGAGAAGGGCCCCTGCATGTCTGGTGTGACAATCGGTCAGCTATATGCATAGCAAACAATCCCGTTCAACATGATAGAACTAAACATATTGAGATTGACAGGTTTTTCATCAAAGAGAAGTTAGATGCGGGGATAATCAAAATAGATCATGTGAGTTCAGGGCAGCAGATTGCAGATTGCTTGACCAAGGGACTTGGAGCTAGAGAATGCAGTCTGGCATGTGACAAGATGGGGATGATAGATATCTATCACCCATCTTGAGGGGGAGTGTTGAACTGTTATTGGGCCTGGCCCATGTATGTGAGAGCTGAGCACTTAGAAGTGTAGGGGTACGCATCCTCCCAGACCTAATACGAACCAGAGCAACACCCAGCCGCCGGACACCATGGAGACCACCAGGTGAGCTCCTCTCTGCTCAACAGAAGCACTTTCAGTTCCATATGAACTAATGGCTTACAACTGCACACGTTACTGTATCACATACATTTATTGCAAATGGCACATATAAATCACTGTTGTTGTTTATACAAGTTTTTCCAGTTGACCTGTGTTACGAGCTCGACTGTAAGGCAAGCGGGAATGGAGGTGGATGATGGTTTATGTTTTGAGCACAGGGGGTAGTGAGGCTCGTCCTCATGAGCACAATGGGGTTCCTCCTTGGCTATGACGCACTCAGCAACTCCGAGCTGGGGCAACAGTCGTAGGTGGTCATAATGCTGAAGTCTCCTCATTTTATAGAGAGCTTTCCGAACAATTTTGGCCAAGAGATAAAGAAACCAAATAACTAATATGATATGAAACCAAACAAACCAAAAATATTAAAGAAAATCCCCACACAATATGAAACTAGAGATAGCTTGGGATAAGGACACCTAGCAACTTGTCGCTCATGCCATGGCCAGCGGTTTCTATGACGAGGTGGTTACAGGTGCAGGCCTGGAGCCTTCTCTGTAGGTCAGACCCCAAAACGCATATGTAACAACCGGATGCTCTAGGAGTCAGCATATACATTAATGGCGCCTCCCAGTGGCTTGCAAAGATAAGAAGTTACTCCTCACCTCAAATAAAATAAGATATATCTCCCGCTAACTACATGAAAATATGACACGGAACGAAATGCAAATAGGGCATAAATCTCAATAACACAGAGACTTAAGGAACCGTGTTTCCGTAACGAAAATATTAACTGGCTGGCCCAGCATTGCAGAGAAATGGAGGTAAAGTACCTTCTGATCTAGAATCAGTTGCTCTTTTTCCTCGGCAAATTGTAACAAATCTTCTTCAGCCTTTCTGAACTTATCCACTATATTTGAAGCACTAACTTTTTCTTCCCTAAGAGCATGCCACCGCATTTGAGCATTTGAAAGATCCTCAGTAAGTATTTTTTGTTGATCCCTGAGATCATCCACTTCAGTAATCAATGTGTCCCTGCCAAGCAGATGTCGATAACCAACATAGGTGAGCTTCCAAGCGTAAGTTATGTTAGAAATAAGAAGAATATTTTGATTCAATTGCTTCACGGGTGATACACTGAATACTTGGCATTTGTACGCACAAACAGTTGCAGAATATGAAAGCTGAAACATTTAAACATCCTATAAACCTCTCTCTATGTGCTTAATTGTATACGTAACAGGCCAAATATGGATATCCCTATACTAATATAAAACAGGGATTATCTTATAGAAACAAGCAGAGATTGATCAGAACCATGCAAAAAACGTGTCAGAGAAGTAATTTCCTCCTTTATTGGCAAACCTTTCGCAGGACCAACAAAAGAAACAATCGAAACAACTAAAACTGAGGAAATCTAGCCTAGATTTTGGTCTTCACTCTTCAAGAGAGACCCTTTTCGCCTCCCTTTTAGAATGAAAGTGGTGCTTGCAGGCCTCTTGTTTTGCAGATTACGTTAAGAGTTACCGCAAGTTTGTTCCACGTTGAAAATTAATACCTTGCCCTCAGCACAGAGTTCAGCTCCAACTGAATTTCCTCCACAGATCTAACACCTTGGCCACGAGAATCAAGCTTATATTCAAGATCTTGGACTTCTGGTTCTAAGACCTGTATTGCTTGCACATGACTGTCGATGGTACGAATTGGATGTAACAAGACTTCCACTGCATCCCTTTCCATTTTATATTGGGCAACAACGCTGGCAAGCTGCAATGCATCAATAATACAAGTCATAGCAAAATAGAAAATTAATCATAAAACATGGTTATAGAAATGGCACCTCTACTGCTGTGTAAGTAAATAAGGTATGATTTCCTCACCGGAACTGTGTTTGCAAAAGGTTCAAGTAAAATTTACCAAGTGACAGTGCTCCTATCTAACATGTGGGTGTGACCTAGGAGATGAGCGAACAAAATAATAATAATTTACTAACCCTCAGGAGAGGATGAAACATTCCATAGCCCAGTCTCAAAGAGCATAATATCTTCTCCAGTAGCAAATTCCATACTTGTACAACAATTTTATAGATTGATTTTACTACAAGTTGACACTTGACGTGGAAGAAAATATCACTAGGATTGTGCCTCAGGAGTGCGGAATCATTATCAGGAACCATAGTGGAGCTAAGAAATATTCCAGCTTGGAAGTAATTTGGTGAAGAGAAAAGCGCATGTCATTTAAGGCATTATGTTCTACTGTCTGCTATCCTTATTTTGTGCATGAGTTTAATTAAAATAAAGTGGTTTCAATAACAGATGACTAACATCTTCGCATGTTTGCTCCTTCTCACTCGCATCCGCCTCAAGTTGTTCCAAATCCTTCTCTGCTAAAGGTATAGTCTCTTTCCCCAGCTTCATATACTCATCATAAATCACACGGAGATCATCCAATTGCTTGAAAAAGTCTTCAGCGTCTGATTTCACCATTTCCAGCACTTTCATGTGCTCTGCGGAACTTGTACCTGTTGTCCTTTGCTGAAAGATGCAACATAGAATAAACAATAGACGTCCATCATATGCACAAAGCAACTCTAATTAAACGTAAAAGGTAGCATGCTATTAATTACTAGATCACCCACCTTCTTTACAAACCAGTCCTCTTCATCAGGTGTGAAAGCGCGATCACAACAAGGGCACTTGTGAGTATCACGGGCAATTTTTTCATAAGGGTCATACATTATTCGCATTCCCTTTGCAAGATTGTACTGACTGCATACAGGCAGAAAGCACTGAATTTGGGCATCAGCATGTGGCTTACAGAAATAGCAACAATTATGGATACTTACTTTCTGTGTTTATCTCTATCATCCATGGCATCCTTCAGGATCTTGGGGTACGTGTTGATGTCAACAGAAACCTTAGTAACGGATTGAAGTTTCGAGTTGAGACTCTTTCCTTTGACTACACGAAAAGATTAACATTTATGAGTGGCATTCAATATGTGTCCATAAGACAGCACAGTATTGACGTACTGCATAACTAAAGCATATAGAAGTTTTTGCTTAGATTTTTCGTGCATATCAATGTAATTCAGGCACTTGAACATTGACATAGGTAGGTGTGCAAGCCAACTCATGCTTCAATTTAGCCCAGGTAAATAGATAAGCTAACAGTTTGTGTAACGCATTAGTTGGCTACTGCATTCATTAAACTGCAACACTAGTTATCCTTACCGGCTAAAAAGAACACTAGTTACCCCTGATTCCTATGTAGTGAGGATTAAGAATGTAAACTGTAGATTAGCCAAATTGTATTTTAGGAACAATGTCTATTGCATACATTCTACTTAGTTCGCATTGAATCTGTCATCGTTTCAAGATAGCATCTCAGCAAGATAATAAATCCTTAACAGCAAGGAGAAGTAGTGTTCACGTCTCAGATTCTGATTTTCCCGATTTCAAACATAATGGAGTTTTTACGTGCCAAATTATGTCAAATAAAGAATCACCAAGTTGGTACAAAATAAGTAAGTGTGGAGTGGCCATATCTAAATTTACCATCCAATTCTTTTTGAAACTTTGACAATCGGCTTTTAGCACCATCAACTTTCATCCGTGCAAATTTCAATTGTTGTTCTGCTTCTTGAGATTTTGAGTTCCGTTCATTGTAATCCGCATCTTTAGACCTGAGTCAAGTAAAGTTTTGTGGTGCCATTAGCATACAAAGCACCAGAAAATATAAGTGCCTCATGTATTATTATTGCCTTTGTGATGGCAGGATGAAAGCATAATACTCTACTAGTCGAGAGCATGTTGGGTGTGCACAGTTACATGTACCATTGTTGCATTGACAATATCAGGGTAGCATAACATGTTACTAGTTCAAGCACAAACTGGGTGTGGAGGCCTAGACGAAGCATTAACAGACTAAACCCTTGAAATACGCATCCATGTGTATGTTTACAACTAGCATGTACGTTACACAGAATACATACACATTGCATCAAACCGTACTGATTAGATATACTACTACCGGTCAGTAACCACCAAAATGATGAATAGAAGATCAATTGCATCGAAGAAACAGTCCATGGCAAATTCATTTTGAACATGAGTGGAAACGGGACATATTATGGTCTAGAAATTCATTGGGAGAGATGATTAAACATATCGATAAAGCACTTGGATACAAACCCAAAAGCTTGAGTAATCTCCTTGTTGAGATCCTTTTCAGAAGGAACCCACTGAAGAACTTTTCTAATTTTGTCCTTGTGTTCATCATATCTGCATGTTTATAGAACATGTTATTTGAAAAAAAAATCACTGGATGAACTGGTATTGGAATATAACCGCAAAATAAAATATAGAGAAACTAAAGAGGGGGGATGGAACATACATCTTTTTACATTTTTTTTTGGAAATTTCCAACTCATCCTTCTTCATTTCTAGTTTTACTCTGTCATTAGAGTCACTAGTTATGTTATCCTTCTCCCGATTAAGTGCTTTTATCTTCTGATCCACGGTATAATCTCTGTGCGCTTCTGACTTATAATCGAATCATAGTCTCTTTCTCCCAGGGCAAGTGTCTTCCTCTCAACTTCGATTTGCTGTTGAAATCACACGGATGGGAGACCTTAGTTATCTAAATTAAAAATGTCAAACTGTCCAACACTGAGAAACTATCTTTATCTTTTTGGGTACTCCCTCCGTTTCAGGATATCTGTCCTGGGCCTCAGGAAACTCCACTTCAATATATTGATTGAATCAAGAGGGTAAACATTGTCATTTTTTGACGTTGTACACCTATTTAAATGCTTCTGGAATCGCTGATTGGTTGGTTCTAGTGTTATCTAAGATTATTTTATTTAAATTTTCTTAGATTAAGTCCTTTCTTGGTCTGTGTGCAAGGTCGGCTGAGAACACATAGTGAACTAGAGGGAGTAAGCAAATGATACCAGCCAATTACATCTTACATCAATGCATAGTTGCAATGGATTAAAAATAGTTAGGTCTAAAATACCATATGCCGCTCCCTTTCATCAATACGGGCCAGATTATGCTTTGAAAGCTCCATTTCAGCAGCATCCGTTCCTTCTCTTTATCTTTCATGCGCCTTAAAACACCTACCTGGAAGTGTTTAATGTATTTAAAAATGGTATCTGATATACCAGTTACAGAAGATCAGTGTACAAGCACAGTGTTCTTTCCATTACTAACCTGAGATTCTTTCTTAGATTGTATCTGGCCATCAACTTCAGAGTAGCGAGCATTTACTCTAAGATAACGTCCCCAAAGAAACTCTAATTGCGTGTCATTAGATTTCTGCTCAACAAAAGCAATTTGATCATAAGTGACATACTTGATAACAAATCAGGTCTTCAGCATTGACTCATTAATAATTTACTGTGTATACTGGAGCAAATGCTTTCAGTATAGTATGGTAAGAGGCCAATAACCTTCCTTGAACACTTTTTGAACATATATCATATAATCATGGATGGACTGAGATGCAATACAAAAATAGGCAACAAAATTACCAAGTTACTCTGCGCAAAATGAAGCACACTTACAATATAACACCCCAGAAATATTAATGTTGAGCACGATTCCAAACAAAATCAGGAGCAAGTTCAGATGGAAATTTTTACTTATCCAAATAAATTCCAAAATACAAGGATGTAGTATTGTAACCTTCTTTTCCTGCAAATCGTTCTCGAGATTCGATAATCTTGCTTTAGTTCTGTTTGTAAGGTTCATGGCAACATCATCAGTAAACGGAGCATCAGGAACTGGCCCAAGATTATGTTTGGTAAATATCGTCCTGATGGCTGAGTCTCGTTTGTGCTTCACGGACAGTGAGCCTGAAAACAACATACATGGATTTAATCTCGTACCACACAATGTCCACTATTCCTTACGAATGGTAAAGCCAGCCCAAAGAAAATATGAAGGTTTACAGCATTACTTCAGCTTCTGCCTGGAGCTTTCCTATTTCACGTGTCAAATCATTCATGGTCGCAGACAGCAAGGAGCTGTTTGTCTTTTCATCGTTCATCTCTCGTTCTAGTTTACTGATTTTCGTTTCCATTAATGTAATTCTTTCTTCAAATTTTGTTTGCCATTCCTTCAATTCCTCGTCGGTATCTAAAGGAAGCAAGATAAACAGTCAATATGCTGACAAGGAACCATTAGGCTCAGTATGTGAATCCCAACAAAGAGTGGGCTGACACTCTACTACCAGCAATAATCAATGCAGCAAGTAATGGGCCATATTCTCTAGTAATATGAGTTCTTGTTTTTGGAAGCCAAGCCATGGCCCAGGATGGTCATAACGACTGTCCGCCGCTGATTAAAATGATGAGGAGTTGCTTACCTTCATTTTCCTCAGAAAGAGCAGCATATTGTTGCTGCTGAAGTGTAAAATATGTACTTCTAGCAGTTGCCTTGGTGCTAATTTGCTCCTGAAGTTTCCTCAATTCATCCATACTTGTTTGTGTACGAACGATTTTGTTTTCGACAGCCTGGATGTTTGTTTTCAGGTCCTCCATTTGAGTTTTCAAGGCATCTGACTTCTCTTGATCTTGTGCAATACTGTCACGAAGCTGCGAGCGTAGGGGTAATTAAAAGTGTAGAACAGATAGATTTCAGTGCAGAGAAAAAGTGTGTGCTGCTGCATGTGAACACTGACATGCGCTAGCAATTGCAATAATTCGAAAAAGGTTGGCAGAATGGCAACAAACTATAAAAGGTAAGGGAACCATATCAACAAACAACAATAATGAGAAAATTAAAGTAATTTGTGCAATGGCACGATATAAAAGGTACTACTTGGACCATTGATTTCTATGATAACATGGTGTTACAGATCACACAAAAAGGAAGTGTATACTTCATGATGAATTTAGTAATGACAATTTCTTTCCTTTTCAAAATGTAATGCAACATTCAAGTGGTACATTTATATTTATATATTGACGATCATACTTAAAAACGTCTGAACATCACAAATTCTAGGATGACCCCTATTTGTGGTGGTTAAGTATATTTAATAACCAGTGTGAGAAGGAAAGATATACATATGTTGTTGCTGGTACTCATCTACTATTTCCAACCGAAGTAAATTCCTCAAAATATAGGGCCCAGGAAGAAAATAAGAGTAAGAACAAGTACGACAACATTACAGCAAAGGCAATAGAACTGAAGTGGTCTACCGTACTAAAACCAAAGTATTCGAAAACTGCAGTATTTTCATGTCTATGCAACAAATACTTCAGTTTTGGAAAAAGATCCAGACCTCTTTTTTATATACTGCAAACTTAGTGCAGTTTTGTAGATACCGAAGTATATAATACTACAGTTTTTGTTCAAGCCAAACACCTTAAAGGGTAGTTTACGAAAATGCAGTATTTTTAGAATACTTAAAAAAAACTTTGCTGCTAAACACACCCTAAGTGTTTAAGTAAATGGGTATCACTCTTACAGGGTGTTATTTGTATATTCACCCCAATGTAGTGTATGTACGTAATCCCATGGCAATAACACAAAATAGGATATATAATCATATAATCTGGAATAGCAAATGAAAACATTTAAATAGAAGAATGAAGACAAAATAGAAATTGATGGGCAACGAAAAAAATCTTGGAAATAAGTAGAGAAGATAAGTGATAGAATCAGAAACTTCTGCCCTGGCATATATGAATTACAGAGTTTGCAGTTCTGCACCCTCACGGCTCGACCTCAAATCAGTAGCATAGCTACATAGATTAAATTTCTCTAAATCTTAAGAGAAAATTAGCTGCAGTACCACTGCAAATATAATATTTAGAAAGATGCAAGCACAAACGGATCAGTAAGCCAGTGCCATCAAATGCCATAAGTTATTGACAACGCCATTATCATTAGGTTTTCAGTCTATTTTGGACACCAACAGGAACTTCTAAGAAATATCATATTTTCCCTATTCCCTTAGTGGCCTTTCTTGTTCTCTCTGCTACTTTGTTTACATTGTCTTCTGTGTAACAAACAATCAGCTGCAGTGATTCTTGAGTTGGATTTGTAATGTCATTGGCGAAGCTGGTCCGTTGCCAATGGCAGGTTTCTAAATACCAATGTTTGCAGTACCACCAGACTAATTTTCTACTTCTATATAGTGGCAGTGTATCATGAAGAAAAGATAAAATTACCCTGTATGCTTGGTCTTTAAGAGTCTGAAGATTCTCCAGCTTTAACCTAAAAGTCTTGATTTCTTGTGCTTGCTCCTTGTGAAGTTTCTTTATGACTTCGAGGGCTTTGGTATAGCTGTACATCGGGTATGGAAATTAAACACGTCACAATAATCAAATAAGAAAGTTATGGTATTGGTTGTCATAGCTTCTTAATTATTACTAAGTAAATAGCAATGCATTGATGTACCGGGTAGCAGAAAAGATGTCGTCAAACTTTTTCTTAAGTGTAGACGGGTCCTGCAACGGCCAATTGGACTCATCTTGGTGCACAAATATAACATTCTCCAGTATAGCCTTTGAAACACCCATTAGGGCTGGAATTTCCCTATCCATATCAGCGCATCTGTAGCTGAGGCAAACCTTCTGAACTCAAAAAATTTAAATGAGGCTATGAGTTGAAAGAACTTTCAGCAGTATTCCAGAAAAAACTAACAGCCTTCTAGTTATACAACTGAGTATTCCTACTACAAATTACTTAGGATCAATGAAAAAAAAGTTGTGAAAATTATATTGTCTACATTCACATGGATCTATATTTTCTAAATTGTGTGAAAATTATATTGTCTACATTCACATGGATCTATATTTTCTGAATTGTGTGAAAATTATATTGTCTACATTCACATTATCTATATTTTCTGAATTGTGTGAAAATATATTGTCTACATTCACATTATCTATATTTTCTGAATTGTGTGAAAATTATATTGTCTACATTCACATGTATCTATGTCATCAGGGTGTGTGTATGCAACCATGGGGTCGAGTCAGAAACTAGATTTATTTTTGGGGTTGCCTTAGTGCCATAAGCCGAATGTAAGTATCTTATGGCAATACAAATAGAGCAAGTTAAGGAGTGGGCATGACAAGGCATTGTATTTTTATAGAACTGAAGGTTCAACAACCTTGTGTGGTGAGTTTGGTATAACATGGAAATTCAAGCATAGCCTGGAAATTGAAGCATAGCCCATATATATATATGTTGAAATAGCAGAATCAATATAGCTCAACTGCAAGACGAGCATATGAATGAAGCGAAATAAAGGCCAGAGAGTGGGGAAAGAAAGGACCTCGCCCGTGTGCGGATTTATAGTCTGGAGGACGCTCTCGATTGCCTTAAACTCCATCTTTGACGCCTTCTGGGTAAGCTGGAAAGAGCGGATGCAGACCACATCCTTTCCTGCCGCTGTCTTGAAGCGCAGCTTGATTTGCCCTTTTGTCTCTGTTTCACCTGCCACCTAAATAATCCCACACGACCAACAAGGCTAAGCAAGAACCAAAACTGAAAAGGAGTATATAAAATAGTAAAATTACAACCCTAACATAGTATTATTAATCCAAGCAAGCAACCGGGCACAAAAACAGATCCACAAAGTCCACTACCGCTAGAGCACCAGACTCCCACAGACCAGAGAGCCTCTCTGCTCTGCCTGACCAGAGTCAAACATCCGGAGTAGCAAAACCCAGTACACTCAACCACACACACAGTACCAACACCCCCATCCCCCAAATAAGCAAATTAATTTGCCCTTTTTTGGGGTTTCACCTGCTACTGATATCCATCCATTTCCCAAATTAGCAAAACTCTCCTGCCCAGGCCAACATTCCCTGAATATTGAACTGGTGAGGTGAATAAGGGCTGCGCGTGTATCACCTTGGGGTCGTGGACGAAGGTGTGGCCGGAGCGGGAGTTGGGGGGCAGCTCGCCGGTGCAGGACAGCTTCAGGCACTCGATGATCGTCTGTGGAAACAAACCCAAACAAAGAAAACCCAAGAGGGTCGGTCAGGCGCTCGCGCATCGATCTATCTGCCGGTGCAGACATCACACATATGTCATGGAAGCAGAGGTACTAGATTGGATTGGTGGGCGTACGGTTTTGCCGGCGCCGTTGGGGCCGACGATGAGGGTGAGCGGCTTGAAGAAGGTGATGACGTTCTTGTTCTCCGGGTCGAAGCTCCGGATCCCCTTCACCAGCATCTTGTCCACCGTGCTCATCTTGCCCCCGCCCCCCAAAACCGATCCCCCCCTTCCTCCTCCTCTCTTGATTCGGTCCCGTTAGATTCTCCGCCGCCGTCTCTCGTGTCGATGCTTCGTATGGCGCGCTACAGTAGATAATCTACCATCACGGGCTGTGCGGCGGCGTCCATCTATTGCTCCGCCATGGACGGGGGGAGACGAAGGATGCGGGAGAATGGGGGATTTTGGCCTCTTGTGGGGTTTAGGGTTTGGACTTTCCAAGCGACGTGGCCAGCGAATTAATTTAGTCCTATTCATTTTTTATTTTATTTTTTGAGAACCTTTATTTATTTATTTAAGGAAAGTGATATTTTTTCACTTCTTTTTCTAAAAATCAGTGAGCCTTATACGGCACGTTATATACTCCTTCTATCTCAAGTTAGGAGCATTTTAGATCTGGTCAAAGTTAGACTCTGTAAAATTGGGCCAAATCTATAAGAAAAATATTACCGCATCGAATCAATATTATAATAATTGTAAAATATGCTTTTATAATGAATGCATTTGGTTTTCTTAGATTTTAATATTTTCCGTCTACATATTTGATCAAACTTTACTAAAATTGTATTTAACCAAATCCTAAGACGCGGTGTAATTCACAATAGAGCAAGTATTGGGTAAGCTAAAAAATCATAGGACAAAGTAAGCCTTTAGAACTTTATTTTTTGTCGGTTGCTCGGAAACCATGTAGTTTGAAAAAAACAATTTGACATAAGTATAAGATAAACACTAAAGACTATAGCCTCAAACATTGGAGGCGATCGTCCGGCGTGATGAGTGGCTTGGGCTGGAGGAGGACGGCGGCGAGCTCGGTGCTCGGGAAGAGGTCGTCTGGCAGGAGCGGAACTGGAGGAGGCCGGTGCACGGCAGTTCTTCCGATGAGATGGATATGGTCGTTGGTAGCGGCAGTGGCAGGGGCCGAGACGGGAACGACAAAAACGACACATTGTTTCAACAGGGAGCTCGTGCCCATGGAGAGCTCGGGATGGGGATTGGGAATTTTTCTCTTTTCCACGGGAAATACCGATTAGATACATATCACTTGGCAGTGACAAAGAGTGCAATATTTTTCTAACTCGACCTAACTATGTAGGCGGTAGAATCGGAACTTAAAAATGATGTACTCCTGCCGGAATATGCACGGAGTATACTAGATTCAAAATTAATACGGAGTAGTAAAGATACGATATGATGATGACCTTATAGATCACAGTATGAATGTTGGCTGCTTCATGTGAACCAACCTGCGATTATTGGGACCAACCAAATGCATAATCAATCCCAACAGGGGAATGGGTGATGAGCTCGGGATGGTGATTGGGATTATAGTACTACATTGACTTTTGAGTAAAAAATATAAGCTTTGATTTATGTAATGGACGTGGTAATACTACGTCGTAGTAAGAATCACAGATACATATGTTGTGATATTTTTTGTCGAACTTTTGAATATCTCATTGTTTGTTTTTTCCTTAAAATAGATCTTCATTGAAAACTGTGTACAAAACTTATTTCCGTCCGAACACGACTTAAAAAACAGTCTAAATAGTCGTGTATAAAACTTATTTTCATGTAGGTGAACTGTCACTTTATATAATACCCCGTGCATATTTGCTTACACCCTTTCGAGGCTGAAGTTTGACAATTAATTATACCTATGAAATATGATTAGATATGAGAAAATTAAATTCATATTCAAATAAATAATTTAGTGGTATTTTTTATAACAAGTGACACATGTTTATTGCTCAAAACAGTGGTCAAACTTAAAATAGAAAAACGGACCACATGCATTGGGACGGGGAGTAAAGACTACATGAGATCTTCTAAACAAGTCAAATTTTCGAGTGAACTTTAACAAATTTAAAGAAGAACATAGTTTCAAATAAAACTAAAATCCATTGTTTTGGGACATGATGTTTTGATTCACAGGAGCATCGCCCCATTATGCGAAATGCATTTTTTTGAATAAAAATGTTTATGTTTACACACAAAGTTTCGTGAAAGACATTTTTTGTGGTATGTTTTTTAAAAAAATCTATGCTTCAAAATGATTTTTCATGAGACATTTTTGTCCTTTTTACACAGGACACAAAAGTCTTGTAGTATTTGGGAAAATTTGTGTGCGAGCGTCAAATATTCGGATGTACACCCAAATTTTTTTTTTTTGAAATTTTGAGATGTGTCTTTGAATGGTATTTTTTTTCTGTAACAATTGACACATATGTAAAACTTAACCTACAAGAAACGAGGGAGCCACATGCATTTTTAAAATTAAAATGTCAAAATATCCGTTTTTGCTTATGTTCCCACACAAACTTCCGTGAAAAAACATTTTTTGTGGTCTGTTTAAAAGGGAAAATTTAAAATTTTGGTGCTCCAATAACTTTTCACAATATATTTTTACCTTTTTATACATGCCACATAAAATGTATTTTTTTTTCACGAAATTTGTGTGCCAACAGTAAATATTTGGATGTACACCCAGTTTTATTTTCAAGTTTTTCTTCTTGAAATGTGTTTTTTCACAATGGGAGCTTCTAGTCCCACTAGCTAAAGTGGATTCCTGATTGTTTTGTTCTTGTTGCGTACTACTACAATGCTTTTAGTATTCAAATAATGTTGCTATGTCAGCCGGACGACGAAGAAAATCCACAAGCAGCATCCATGGCAGCACACTAAGGCCCCCTTCTTTCCGGCTTGTGATTCTAGAGAAGCTAGCTTTTGGAAGAATCTGTTTAGAAGCTGTGGTGGGGAGAAGCTCAAAGAATCTGTTTTTTCCATTCTTTGTAGCTTCTAAAATTTGAGATTCTAGCTGTGTTGAGTTGGTGAAATGTCTGCAACGCCCCTAAATTTCATTTGTAAGCTATTTTGTAGTACAAATAAGATAGGAATGAATACAGAAGTCTTTTTTAGTACAAATTCCATACGTTACAATTCATATTACATGCCAAAATAAAATAAAAGTCATTTTTAGTGATTCAACCATTACAATTAGAATACTCCTCATGCAACTAAACTTTCAGCAATTATCTGTCGCGTCCCACGCATGACTTCATCAGAAGAAGATGAGGTGACTCCCCCGACAAAAGATGCACTATCCTCATGGATATATGAGCCTCGCTCAATCGTGTCGAAATGGCCATCATATAGCTTACTATCACGAATGAAGTTATGCAAACACATGCATGCAGTGATGATCTTCGACTGCGTCTCTTCTTCTGGAAAAAATGGTATCCCGAGCAGAATACGCCACTTCATCTTAAGAACGCCAAATGCTCTTTCAATGGCATTTCGTAGAGATGAATGAAGATGGTTGAATTTCTCCTGCATGTTTTGTGGAGGCGCACCTTGGAATTCAGGAATATGGTACCGTTGCTCTTTGAATGGGGCGAGATAACCTGTTCTATTGGGATATCCAGAGTCGACAAGATAGTATTTTCCTGCGAGTAGCAAAAACATCAGAACATAAATACATATTATGAGCATTTATTTTGTTTGCATAGTACATATACAAAAAGATTACCGTGAGGAGGGTGTGGATAATTGGCAAACCTAGGCCGAGCAGCTCGGTCGTGAGATGATGGTGGCACCCTAGCAGTCACATTTGTCACAACATTCTTGTCAAATATTATCTTCAAGTCCTCCTCATCTTGTAGTGGGGCTATGCGAAACTTGGCTGCCTCCGGACACATCTGCATGCATAAAGAAACATCAGTATAGCACATCAGAAGAAACACCTAAGCCAAACATTTACAAAGTGCCCAGCAATATCATTACCTGTATCTCAAGTTCCCACCAACCATCATCAGCATCAATGGTATTAGTGATAGGATCTCTTCCTATACCAGATGCATGTTGAAGCAATCCCTTCCAAACATTAACCGGACGATTATGTTTATTCACTTCTTCGATGCACACGTCAAGAAAAGCTCGGTGACCTACTGCATCCCAATTTGCTTTCGGGGATTTCAACTTCTCTTTCTATCACACATTCACACACCATATAGCAGTAGTTAGCACAATAGCAAGTCCTTGTTCTGGACCAAAACAGTAGTTCATGTCTACCTACTGCTAGGTAAATTGCAGTATCTAAAAACAGGACCAATAAATCAGTACATGTTTACAACAAAAACAGTAGCAAATGAGGCCACAACATCACAATAATCTGCTAGTTGAATTACTTCTATTTCTTCACACATTCACACACCATATAGTCAGTACATGTTTACAACAAAAAACAATAGCAAATCAGGCCACAACATCCAAAACATGTACAGTACAGTACTGCTAGTTAAAATTGCACTATCTACAAGGACCAAAACATGTACAGCACTGCTAGTTAAAATGTTCCAGTATGAAAGATATAACAAAGAGAGGATTAAACTCTTGAACATAACTCAATGCTAACCCACATTCAAAGGTTCCAGTATGGAGTGCTAACCCACATTCAAAGGTGAAGCAAAAGGCTCACATCAACATGAATCTGTTCTTTGAACATGGCAGAAGGTGATATATCCTCTTTGAAGATAGGGCTATTTAGGAATTACACAATTACACAAATGTGCTATTAATCAGTTGCTATATAGCAAAACACAAAGCAAAAAAGGGGAACTTTCTTCTATCTACTAGTGATGCAAATCTACAAATTATTCTATCACTGCAACCAAATTATTCTACAAGCAAAAGGATTGCTACATGGAGTACCACTACTACAAATTATTCTATCACTACATATTGCCACAATACAATCACCGAAATTAAAAAAAAAAGCAAAACAGGGGAGTTTGCTTGTACCTGCGGCGGGGGCTGGGAGGAGGACGGCGGGAGCTGGGACGAGGACATGGCGACGGCGGCGGCGGACGGCAGCGAAAGGAGGAGCCGGTAGGGGCGGTGGAAGGAGGAGCGGCTCGGGGCAGCGGAAGGAGGAGCGGTGGGGGCGGCGGACGGGGCGGTGGGGGCGGCGGACGGGGCACCGGACGGGGCGGTGGGGGCGGCGGACGGGGCGCCGGACCGGGCGCCGGACGGGGCGGTGGGGGTCGGGCTCAGCGGCGACCCTCGCTGGCGGCGGCGGCCGGGAAGCTGCTAACCCTAGACGCCATGCTTTTTCGGGAGAGCGACGAGTCGAGCGAGACGGGCGAGGAGCGAGCAGGGCCGGGGATTTTTTTCTTTTTGCTGTGACTCTCCGCGCGGTGGCAGTTCTCCGTAAATTAGATGAAGGACATGTCCAGTTTAGATACCCCTTCGATTCATTTGCGGGAATCGCCCCAGAATCGACCTCCGACCCGATTCTGCGTCCACGTACAAAACTAGCTTCTCGGTGGAAAAAAGCTGGGCCGAATCTGGACCCTTCTTTTGGGCTTCTCCAGATTCTGGGCTAGAATCTGTCCCAGAAGCTGAAAAGAAGGGGGCTAATGGAGATGCATCAAAGGGATAAAAGTGCTACAGCGACCGGGGACAGGATTGCATGCAACCATGCTGATGGCTAGCGTGAAACGAATGAGAAAGGTAATTAGCAAAATATAGACATTTTAATCCTTGCCTAAATGGCTCAAGTCTTCATGTGACAAATTCAACGACACATGTCCCAGAAAAGGTGTCAGACCATCAAACGGCGTGGAGTGTAGGAGCCATGGAACCATGCTCCAAGGCAACATTACTCATTGTCTTATCGAGCTAAGTATGGCATCACTTTCACCACATATACCAAGAAATGGAAAATCAGCATCAGCATCATCACAGCCACGACCACCACAGCTGAACTTGTCTTTTCGAGTGGGGCAGAGCGGCGTCAAAAAATCAGCATCAGGCATTCAGGCTTTGATGGTCACGCTGCACAGACATAACCCCGACGGCTTGAGCTTAGACGTGCACCATTCATGTCCTGTTGGTGCAGCAGGATCATACATCAGCGTCTGATATCCGGGTTCTTCCTCCAACGAGAACAGCAGCAACTTACCCTCGTGTACGCCAAGAGAAACCGTGTGCTTGAACTACCGGTGAGCGGCACTGGGACCTTCTGCCAGGAATGATCTGCTGGGTTGAAAATCGCCAGTGACCTCTGATTCTTCCATTCGATGCAGAACAACCTCTCCCCAAGAGCAGCATGAGCCGTGACCATCACACAGCCGTTCTTCACCTCGCCCAAGCATGCTTCTTTGTATTGTACACGTCAACAAAACGGGAGTTACCGATTGTGAAACTCGAACGACCACCCATCACGTACATCTTGCCTTCAAAGCTACACCCAAAGCAACCCCATCTTGGCCTGCGAAGGCTCTCAATCAACATCCATTTATTCTGTTCTGGGTCATAAATTTCTACGCTAGATAAACTGTCACCACTGGGACCAAATCCACCGGCAACATATATGACACCATCGACCTCTGCACAGGCAAAGTCGCAACGAGCCACATTCATCTTAGAAATGGAAGTCCACCTGGAGGATGAGAGGATAAATGAGTTAATCCAAAATTTCATAAAATGCTAAGGACTTGATTAATATTCTGCATTTTAACACCCCATATGTCAACAAGTTATTATTGCTTATGCAGATACTTGAAAACAAGTTTAAAGTTAGTGAGATAATACGATCAATTTTAATCAAACAAATTTGTACTCTTGTGCTGATGCATATGAGGATGCAAACGAAACATACCTGTTGAGGAAAGGATCATATTGGTAAACCTCATCAGAGACACATTTCTTCCCATGTTCAGCAGCATAGCCAGCAATAACAATGAGCTTCCCATTAAGGACAATGACACCAAAGCCAGCTTTGGTTGGTCCAGGCATAGGTGGAAGAGGGGTGTTCTTTTGCCCTTGGCACTCCAAAACCTCCCAGTGAGACCCCTTTCCTCCAGCATCAGCGGTCAAGACGTACACACACTCCTCAAGCTTTCCAACCTCTTTCCTTACAACAATTAATTCTTTGCTCTCTAGGAATGACATCCACCTCTTGGACACTCCACCCATGACAGGGAAGTGACTTCGAGGAACAAGGGAAAGACATATCTTTGCCAGGTCTTCTGGCAAGCCAGGTATTAAAGCACAATATTGCTTGCAATCTCTTTTTGGCCTTGTTGGAGCCTTGAGCTGCATTGTAGCACGGAGACACGTCTTTGGTTGAACAAATTGTTCCCGTGTACCAACGAGTGTAAGCATTGCAAAATGTGGCGGCAAGCAGCTCAATATATGCCTCCCCTTGTTAGCCAATATAACGGACAACCTTTGGGTTACTTATGTACCTTATATGCTATAAGTAGCAATGACTCGAATGGAATGATTCGTGGAATCCGTCTCCAATTGGAATGGTAAGAGACAAGGGTTTGAATGATGCGGAAATCAGGTTTTTCAACTTTGATGTCTCTGTTTTAGTTATTCTTGCTGTTTCAAATGCCATCCGATGAGAATTTTTGAATTGGCTCTCCCTTATGGAATCAGCACTTGTCTCCTTATTGATGAAGTAGAAACCGTTGCTTGCCTTACACATTGCCTTAATATCTACAGAAATACTGAAGAATCAGCTAAATCTGCACAGCTACAGTTCCAGGAACAATAGGTGCAAGTTATATATATACCTTTGGCCATATAAATTTTATTACTATTAGCCAGCAGTAGCATCCATTTCTGCAACTCTAATTGTCTGCAGTCAGCATACAAAATCTTAGTATATCACTTTGTTAGCAACAAATAGGAGCTGTGGAAGAAATTATACTAGATAATCTGTGATACTATCTGGAAACTACGAAGTAACACCAGTGAGACAACATTCATGGCACAGCCTTTTCTTTACTTGTATGACACCCTGTGTGAGGATCTTTAATCTCAAATCAAAATGGACATGTTAATGCTGCCATGGTCTTCATACGAGTCATTGCTTAAAATACATACGTTCTACAGTTGAAATGTACATCTAATTCTAGGAGAAACAAGTAATTCCTGAGGTTCGCAGTACCAACAACAAGCAGAC
Source organism: Poa pratensis (assembly GCA_947311845.1). Lineage (NCBI taxonomy): Eukaryota > Viridiplantae > Streptophyta > Magnoliopsida > Poales > Poaceae > Poa > Poa pratensis. Next base: position 30,384,422 of record CAMZMU010000103.1, on the reverse strand, counting down.
CAAAATACTGAATACAATTTTGAGGACTATATAGTGTACAGAAAAAAGTCTTTTATGACACAGATTAAGTTGTTAATGGGCTGAACTGTGTTGGACAAGCTGAAGCCATCCTTAGCAAACAGCTCAAGAGATTCTCGAAAAACAAAGCAACCGGCTCAATCAAGTTACAGTGACGAACCGCTTGACCTTACAAACACTAAAACGACAGAGCAGAACTGATGCATAAATCTTTTCGTACCATGAACTGAAACCCAATCCTCCCCAAAAAGATAACGTTTAAGGTAGACCAGCCAAACAAAATTTTACTTGGGCACAGTATGTTGGCTAGCAAAATCCCTTGGGTCAAATCTGAATCATGAATGGAAATAAATCCTCATTCGAACCTAAGGATGAACTAGGGATCTCTAGTCACTTCTTTTTTAACAAGCAAATAAAGCATCTAAATAAGAAATCATGACCTCCTAGAAAGTTGGAGCAGCAGACGTCAGATCTACTTGGAGCCAAGAACTCAAATGAACACGATAGCATCAATAATTGACCAAAAATGGGTATGGGGATCTGAGACTCGACCACGATAACAAATTTATCCTTAGACGGCGAACAAGAGAAGAAAAAAAACGCAGATCTAAACGGGTGCAGAAGATGAACCCAATCATCCGGCAAACCTCCAAACAGCTGAGAACGAACTTAATGAGGAAATTCTCACATCGGAGATGACATAGAACAGAATACAGCAATTCGCCACATGCTGACGCCAATCGGATAAGCTAGAATCGAAAGAGGATACGGGCGAGAAGGCTGAGATTGCCTACAGGATTCAATTTTTTGCACGGAAACAGCAACATACGGGGTCCCCAATCCAGGAAGAACCCTGCGACGGAGTGCGAGAAGAGAGGGAGCGAACGTACCTGAAATAGGAGGCGAATCCAACGAATCCCGAGCTGGGTAATCAGGATACGAGCAGCAGCAATTGCAGATTGGGGACACGAGGAACAGTAGGATAGAAGAGTAGGGAGTCCGTATGGACCATCCGGGCCGTATATATATGTCGATCGGATGACGCGTTATGGAAGCTTACACCGCGGTGAATGATAGGACAAGGAGTGATGACGCTCCTCGTTTTCCTTTCCTGGATTGAAATCTTTCCAATTCAGTTCTTCACCTTACCATGGATGTTTTTCTTCTTCTTTTGAAACTTTTGAGTGTATTTTGTCCAAAGTTGATGGGGCCATAGGTCAGTGGCATAAGAGCAAGTTGTGACAACAATATTCAGGGATTTAAGGCAGTCCATATCGGGAGGATCTGACCCGGAAAGCCCTCTGATGAATCTTCTATTTCTGCATGGGCTAACCACAGAAAAATGACAATGTCTGGTGGCATAGGTTCTCCATATGGTTGCAGCGAAACAAATATTTGGGCTTTCTTCCGGCTCCAACCGCTTGCTTCCCTTTGCGCTACCTTGGGCTACCCCTTGCGGTGAAGAAATTGAAGAAGGTCCACTTCCAATACCTTGAGGATAAGGCGGTGGCTAAGCTCAACCCTTGGGCGGGTAGATGCTTCAACATTGCGGGTCGCAAAACCCTTGCAAAGGCGGCCCTCACATCTCAACTCATTTACCCTCTCACCGTTCTTGATATCGCGCCGGAAACTATGCTCTTCTTCAAGAAACTTATTAGGAGCTTCCTTTGGGCGGGAACCGACAAGGTCTCCGGCGGCAAGTGCAAAGTTAATTGGACGGTGGTGTGCAAGCCTACTTCCTTAGGGGGGCTCGGCCTTCTCAACATGGACAAATTTGCGAAGGCTCTACGCCTTAGGTGGGCTTGGCTAGATTGGACGGCGCCGGAGAGACCATGGGTGGGAATGGAGGCCCCTTGCAAGAATGATGAAATGGATCTCTTCCATGCCATGTCAACGGTGACCGTTGGTGACGGGGTCAAGGCCTCTTTTTGGGATGCGCCGTGGGCGGCCGGGATCAGCCCTAAGCTTATCGCCCCTCTCATTTATGATCTCTCGAAGAAGAAGACATGTTCCGTCAAGGAGGCCATCACCGATGACGCGTGGATCCTCGATATTGACTTCGGAGAGGGGCTCTCGGTTCAACACCTTGAGGAGTACACTAATCTTTGGCAATACACCTCGCAACTTCAACTTCAAGACGATGTGCCGGACACTATCACATGGAAGCTCACCCCTTCGGGTGCCTATTCTTGCTCCTCGGCCTACAATGAGTAATTCGCCGGGGAGGTCGCCTCGCCGTTGGACAATATGGTGTGGAAGAATTGGGCTCCCCCCAAATGCAAGCTCTTCTCATGGCTAATAATCCAAAACCGCGTGTGGACGGCCGACCGCCTTGAGAGAAGGGGATGGCCTAATGGTCGGCTTTGCCCCCTTTGTCGTCGTGAAGATGAGACGGCTAGACACCTTCTCTTCACTTGCCGCTTCTCTATTCGTCTTTGGGGCATGATCAAGAATTGGCTCAATGTTGGGGACTTCAACCCCCCGGATTGGGTAGCCTTCAATGACGTCCAATCTTGGTGGGAGCACCTTGCCATCGCAAATGGGAGAAGAAGGAAGGCAATCCCGTCACTACTCATGCTTGTGACTTGGGAAATTTGGAACGAGCGCAACTCACGGATTTTCAAACACTTGAGCACACTTCCGACGTTAATATTCGCTAGGATTAAGTTAGAGGCAAGGAATTGGGTGCTTGCGGGTGCCAAGCATTTGGGTTATCTCTTGCCGGGAGATTAGGCTTTTGTATTAAGGGTGGTGGTCTATAACACTAAAACTTGTCCGCAACTTCTTCTTAATTAATTGAAAAAAGGCAAATCTTTTGCCTTTCCCTTCAAAAAAATATTTGGGCTTTATTTCATGGAACAAACTTCTGATCTTTCCAGTCTTCTAGTCTTGACTGGAAAAAAAAAACTTATGGCTTGACTAAAAAAACTAACCTTGGGAATCTGCAAATTCAAATTCATCGAGGCCAAAATAATGCAAAGGGTTGCAAGCTCAATAGTTAATTAAGGTGGTAGAAAGATGAGGTTGTAAATGTAAAGAAAGGGATGGGGTGGAGAAAACAATAGCGACAAATGAATTTGGACAGGTGGTGTGGCTTAAAGGGTCGGAAATCGAGCAACGAGAGTACCATGGCTGTGCCAAATATTAAGCCAAAACGCGGAAGATAAGCCTTTTACAATAATAATTTTTGTTATGAGCGAAAATACATGGGGAGAGAGGACACAATGTCTGCAGACAATGCCTAAAAAATCTAAACACAAATCCTTATAGTCCAAACCTAAAAAATCCGAACACATTTCGCAGGTGGAAAATAAAGTTTATTCGGGATATTCGGATTACAGTGCTGATACCTGAATATCCGAAATTAGAAAAAAAAAACAGTAGAAAATCGATGCTTTCAGCCAAGGCCCAGCGCAACTAACATAAATCCTCAATTACGTGGTAGCTTAGTTGTGCTCGTGCTCAACCACATCCCATCGCCATCCTCACAACTTCCAGCGGCCCGCCACACCGTCACACAAGAGGTAAGTGCATCCACGGTCTTCGAACTTGTCATCCAACCCCGTCTGGGTCACCGTACTCGGGTCCCTTTTTTTCGTGATATGATGGGTCAATAATTTGCTTCATTAGTTCCAACTGCCGATAGATACGGTATCTCCTATTGGATTAGCCTTTTTCGTCATTACTTTTCGTGTTCAAGGGACTATTGTTGTCGAATGTCGAATCTACAAATTGCATTCAAGGTTAAACATAACTACATGAGAGTTAACAAATACAAAGGTATGTCCTCCTTTCGTTCTCTTCTTTCTTTTCTTTTTGCCCAAGTCAGACATCTGATAGTTTCGATTTCCATTATCCATTGGAATATATCAAAATCAATAAGATGTGTCTGCCAGTGTACAACCTAATTTCTCGATTCAATAGAAACCAATACGGTTTACCCATCAAACCACCGTTGGCATATATCCGGGCTCGGCGCCGCCGAGCTACTGATCTCTGGGCTTGCAAGTGGCCAAAATCGGTGCGACGGCGAGAAACCAATTTTTTTTTTTTTTGGAAAGGAGGCGAGAAGCAACTACGTGCTCTGGAAAAGACGATCAAAATATAAATGGGCCAGCTAGTCACTCTCCTGGGAGAGTCGCCCTCATTTCATTGGGCCTTAGCAGCGGTAATTCCCATCCGCCGGCAGGCCCATTTTCTCTACAGGCCTGATTCCTGGGCCACAGCAGCAGAAGGGCACTGGCCAACAAAATGGAAGCCCTCAAAACAAAAAAAGATGGAAAAGGGCAGTCACTCAAAAGAAAAGAAAAAAGATGGAAAAGGCTAGCAGCAGAAGGGCACAACTCCGGATGGTTTCATATACCCAGTGAATTCTCTAGTTAGTGATGGCTACTTTGCCATCAAAATCAAAAAGGGTTTGGATTAATTTCTATTTCTCTAGTGTGAAACATGGCAAGGAAATAGTTGCATAGAGTACGTAGTGACAGTGATGTTACATGGGTTCATTTGATCCTGACGCACCTACATTTTACTCCCTCCGTATCGTAAGATGTTTCATGTCTAGATACATGTGAATCCAAAAAATGCTAAAACATCTTACATTTTGATATGAAGGGAGTACTAGCTATATAAATCTCTACTATATAATATGGCTTCAGGTGATGGTCGCCGGTGCGTCATGATAAAACTGCCCCTGGAGTTGGTATAAATTACTCACCATGCCATCAAGTCCCGTCAAAATAGAAAAGAAAAACCGAGTCAGACTAGGCAGCCTTGCTCCAGGCCGCGGCTGATCGGCGGTGGCCCGTGCACCACGCGCGCATCCCCTACTCGCGTCGCGTCGATCCACCATGCTCGTGAGCATGCACGAGACGACCAGAGCAGTTAATGTAGGTGTACGTGTATGAATACAACCCGGACTCACATGGAGTTAGCTACGCACGCAGCCCCGCACAAAAAAAAAGAAGCTAGCCACGCATGAATAATGATCCATCCACCTGCTCGTGTGCTAGCTCGTTAGCTCGCTATAGAAATGTTTGTACGTACGTGTCCATGTCCGGCCGTCGCCGTTCGGCAACTCGCCGAGTCGTGCCGTCTGGTCCATGGCGATAGTAGCGACTTCATCGTCCTGGCCGGTTCGTCCAGCCATGTTGTTGTTCGAGACGTCTCTGTGACGACCATTCCGATAAGTTCTCATCGTGTTGCCGTTTTAACGACAAGTGACGGCCTTGACAGAAAATAAAAAAGGACGTGTCGTTCTTTCCTGGCTCGAATCTTGAGACATCGAGCGACCGTCGACTGAACCAAGTCCCCAACCTATATAGGCTACTCCCAATTGGCCACGAGCCACGCCGAGGTTAGCCATCCATCGCCTTGCCTTCCCTCTACGCCAGGCCTTTTTCCACTACTTCGTCGCTCCCCACAACCAACCTTGCCGAGTACGACGATACTTACTGGACCCCTCTGACACATGACGGGGTCCTCTTCTTCGTTACATGGCTGTATACATTAACACTAACCGTCGCTTGTCGCCAAGCATCTCGACTACATCAAGCCTACCTCTACAAACGCCACTTCCCCTTCAAAACTCTTGGCGTTACCCTCGACAAAAACATGAATAGGAGATACAATACACGAGTATCGTCCGAGGTGGATGTAATCTGTATCGAGGGAAACGACCTTTGCAAATAGGTTCAAGCGCAACATTACCCTCTACAAACACAACAACGAGGCATGGTATCGATGCCGCACAAGGATGTCGTGCCTAAATGTGATGTGCCTTAGATCTTCCTAAACTTGATGGGCTTTAGAACGTTGCACAACTATCATGAGAAGACGGTGATCAGGATTCAGGATCAACTATTTTGCATACTTGTGCATTTTTTTGTCTATCCTATTTTTATATGTTTCTAACATTTTTTGTGTGTCCTTTACAAAGAGGGACAAACAGGATTTGGGCGGCTTCCTTGATGTGCGATGAGCGAAACATAAAAATGCATGGGAACACGCGTGGATACTCAACTATATAACTATAATATGGTATATAGTTATATTCTCGATGAACCTATAACGTACTATAGAACAACGAAAGCTACAAAAAAAATACTAGAACAACGAAATCGGGGCAAGCAAGATAGTTACCATATTGGAACAACGCATGGGCTTCAAGTTGAATCCTGAGAATGTTACATGGGGCAAATTTAGAACAGTCATATGCTAATTTGAGCATCTATAGGGACCTCCATATTTTTTAACATGTAAGAAAAATAAGTTTCTATTGATCAGTTCCATTTATTGAGTGGAAAATCGACATTTTAATATGCAGAACACTTGGTCTACCCGTAGCAACGCACGGGCATTCAACTAGTGTTATATAAATGTTTCTAATATGCGTGCACACTTAAAATTTGACCATGTGCATGTCGGCTAAAGTTTGTACTCTCCATGAAACTTGTTTTGGTTAGGAAACAAATAAAGCGAAGCTTAATTTGGTTGTACCCAATCGAGATCCGGATAATCGGATTAGAGTAATGCAACGGTGCCCTCGGTGGCTGATGAGGAAAAGCACCGGTGAGATCCATGATGCCATGGATAACTCTCAAGCCAAGTCAAAGAGAAGGAATATGTACCACCTTTTTCGGGCTCCCTTTGGCTTAACAACCACGCGGACCTGACGTCATCACAATTCAAAGGCCCGTTTCATTCCGTCCAGTTGCTAATTCATGCCGTTTATCTGACGGCCGCCGACGGTGTTCGGGATAGTTGCCGCGCGCGATGTCGACCAAATCGATAAGTCACTCATATACTATACGAATCTACCTGGTTAAATTAACGTTTTTCTGCTTAGCAAAACTCAGACAAGTTGCTTACGGATCAACGATCTCAGCTAGAATCGCCAGTAGATTCCACGGTAATACTCTCCCGATTAATCTGGTCACTTAATTAGTCAACTTTGTCCTGTAAATTACTAAATTAAACAGATTATTACTAGCTTTCTGTCAAGCGACTCAAAGGTGACTTCGTTAATTACTCTGCAGTTACTAGCTGTTTCTGTCAAGCTTGCTCACCAGTGACAGTTTTTTGTTTTGGTTTTTTCTGTTTCCCTGTTGTTCCTTTTTCACCCGCTGTTGTACTCTGGTTACTCGTGCTAGCTGTGGTGCTTGTACCCAGCGTTTCCTACTTTTAGTTCTGGGAAACGCTATTTATCAACCGACTGTAGCTACCGTCGGTTTGCTCGCTGGCGCGTCGCGCGTACTATCCGCGCGATCCTTGCGACCGGGACGGAAAAAATCGCGACGCGCTCGTTGTCACCCTTGCCTTTTTCCGTACTAGTCACGCATGCTCTCTGACAAAACACACAACATGCATAGAGTACTAGAGTAGTAGCTTGTTCGGCTGAAAAGGATGGCAATCTCGGCTCACGCGGTGGTATGCACATGCATTCACTATGACGTAGTAGTACTGTAGCAGACGGAGACTTGGTCCAGTAGGAGAAAGTAGCATAGGCGATTTGCTGATGTTCTATACGGTGTTGAGAATTGCTACAGACGCGTCTGTATTTTAGTTGTGTATCCCCGATTAAATTGTTACAATCATTTTTTGGAATAGGCTACAAAGGATTTATGGAAATGTTACATACGTGTTTCTATAATGTTGGATGAGTTGGCCACATATGTTGGATGCTGCTCCGCGTGCTTCGGCCGTCGCCCTGCGCCGCCATGTCCTGTCCCGGCCAACGGCGTGCGGCGTGCTCCAAACGTCATCCCGGTCCTGAAGGCTCGCGACCTACACTGTGAGCTATCATGGACGGCGAGCTCCCCCCCCCCACCAGACTTGTAGAAGACCATGGAGTAGCGAGTGGATTGGTCATAAATTCATTTGATCCAGCTCCGACGACCTCCAGTGAGCCCGGTGTGCAGCTCAAGACCTACGCTCTGGCTAATTTGTGGCCGAGGAGATTGAATCCGTCATGGCAGTGCCTCATGGCTGATGGCGAAAGTCAGCTCTTTGAGATTGTTTTTGTTGATGTTGCATCCGTTGGGTGATTATGCTACAAATGAGTATGGTTTTTGTTGGGTAAGCACGGCTAAGTGCTACAATGATTTCTACAAAAAAAATTACAGACGTTTTGGTACGACCAACTTAGGTTTGTTGCATAGCTTGGTTTCTGCTACATGACTATGTTTTAAGGTGATACATTCGTTTTGCTACACGTCGCAAGTTTTACGGATCTGATATTTTTTTGCTACACACAGTGCTACATGCGACAAAAAAAATGTTATGTTTGACTTTTTTGCTACATTTATCGAACACAACATTTTCTGAATTTCTTTACTACATGCGATGTTGAATACACGTACACAAAGTGCTACACGCGAAACATTTTTTTGCTACATAGATCGGACCCGCGAGATCGTTTCACTTAAGTGGATCTACGGCTCCGAAGGCGGTTGTAGAGAGGCCTCACTACAGCCGACTGACGTCTAGCGCTACAGTCACACGGTAATGTTGCAAAACTATGCCGCATTTTTCCAAAAATGATACATACACATTAAAAAAAATTACGTATTTTTTTTTTGCTACATGAAAGTGTTACAATAATTTTGTACTACTCCATGCCATAAGGTCCACAGTTGAGACCAAGGATTTGATCCAAGAGAACACGAGCTGCCGTGGAGCAAAAAACTGTGTTGCTGGTCTCCACCACGTGGAGCAAGTGACGTCCGGTCAATTAAGCAGTGCTCGCTTTTGCCGAGCCAAGCGACATGTACGCGTCTCAGCGCAGCGCCCGGAAAGCGACGTTTCGCGCACCACCCGAAAGCGACGTTTTGCGCACTACATCGACCGATTGCGATCGGACGGCGCAGGAAGACGACTGTAGCGAGGACACGCTACAGCCGGCTGACGCGTAGTGTCCGCCTTTAGTTCTTCTTTGTATAAGACTCCGTTTGCTGGCTAGACCAGTGTGTGTGTGGCTTTCTAATAAAGCCAGGCCCTCGGGTCTTTAGTCTAAAAAAAAACAGTTGATGACAGAGGAGGAATATAAAACTTTTGGCAACTCTGATGCGGTTGGTACGCATGCATACAGCTACGTACGATCGATCGAGCAGCCAATCCACGGACACAAGGCCACTACTGGTAATTTCAAAGTGGTTAATTAATTTTAGAGTTCGATCGATTGCTAATATGTTTCTCGTAGAGCATCTCCAAGAGCTCTATTTTTTTTTGAAAGGATCTTACACTACATTTTCAACCAAGAAAATAACGAAAGAACAGAAATACACAGCATAACAAGCTGTCGAAACCCAAAGCAACAGCAACACACGTCGCTGGACCTCCGCATCGCCTGAAGAAGAACTCCATCGCCGAACATCGCCGAGAAGAAGACCTCAGGCCACCTCCAACCCCGGGAAGAGGAGCACCCCACTCTTGAAGGAGACCGCATGGGCCGTCCGCCGCAAGCGACGGAACTGAAGACCTCTGAACGCGCACGGCCATGGCGCGCCCTCCCCGCATCCACCCTTCATCCATCCAACCCTGCTCTGAGCCCAAACACAGCTCGCCGGAGTCGCCACTACAAGCAAGTCTTGATCACACCATCTCCCCTCGCCACCTCGGCCGGCCGGAGAACGGAGAAGACCAATCCAAGTCGAAGCAGAGCACGTCGCGAGAAGCGCACCTCCCCACGCCACCATGGCCGGAAGAAGAGAGCTGCACGCCGCACCGAAAATCAGCAGCGACCTCGAAGATCCCATAAGTTCAGCTCCTGTACAGGCGGCGAAGGCAGCTAGCGCCAGGCACCAGCTCCCCGCCGCACCACCCCCCGCACCCCCACGCCATGGCCAGGAGACGCCACGACGAGGCGAAGAAGGGGTCAGGGGACAAAACTCCACAAGCCGGCCGCCACCTCCGCCACGGCGACCGTCCCCGGAGAACCAAACCTCTCCAGATCCGCCGATCTGGAAGAGAACCACGCCTGCAGGTCGCCAACGCCGCTCCGCAGAGCGCCGCCGGGGTGGAAAACGACCTCCAACACCATTATTCGAACGCGCCGCCACAGCCACCACCACACCCGCAGCGACGAGCCTACCTACCCTACTATCTACAGGCCTCAGGCACGGATCCGGGGTCTCCCCACCCTCCCACCGCCGCAGCGGCGGCCAGAGAGGGAGGAGACCGACGGATCGGCCGTCGGCGGAGCTGGATAGCGAGGGGAACTCCCTTTTCGCCTTATCGCCTCTCCTGGACAGTAGCACGGGGAGGAAAGGGAAATCTCCAGGCAGTTTGTCGATTTGTCTACCGCAATCCTCAAGAAACAAAATTTTAAGCAATTGTAGCCAAAAAATTGCTCCAAGAAGCTTACTATAGGTGGTCCCCTCCTCTCCCCTAAATTTTTTCTGGGCAGCTTAGTTAAAATTGGCTCCAAGATTTTACATATTTGCTAAGTCCGAAACCTTCCCAAAACGTCAAAATATCAGACAATAGGAGGCAACCAACGCGTGGTGAAGTTTCACCCGCACGCGAGCCCGCCGCCTCGGCGATTTCCCGCACACGCCACCGACCCCCTCGTGACCTCCGCCGCTTCCATCTTGCTGAAATTCGAATGGTACCATGCATTCTTGCGCACAAAAATACATATCGTTTCATATGCCGCCATCGACCGACCGACAAAACCAAAACACACGTGCTGCTTATACATCGATCCTGCACTCATGCTCGGGGTGTTAATCAGTTGCAGACTATGATAAGCCACTATTAGTTCGCCATCCATGATAGATTAATCAAGAAAAGGAAGACTAGAGGTCGTACCTAGCAAGCTCTTCTGTTTTGTAGCGCTGCCAACCTTGGATGCGCGCACGCACGAGTCTATCTCTACAAAATCTTCAATGACGCATGCTATATGCCATCATTACTTAAAACCAAACAACAATTAGTCAGTACTAAACCTCAAAGAGTGTGTCTTAACAAACAATAGTATATACTACTAGCAATAATGGATACTAGCAATAACGCACAGATCATAAGCAGACGATCGATCGGTGTCGTTAACTAAGGGTTGTATACTCTTTGCTTAATGCGTGCTGATATGGCACATTATAATCACTAGAAGCAGTCAGGTAGTAGTAGTGTACTCCCTCCATGTTTAAAAATAAGATGTTTTATGTGTTGTACACGTTGTCTAAATGCATAGTAAAGTGAGTAAACATACACAATAAAACATGTATAGATACATTTGTATAAGTATGGATGTGGACAAGGGATAAAACATCTTGTATTTAAAAAAGGAGAGAGTAGTGCAGAGCTCGCTTGCAGTCGCAAGTGACGTGCGAGCGTGCATCACCTGAGTGCTCACCCCACGTTATACCCCCCCTCCTCCTCTCTTCCCTCATTCCCCTCCAATCTCCTAGTTCCACAACGTTTGCTTCAATCCTTCTCTTCCTCCTGGTCTCGAGAGGACCCACCACAGTCCGTGAGAGTGGAACGAGTCAGCATTGAGTCCTACACTTAGGGGTGGGGTGTGGGGTACGCTTGTCGGCGATTTTGGTTTAGGGATTGGGCTCACGGGCGCCGAGGAAGAAGGGTGCGCGGGACCGCCGTGTGTGTGTGTGGGGGGGGGGGGGGGGGGGGGGGGGGGCGACGGGCTTGGACAAGTGGATTGATCAGCTACAACTCTATCCAAACCTACAACTTATTAGTTAGCCCACTTAGTTATACTAGCTGTTGCTGTCAAGCGACGCAAAAGACTGACGCGTTGGTACGCATACAGCTACGCAAGATCGACCCAACCGCCAATCCACGGCCACAAGGCCAGTGCTAGTTCAAAGCTGTTATTAGTTAATTTCAAAGCTCGGTTCTTTATACTAGACAGATAAGCGAGCTTCGCCTCGCCGGCTGCATTGCGTTTTGGTATTATGTGATAGGTGTAACAGGAATATTGCAGCCATTCTTGCTTGTGCCATAGTTGTATATTCCTTGATTAGGTTTTTTTCAAACATGTCATCGCCACTAACAGAAAACAACCATGTTTTGTGGTAGAGCTGATCTAGCACTAAGAATCATGTTGGGATACCGAAAAAAAAAGGCACAATAGTATCACTTTTGAGAATGTCCACATTAATATGCATGTCCCGTTCTCTATGAACCTACAGTTTAGGTAGAATAACTTATTATGCACTGGTGTTTCAAGAAAATGAGTAAACCGGTAACATTGATGTTTTATGACCGTACCGATATCCTTATAGTGATACGATGCCACTGAGATTCCATATTTACATGATAATTACACCGTGTTAACTGTTAAGTACATAACGAAGCATGTACTAACTATAATGTATGCAAAGTACATCAGTGACACATGAGCTGAGGTGAAATACGAATAGCCCGCTAGCATCAGCTTGGGCATGTAAAATTTAGGGTTGTTCAGATGAAAACAGTTCACGTTACCAACAATGGATGTTGTATTAATTAGGCAACACAATTTGATTACAATCAAGCATAGCTATCTCCAACGCGCATGTTGGAACAGAGCCATCGACAGCCAAATCCCCACATATATATTACGACTACTGAGCTAGCTCATGAGCCAAGTAGTCTCTAGGAGTCTTCTGGAAAACCATACAGCTTTGATGTCCTTCACAATCTCGCTGATAGCCGACCTGGAAGGAGCCGCGCACATAGTAATTGATAAGGTGCACACAATCAGATTTGACATGCACCGGCACGTCACAGTTTATCACAATTTTCTTCAACCTGCAAACAAGCTAAAGCTTCAGCAATCAGCAGGAGAACATAACTCAATACTGCCCCACACTGAAAGGACGACATGCCCGTTTCGTCTCTTAACACTGTCCCCCCAAGACCCCTTGTGTCAGCAATGAAGCTATCCATATTCAGTTTCAGCGAACCTGAAAAGGAGTCCAGTGCAGTTTGTTTGTGTTTTCAGAACTTGTACAATACTTCATTTTTTACACCATTAGGTTATTTCCCTTTCCATCTATGTCTAATATTTTGCAAACTACAGATTTATTTTGTCAGCATATCTGCAAATGTACAGACACATCACTCCTTTCCCACAGATAAAATCGTTCCTTAAGTGCGAGGTACACCACCAAATAAAGAGTAGTCCTTGCATAGCTTCCAGAATTCCATCAGCAAGATTAAAACCAATCTTTACCTGTATAACTGTGGTCTTTTTCATCTGGTAAATCCAGTTTTCACAGATAGCATGTCATAATGGTGTAATGCCCATGCTTTAAAATGGTGCAAAAAATCCATCTATGAAATATAAGAAGTTACACCTCAATGAACCAGCTGAATCGTTAACTTTCAAATCTTAAAGGGTGTAGCCAACAAAAATGTTTTATATCTGGCTGGGTCCAAACATGAGATGCTTCAGAAGCGGGCCAATGTTAATACTGGGAAACCAATAAAAATATCTAAGCCTTATCATCAAAACAGATTCACCAGAAGCATGAAACAATATCATAGATACACATTCCAAAGATGGCAAGACATATCTAGGTGGGATAGTTGTAGTAGCGTCACAAATCATCGTATGAGATCAAAACATGTGAAGAATTGCACCGCCGCTCCACTCGGGCAACCTCTCTGTTGTGAAATAAATTTATCTGGTTGGGACTTATGTGCAAATATCATGTACCAGCACATATGTACTAAAATTCAGATAAATTGGCAGGTGCGAAAGAGATAGAACAAAATCAGACCAGATGTGTCAATACCATGATCAATAACTTGGCAAAATACATGGCGTCAAGGCAAAATCGACAATCTCCTCCTCGGCGGATCCAAAGCCAGCAAGCTCCATAACTGAATAAATAATGAGTGTATAATCAGTGAGCGCTAAGCAAAAGAAGATGCCGAGGAAAGCTAAATTAGATACAGTGGTACAATTAAACCATCTAAAATGACAGACAAACGTATAAATTAAGAGCTTGCGTTTGTACGTAGCTCAATGGACACATGCATACTCAATGGCAAGATGAGCTGAACATCAAGTTCAGCCAATGTGCACAATAATAAGCAGGGTCAATGATATATTAATGGTATCCGAGAAGAAAGAGTGATAAAATGAGAGTCATTGCAGAATAACGTATAAGAAACCCAAAATGACATGTTAAAAGGGCAAAAGCTCAAATGCAGTTTTGTACATGGTCTGGAAAACAGAATCAGAACATGTATCATACACAACCATCTTCAGAAGTCATTACAAAAAATCATGCATTTTGTCCAGATTATCATGATAAATTAAGATATTTAGGGCACCTAAATTTTGTGAAGACCAAGAGCCACAGCTTACATCACGGTGCTTACGCAAAACATGCATGCCACATAGAACTATGCTAGATGCTATATCCATAGTAGCACCAAATCTTATAGTTTCAAAATCACAGAATGAACTCAATAATGTTACGGTTTTTTCTGTTCGATACCTACTAACTTGTCTCTGCCATAGAGACATAATAAAACATTTCTATATGGAAGCTATAGACCTTGTAAAACTGCATCATAACATGGATGCAGCTTTAATTAAGCAATCCAAAGATGTCAAATAAAAAGATTATTGCCAATAAACTGTTGTATGTTTCTTAGAGAGAAAAGGAAAGGCAAATGGATATTTTTTGCTAAAAAAACTTTCTGCTACTCTGGTTAAAGATGCACATCTCCCATCGGTACTCGCTACATAGTCGATGCAACCAACCTTAATTGAAGGCACGAACGTGGCTTCCACCCTCCTACTGCAATATGTCTCCAGCCAACGCTTTCTTAAGATGTCATATTATCATACCTGAACCTAGCACATACCGAAGGAACAAATTCTTAGATAGAGAACAATAATCAAAGAAAAAACATGTATCCAAGGAAAATAACCATGTGATAAGTTAGTAGTTAATTGCACCACAAAACAGAGAAGTGTATCGAAGCATTAAATCAATAAATTAGCAACAAATAGCAGTGCACATGTATTCATCCTCAACATATTTGGAAAAAAGTGCACAGCTGATTGTACGTACTATATGCTGCAGTGCTCTTCTGTTTAGCTCAAACTACAGCTGAAACCAAATTCACTATGAAAGTAGTTTCTTTCACTTCATTTGTTACTACGGCTTGCTGATTTTCGAGTACAATAATCAACCATTTATTTTGAAAAAATAAAACTAATTGAACAGTAGGGATGCTATTAGAAAGAGTACAAACAGATCGAGGGCCAGCTCACCTTTCTTAAGTTGACGACCTGCTGTGGACTGTCGCGCCTGTCTCGCCCCGCCTCCACCATCGCCTCCCCTCGCGGCAGTGGCTCCAACATGCTATATACACATATATTTTTCTTCCCCTATCATTGATATAAGCTTGCAACTTTGGAATCCCGTTTAATTTAGCGACTGCAATCAGAAAAGAGATGATTGGCTATAAAAAGAACAGTACATGATCAATTACCATGGTGTAAAATTCTCCTATATAATCATGGAATGCTATAATGAAGTGAGTTCCTCAGTTTCAACTACTTTGCATGGGCATGATTGAGCTCGAAACGCATATAATCTAAACTATAAGTGAACTTGGCTACTGAGCACAAAGTGCAAGATTTTTCCGTAATGACTTCTGAAGATTGTTGTGTATGGGACATGTTTTGCTTCTATTTTCAACACCATTTAAGATATGAATTTATAATGCTTAATAAATAAGATCCATGATTATGCCCAAAACTGCAGCAGCAAGATTAGTTTGTTCATCTAACAGTCATGAGTTGGTTTGCACTGTGTTTGCATATGTTTAGAAATTTTTGCACCTAAGTCTATCTAGTAACAGTATTGCATAACTCTTGTCCAAATAACAATTTTAGTTGAACTTTTACAACATACGTATTGAAATATTGTACTGGAAGTCAAAACATGCTATAGATCAGACACATACTTATTTTTCAGCACAACCGAGAGAAAATATCATACATGATCTTCAAGCAGTACAATGCAGGCTTGAGTGCCTTCATCGCAAGATATATATCTGGTTTAGATCAGATCTCTGTCATTCTTGTATGGTATCGACATCAAGTCATGGGAAATCCGAGAAAAACACTTGGGACATCCAGTAACTTCAGCTTTTCCCATGACTTCCTGCAATTTCAAAGTACAATAATTAACCCAAAAAAACCAGAACCAAAAACAATAGAGATGCTATTAATTAGACAGAGTAAAAACAAACGAATACCATCTCACCTTTCTAAACCTTGATGGCCTTGCCGCAATGAGATTATCGATCTCGTACCTCCCTTGCCCTGCCTCCGGCCCGTCTCCCTCGCGGTTTCGGCCGCTGCTACTTCTCGGCCTGTTGTAGCAGCACATATGCGGTGCTCCCCGTGGACGTTGGGCAAGCACGGCGATGCGAGTGAAACCCAAAGACAGCCCAAGCACCAATCCATGCCCCAGACCTTGCAGGTCCGCCTTCACCGATGACCTTATCCCCACGCCCACCTGCTACAACGCCTTCTTCTTCATCCACCGCCCCTACGGTGAGCAGCACATTACATCCCATCTATAACTTGAAAAAGGGAAGTTAAATGGATGAAAGATTAAAGGGAGATCAATTCTTACATGCCTCTTTTGTCCATCTCTGAGTCTTGCATTTTTTTGTCAGATTCGGTGAGAGAGAGAGAGAGAGGGAGAGAGAGATGAACCAGGGGAGAGAGAGAGATGAACCAGGGGGGAGAGAGAGGAGGAGTTCCCCACCGCCGCCTCTCGCTGATCCGTGCCGCCATCTCTAGCCATTCCCCATCGCCAGTTACAGAGAAAGGGAAGGGCAAACGGCGGCGGCCTGGAAGAGGAAGGAGGCGGCGAGGGTAGTGCTGGGGGTGGGAGCTACCGTGATCTTCTGGCGGCCCTCGACCAAAGGTTTGGTTGGAGGAAGGCCACAGCCGGAGCTCCACCGCCGACGGAGATCGAAATCGCCCTCAGATCGCCCCCAAATCGCCAGGACGGAGAGAAAACGAAGGAGGAGAACGCCCAGGCAGAGGTAAATTTCGCCACCGCTAACCGGCCCCACATCCTTTCGGGCCCACCAGTCAGAACCGAAGGCACCAGACGCACGTCGTGGCAGCACCGTCATCTGCCAAGCACGACAGGGCGACAAATGCAACTTGGGCCCACAACCAGTGACAGAGAATCGGCAAAGGGCTGGGAGAGCCGGACGGCCATCAGGCATCATGCTTGTAGTGATGCTTCTCTTAGCTGGCCGAGGGCCTCCCGATTGTAGCTAGAGTACGTAGTACTATGAGTCATAGTAGCTAGCTAGCTTGAATTTGATAAGTACCATACCTCTTTATACGGAATTTGTTATGCACACTTTCATTAAATACCAAGAAATTAGCATCACCAGTGTAACTAAACTAATATACGGCTTAATCACATCGACATTAAACAACCTCTGGCGGATTCCGTCTTGAATATTTAGTGCTACTGATCTCTCATAGAGATCGATCCCCACGGGCTTGCGCTTTGAAAAGTCATTCCGTCCCCCCCCCCCCCCCCCCCCCCCCCCCCCCCCCCCCCCCCCCCCCCCCCCCCCCCCCCCCCCCCCCCCCCCCCCCCCCCCCCCCCCCCCCCCCCCCCCCCCCCCGGTCAGATTGTCGGCAACATATGTAAAATGGGCATAAAGGGTACATGCTCTTGTTTGTTTCTCATGATGAATATCATAGGAATTTCAAAGAAATGTATTTCCAATATTTTTTCTGTAGTGCTTATCTGGTTTATGAGGATTGGAAATTCGTGTGTGCTAATTTGCATGCAATTTTTCGTTGGAAATTTTCCTTAGGTTCAACCACATGTAAATGTTCCTTTGTTTTACTGACAATTATGGCCTAATCGTTCAGCCAATTCATGTGTTTTGCTGTAGTGCAACCAACCAACATCTATGATTCGATTAATGCTACAAGATCTAACATGCCAATACAGAGGGGATTTCAATTCCTAAACTCAAGTGAGATGCTACCGAATTACTTAGCAAAAACTAATTGAATTGCTCTTCAAATAACCCAAACAGTATGGGTTACCATCATGAAAAGTTGGCGGATCCGGGTCGCCCATGACTAGCTTTTGTAATTAATTAGCTCGTGAAACTTGTGAGCAGTACGTGCATGCCACACATGATACAGTTGCCAGTTGGCCATATATTCTACTCCATCACACGCACATCAAGCAGACGAAACTCGAGAAACTTGTAAGATTGGTGATCAAGCAGATTACCTACCATATCGCACGCACTATTCAGAGGAGGAAGTCAGAAAAGCGGTTTTCCAAATGAAACACAATTCAGCTCCTGGCCCTGATGGTTTCCGGCTGAGTTCTATCAGAACTTTTGGGACGTCATAAAGGCAGATTTGCTACAATTGTTCGCCTGTCTTCACAATGGACAATTGGAGTTGTTTCGTATCAATTTTGGTGAGATAATTTTGTTACCTAAGGTTAACGAGGCAGAAAGGATCCAGCAGTTTAGACCTATATGCCTCCTTAACATTAGTTTTAAAATATTCACCAAAGTGGCTACGATTCGATTGAACAATGTGGCAGATCATGTGGTTCGTCCGTCCCAGACGGCTTTTATGCAAGGTCGCAACATCCTTGATGGAGTTGCAATTCTACATGAAACAGTCCACGAACTACATAGGAAAAAGTTGAATGGGGTAATTCTTAAAATTGATTTTGAGAAAGCTTATGACAAAGTGAAGTGGTCTTTCATCCAGCAAACCCTAAGGATGAAAGGCTTTTCCTCGGAGTGGCGCGCGTTAATTAATAGTTTTGTTTCCGGAGGAAGTGTAGCCATTAAGGTCAACGATGACACTGGCAAATACTTCCAAACGAAAAAAAGGCCTCCGACAAGGTGACCCACTATCGCCAATACTATTTAATATAGGAGAGAATTCCTTTCTTGGCCCCCTGTTAAATTTGGATGCCTTTTTTGGCCCTGGAAAAGTTTCGTGTCCCTTTTTGACCCAAAAAATTTAGATGACTTCCTTATTTGGCCCTCTAGTTCATTTTGGATGTTAAGATGACTCTTTTGCCCCTGCTGCTGAAAAACTAATCTCAGATTTGAAAAAATCGAAATTTTGACAAAATTTTGGATGTTGATATTTTGACAAAATTTTGGATGTTGATATTTTGACAAAAATCGAAATGTTGACAAAATTTTGACAAACTATATAAAATAATACACGAAATTTTGCCAAGAACGACAAGGCGCGTATCGATCGATCTGTGCTGGCCGCCGTGCGCCGGCGTACGTGTGCTGGCCGCCGTGCGTGCATGCGTGCCGCCGTGCCGGCGTGCCGTGCGTGCTGGCCGCCGTGCCGCCGTGCGTGTGCTGGCCGCCGTGCGCCGGCGTGCCGACGTGCCGTGCGTGCGTGCGTGTGCTGGCCGCTGTGCGCCGGCGTGCCGTGCGTGCATGCGTGTATGCTGGCCGCCGTGTGCCGGCGTGCCGTGCGTGTGCTGGCCGCCGTGCGCCGGCGTGCCGACGTGCCGTGCGTGCGTGTGCTGGCCGCCGTGCGCCGGCGTGCCGTGCGTGCCGCCGTGCCGGAGTGCCGTGCATGCATGCGTGTGCTGGCCACCGTGTGCCTGCGTGCTGCCGTGCTGGCCGCCGTGCGCACGGGCGCGCCGTGCGTGCTGCCGTGCTGGCCGCCGTGCGTGCGGGCGTCGGCTGAGCGATCCAAAATTTTGTCAAAATATCAACATCCAAAATTTTGTCAAAATATCAACATCCAAAATTTTGTCAAAATTTCGATTTTTTCAAATCTGAGATTAGTTTTTCAGCAGCAGGGGCAAAAGAGTCATCTTAACATCCAAAATGAACTAGAGGGCCAAATAAGGAAGTCATCTAAATTTTTTGGGTCAAAAAGGGACACGAAACTTGTCCAGGGCTAAAAAAGGCATCCAAATTTAAGAGAGGGCCAAGAAAGGAATTCTCTCT
Source organism: Poa pratensis (assembly GCA_947311845.1). Taxonomy (NCBI): domain Eukaryota; kingdom Viridiplantae; phylum Streptophyta; class Magnoliopsida; order Poales; family Poaceae; genus Poa; species Poa pratensis. The sequence continues at coordinate 30,364,430 of CAMZMU010000103.1, read as the reverse complement.
TAATATAGTGGCGGATATGCTGGCTATCCTGATCGAACGCGCTAAAACTGAGGGCCAAATTGATGGAGTGATTCCACATCTTGTCGATGGTGGAGTATCTATTCTTCAATATGCCGACGATACAATTCTTTTTATGGAGCATGATATCGAAAAAGCTCGTAACCTAAAGTTGATCTTGTCAGCTTTCGAGCAACTTTCGGGTGTTAAGATAAACTTCCATAAAAGTGAATTGTTCTGTTTTGGCGAGGCCCAAGAAAACGCCGCCTTGTATGCTGAGCTTTTTGGCTGCGAGCAAGGTCAATTTCCTATCAACTATTTGGGCATTCCGATTCACTATCGGAGACTTACAAATGCTGAATGGAAAAGGGTGGAGGAAAGGCTTCAATTACGTTTAAATAGCTGGAAAGGCAAACTCCTATCCCTGGGAGGAAGATTGGTTCTCATAAACTCGGTACTAACGAACATGGTACTGTATATGATTTCATTCTTCCAATTGCCTAAAGGGGTCTTAAAAAGATTGGATTATTTCCGATCTAGATTCTTTTGGCAAGGGGACTGTGAGAAGAAAAAATATCGACTGACTAAATGGAGTGTGGTTTGTTGCCCTAAAGACCAAGGAGGGCTTGGAATTCATGACCTTGAGGTCAAGAATAGAGCGCTGCTAGGTAAATGGCTATTTAAACTTCTTTCGGAAGATGGAGTTTGGCAAACCCTCCTTACGAGAAAATATGTTGGAGATCAATCTGTGTCCCAGGTTCTCTGGAAACCTGGTGATTCACACTTCTGGGCAGGCCTCATGGCTACAAAGAAGTTCTTTTTTCCACATGGATCTTTCTCAATAAGGGATGGATCGGAAATTCGCTTCTGGGAGGATATTTGGCTAGGCCAATCTACCCTCAAAGAACAATATCCGGCTCTATATTCTATTGTACGAAACAAGAGCGACACGATCGCGAAGGTGCTGGGTACTACCCCACCAGATGTTTCGTTCAGAAGAAGTTTACTAGGAACAAGACTAGCATCTTGGAATGCTCTGCTTATCCGATTGGATTCAATCCAACTAACGGAAGGTCCTGATAAATTTCAATGGAATCTCACGAAGAATGGTAAATTCTCGGTTGATTCTATGTATAGAGCATTAATTCTACCCGAAATTCCAGTCGATAGTTCAAACAACAACAAACTTTGGAAGATGAAGATACCACTAAAAACTAAAGTGTTTGCGTGGTATCTACGTCGAGGAGTAATTCTTACCAAAAATAACCTTGCCAAACGCAATTGGCACGGAAGTAAAAAGTGTGTTTTCTGTCACCACGACGAGACCATCACACACTTATTCTTTCAGTGCGAGTTCGCTAGGTCTATATGGTCAGCCATCCAGATAGGTTCTATCTTACATCCACCTAGTTCTGTTGCTAACATTTTTGGCAACTGGTTAAATGGAGTGGATCATAGGTTCAAACTGTTCAGTAGGGTGGGAGCGATTGCTGTTATTTGGTCGCTGTGGCTATGTAGAAATGACAAGGTTTTTAATGATAAAAATGCTTCTCTTATGCAGGTTATTTACCGGTGCACAGCGACGTTACGAGCATGGTCAACCCTGCAGCGTGTGGAGCACCGAGACTTATTTTTGGAGGTGGCGTCGAGACTGGAGGCTGCGGCCAGGGAGTTATTTTCCCGGCATGGGTGGCAACATAGACTCCGGATAGACCTACCAGCATCTTAGGCGGATTTACAATTTCTCATTTTGATATGTAATTCGCCTTTTTTACTTTTTGGTTACTGACTGGATTGATGGTGAACTGGTGGCTGTGTGCATCTTAGCTATGCAGAGGCCGGGTATAATGCTTAAACCTTTTAAGTAATAAAAGCCCTTTATCTAAAAAAAAATATCGCACGCACATCTTGCTGAAACTCGAGCCGTGCATCCGTGCCAAAAACAAAAACTCATGCATGCTTAGACTATTAAACAGTTTAAGATAGCTAAGGACTAGGGATTATGATTAACCCCTTTTTTAAATTGGGATCCATACGATAGATCACTCGATCATACTCACAAGACTACCTAGGATGCGAAAATGGGACCCGTTTGTCCCACTTTGTCTCCATTTTGTACTAGTCAGTGCAAAATTTTACACCAAAATTTGTACTAGACTAGTACAAATAGGAGAAAGGTGGAACAAATGGGTCCCATGTTAGTATCATTGTCCTAGCCAACTCCTCTGTTTTGTGGCACTATCAACCTCGGAAATCTCTGAAGTAGTAACTTTTTTCCCATTCCTGAAAAATAATACTACGGCTTAGCAAGATGCATGCAGCTTGAGCCTTTAATGTACAAGTTTTTGATTCATCAACCGATTTTAGGTGGATAGAATTGGATCCCAGCATGCAGATGCAAGGCCAGAATCCATGCAGTCATACTGATCTGCTTGCTGGCTACACGGATGTTCGTGAGACGCATTACAATGACTTAGCTATCGGAAAAGTGTTTCTGCTCCCGAGCACTAGTGATCTGGTGTTTTGAAAAAATTAAAAAATATTTACGAGTTTCAAAAAAATCTGTTGAAAATCCCGGATTTAGCCATTGATGTATTCTACAAACATGTAAAACATCAACTTGACATACATTATTCTGAGCTACACAATAATAATAATAATAATCTAATAAATTTAGAGATTTGAACATGGATCTCTTTTTTGGTGATTGGGATGGTACTCGGGTACCATCCGGTACCACCCCTCTAATTTTTTTGACCGTCGATTTAAGATTTGATTAACCCTTTTTTTAACGAAAGTGTAAGTAAGTAATTCACGCACCCACGAACCAGGCTCCCAAATCGCTCGCCATGAAGGTAAAAAAAACATCATCGCCCTGGGAATTGGTAGCCACCGCTGCTCCAACTAATCGAGCCGCTACTCCTCGGACACGGCCATCTGCCGCCGACAGGGGCAGCCTCCACCGACGCAGTTCCTCCCCCACGCCCCACCCCCACTCCCACCCCCGCATACTGGCCGCCATTGACAAGGGAATTGGCACATCTACAACAGTGCGGGAGCGCCGTCGTTGGCCTGCACCATGCGCGCTCGGACACGGTCATTACAGACGACCTACGCCGTTGTACAACGCCGTCGAAGCTACCCTTACAAACGCCGCCAAAGGTCTACAAGGATGCTCAACTCTCTGAAGACGAAGGAACCTACGCGCCTGTGAAGCCAACAATCACTACCTCGACACCGCGGAAATCCCTTGTTGTTCTGTTGCTGGTTAGTACTATTTCAGATATCACCAATCTTGGATTTATCGATGATCTAGAATCTGTCAATGGAAGCTTTTTTTTAAACGAGGCAAAAGACATGCCATTTTCATTATTTAAAAAGAACAGAGTTGGCCAGTTCATTAGCGGGAAACTGACCGAAAACTGGTACAAACACATACCCGAGCATGAGGAGTGCCATCCTTGAGATCGGGGGATTAAATAGTACCTTGATCAGAGGGAATCGTCCATGGCATTGCCATGGTTTTCCGAGGCGGGAAGAGGTTTCATTTTAGCTGAGCTATGGTGGGCGAGGCTGAACGAGCGATGGAGTGTTTCCTCGAAGCTCCGCGCCTTCTCTGGTGAGTTCCGCGAATTAGTGATATACGCAATCATTTCACGTTCGTAGCCAGTTATATGTTACATATTCCTGTTAGACACAAATTTATGTTAAATGGGTATTAGATTCTTGCTATGGGGAAGGGGGCAATTGCCCCCCCCCCCCCCCCTCCACCTGACCTAATAAAACAATGGTATATGGCTTTGACTCCGGCTTACCAAACTTTTGGACTGTCCTCTGTCACTGTGAAGTAGCATAAAACAATCCACTATGCACGTGTAAGCCGACCAAATGGAAACCAAAGGGCAGTGGCAGTGGAGGGGCATGTACTCCAAGTCGAGAAGAGGGCTTCCACAAGCGAAAACTCGGGCCACAATGAGAGAAGAAGATTGGCGTGCTACCATGCATGCTCTAGATAAGGAAACCAGCAAAACTACCCTAGATTTCATTATATCGTTAGTCCTTAATTAGTCCTTGCATGATGATACTTCCTTCTCGCCAGCACCGACGTGGTGCTCACGTGTTGGATTGTTTGCGGCTGCAAGAACCACCATGCGGCCAACGACACAACCAACCTCAGACAATGGCGTCGCCATGCTGGATGAGATGAACGTCGAGCTAGCCATATCAGGTTGGTCCTATGACTCCCCTCCCTTCTTTCTTCCCTTTATTTTGAGCAGCTCCCTTTTTTCTTCCTATACTAATCATGCAAATCTTTGTCTTCTGAAATGAAAATATTTGACCCACTAAAGTATCATGTTTGGGATTTTTTTACCTGAGTCCTCATTCAAAACTTGCCGGCGTCAGATTTAGTTTTGAAGATTTCCTAGCGAGGAAGCCAACGATGAAAGTAGATCATCACACATGAGAAAGGGTCATGTGCGGCGCCACCTGGTAGCACAACTGAACACTTCAGCCTCGGTTGGTAGCAAAATCTTAAGAAACCAGCGTACTATCTAGACAATCAATACTTTAGTTTTATTAAAAGAGGTTCTGACCTGTTTTTATACACTTCAATATCAGTCCAGTTTTGTAAATATTGAAATATTTAAAACTGCAGTTTTTGGTAAACCCAAAAAATTTAAAGTAGTATTTAAAACTATTTTTTTTTTTGGAAACGACAGTTTTCTTGGAATACTTGAAAAATACTTTGCTCTCAAACCCACCTTTAACCATTTATACAAACTAAATATGATGTGAGGGACACCTTTTAATGAAAAAGGTAAACTTTTTGCCTCACTTAAAAATGGGGTCGAATTAATTTCTAGTGTCATAGGGTGTGCACGTAAAATGAACTGTGTGCTTATGCATGCCTGCTAAAGTTTGCACTCTGCATAAAACTTGCTGCGTTCCGCCGGAAAAGCCAGAAAAAAAAAAATCAAGCTTTGGCTACGAACAATACAGACTCGGACATTGTAAACGGTCAGGTCGTAGCCAAAGCATGGATAACATCGATCGGTGAGAGGATGTGATGCATGGATAACTCTCAAGCTAATCCATGGGATCGAAGGCATATATCAGCCTTTCGGGCTCCTTGGCTGCCCCGGTCTGATTTTTTTTTATCGATAATTGACAATGGTTTTGTCTCTGACAAACTAGTTTGGAGATCCGTAAATCTGTTGATCAGCAATAGAGTCGCGTCGAGTCTGGGTGAAGAGGTGATATGTCATTTTGCCCTTTGATGGTTACTACGGTGGTGCCCAAGGACAAGATGTGTTAGTATTTTGTTTAAGATTTTCCTGTCTTTTCAGTTCTGTAACGTCGGTTTGTACGTGACATGTAACCTAACCTTTATTTTATAAATAAGATAGTATTTCCGTTGCTCCGTAGCCGTTAACTGACATCCGCCGACGGTGTATGAGTTGCTTACCGCGCGATGTCGACCACGTGCAGTGTATGCGGTATGCCACTGCCACATGCGCGCACACAGGATACAGTTGGCGACATATATATTGGTGGACCGACCAAACGTCTAAGATTGGCGATCGGGTAGATTCTCTGATCGAGAAAACGTGTAAGATTCTCATTGGCCAGCATGGCACGCACGCACGCACACCATTTTTAGACGATTAACCCCTTTAATATGGGATCCATACGATAGATCGTTCGATTTTAGACGGATGGAACTGACATATTCACAATCACTGGCTTGCACCGCAGAGAGCTTTGCCCCTGAGGCCTGCAGCTGCCAGTCCTGCAATTAGACTCATGTAGACTCATGTACAGGGATCGGTACAAGTTTGTTCGACGCTCGATCGGCCAGTCGATGTCTGAAATTATTTCTTCATGAGGTCAGCTGCCATTTTGCTTGCGTGATCCATAAAAATCCACGTAAGTGCAGCTAGCACGTGTCCTGTTGTACACTCTGCAGTGCGGCACGACCTCGCTAGCTCATCAGCTCATGATCTATGGAGGATACAGTAAGTTGCCAACCTGGGTTACGAGAATGCTCCATCCATGAAACTGGTCGGCGTTATCAGCGTATGGACTAGGACACAGGGGAGCTGTGTGATATGATCTAGTACGTAGTTGGATGGAGTCGTGAATTTCGCCATCATGTGATGCCTCTGATCGGGAATTTCGCCCGCTTATCTAGGGCGACAGGCCATGTACTTGGTGGAGGAGTGCCAGACGCGTAGCTTTGCCCAAGACAAGGATAGAGATATATCGAGTCGTGGATGATCGTGTGCACGTCTCTGCTTCCTCACCATTGGGTCCGTGTTTGCATTGCATCCACAAATTCCTCTGTTTCCCAGCGTTAGGTCGGTGTTTTCCATCAAGAAACGTTGCTATGCTTCTCTGTTTCCTCACATTGGCGTTCCAAGTCCGCATCGTGAACTAAATCTGGCAAACAGAACATCGGTTACATTTAGACGATGAACAATACAACACACAGTAAAAGAGAAGACCCTAAGCGGGTAGTATAAAATTACAACCGAGAACATCCTAGGCCTCGAAAATTGCCGTTGAAGCCGCAACCAAATTATTTGTGGTCGTGCCGCGAACAAAAAAATATATTCATTTATTTAGAGAAAGAGAAACTCCCACGTACTAGCTCATAACTAATGCGACGAGGATGGGTTAAAAAAAATGGTTCAAGATTTTCTAACATTTATTTAGCTATAGAAATATAACCACAAAGAATATCAACATTGCGCTGACTTTGGATCGATTCGTTGACAACAAATTGTACCATGCTTAACATGCACAATAGTATTTGTTTCGGCGTAGTGGTTCTTTCATTCGTCGACCGGCAACGTCAAGAAGAACAAACTTGATCAACTGCACTATTTATTTAATATCAGCATCTGGTCTCATAGTCAAGTGGCGTTTATTCTTTTGTATGGGTGATTCTCGATGTAGGTATCCTTAACACGAATAAACAAAAATACATAACTCGGTCTTTCGAAATGAAGTTTCTTGCGGAGTGATTTTCTTTTCCAGAAAAAGTTGTAAGGAAATTATCCAATAAAATTTCATTGTATTTCACCGAGTTCCTATGCCGTGAGTTCTACATGATTTTGGACTTCGATTTTTTCCTATCATTCTTGGAAAAAAATGAATTCTGATGGCTTTCTACATGATTCCAGTGGTTTCTTAGGCCACTAAATTATGATGGGCAATTTGCACCAAGAATGCTATTGCTGGCGCTGTGATTATTCTTGTTATGAGACTGATTCTATAGTGTAGTTATTTTTTAACATGCATAACCTAAAATGGATAAGAACTTGGTCCTTGTATATATAGCAATATTGTTTGCAATATTTCAATTCATTAGTTTTGTTTGAGAAGGTCAAGGCCATAAATTAAATTTATCCAACCCTTACAAGACCACCATTGTAAAAATACAAAATAACACACGGGTTCTTGGATGACTGGACGTCGTCTTCCTCCTACACTCGTGGATGGTGCGATGCGGACAAAGCTCGATGGCGCTTCCGGATATCTTGAGCACCCTTGGGGTCGGGGTAACGTTGTTGATGTATAGGACAAGAAGTCGCTGGTCAGAGCCAAAAGTGCCGACGACAGCTATCCTAGGTTCAAATCGCCATCGAGGAGAAGAAGGCGACGAAGAGGGCTTGATAACCACCCCAAATCCCACTAGACAGAATCAGAGAGTCTTACTTCACTAAATTCCGGAGCGAAGGTGAATCCAACCATGACATGTAGAATCAGGGTAAGAAGTTAGAAGACCAACATAAGAAACATCGTCGTCCACTCCGCGGGTCGACGCAAAGAACATGGTGAGGGGATCTTATTCCAAGCTAGCGACGTTGAACACCAAAATCGAGGTTTAGCAAAAGCTTACGCAATCAAAACAATGCTACCAACCCACAACTCCCCCCACCTTCCTGACGCCAGAAGACACTCGGAGCTGAGGGAAACCGATCGCTGCGACACCACGTGAACCCTAGCAGGAGCTTTTCTATTTGCAGTGGTGGCTAATCTAAACACCAACATATGTTTGTAACCAAGATTGCTTAATCAACGTCAATTAATTAGAAAGTTTCCCTTTGAAGGCCATTGAATCTACATTTGTACTTAACGTTTGTAATAAAGTCAATGGTATTTCTCTGAAGCTCTACCTGAATTTCGACTACGACTTCGACTCTTCCTTTAGTTTGGATACACTTTTTTCTCTGTCATTTTTTACTTTATTATATTTTCATGTGTTTCTCATTCACAGGCAGCTTCAAGTAAACCCTACAGGTGTATGTATTTTTTTTAGAAATGGGTAGCCCGGTGCAGGTGTATGTATGGGCACGAAGAATCAGAATACGCAAATGCGTGTAGCACGCACGCTGGCAAGCCGTCGATCGCAGGTACGTGCACACGTGGCGTCCGATGGAGGGGCCCTCTCAGGTGTCTCACGTAAGCAAGCAAAGCATAATCGACGGTGACGGCGTCCTGCCGCTCTATTCAGTTGTTATTCCCTTCTTCTTTATTTTTGCCTTTTATCCGATTTCTTTCTCACAACACAGGTTGGTCGATTCTGTTCGACGATCCTGTACACGTTCGACCAACGTGTTAAGCACCTAGACTGATCTCGACCTTGTTCGATTCCAGGCCAGTGATCCATGCTGAGTGCTTAATTCTAATTCACTTAATTCAACGGCACTGGTCAGGCTGGTCAGGGCTAGCTACTTTGGTTTACCCACTGCCTGACGTAACTAAGGTTAGGTGTGATTAGGCGCGACTCTGGATGGTTTATTTCTTCCAGCAGGGAGTCTTGCATTCTGATAGCTACTTTGCCTTCAAAATTCAAAATCGTTGAATTGATCTCTGCTATATTTATATTCTCTAGTGTGTGCACCTAAGTTTAGTCGTGTGCATGCTGCATGCATGTCGGCTAATTAAAGGTTGAAGTCGCCGGAAACTTACTGCGTTCGGCGAGAAAAAGGGGTAGAAAGAAGAAAGGAAACCAGCTTTGGCTACGGCCAATCAAGATTCTGATAGTTTAAGCCAATGGGGTCGAGCGGATTAATGTAATGTAACGGTGTTCTTTGGAGTCTGATCCATGGATAACGCTCAAGCCAAGATAAGGGAAGGCATCAGCTTTTCAGGCTATCTTTTGGCTTAACGACCACGCGAGCCTGAAATCGTCATGCGACCGTTCCGTTTTGCTCAACGGCACGGTAACGGAGTCGGGTCGTCAACTGACGAGCCTCGACGGTGTTTAAATTAGGAACCGCTGGCGACATCGACAAGACTGATAACAAAGTCACTCATATATGGTACTAATAAGTTTAAAATTTTCAATCACGGTCAAATTAGTACTACATATTATATTACAATAAAGTTGTAATATAAAACCTCTAATTTCTACACAGTATTTTCAGGTGAGGAAAGGGACGTATTTCGCGTCGTGATATGATATATGCGGTGATCGACATGTCTAGAATTCTCTGATATTTACATGTCAGCTCCAACTAGGCCCACTGAGAAATGCCCTCTCTTCTTTAAAATGGAATGGCCACCTATATAATTAATTAACGTTTTCTCACTTAGCAAAACTCACTCAGCTTTGATTAACAGCGATAGGCTAAGCACTGCTGGTAGATTCCCATCTTGATTACGTACTTTTAGTCAACTTTGACGTAAAATTTGGCAGTACACAGAACTGTATCCATCTGCCAAGCGACGGAAAGACGGCTTGGTTAATTACTCGGCAAGTACTACTCGTATACACCGCTCGGCCTGCTCTACGGTGACAGTTGATGACAGACGAACAATTTTAAAACATTCGGCGACTCGATCTGACGCCGTTGTTACGCATACAGCTACGTACCGTCGATCCAACAGTTAGCCAATCGATGGCCACAAGGCCAGTGCCGCTAATTTTAAAGTGGTTAATCAATTAACTTCAGAGTTCGACTCTTAAACAACCTGCAATCCCAAGCCATACTAATGCAATAGGATATGTTAATCCCGTCGACATTGAACAATCTGCCGGCGATTCCATCTTGGATAGGTCCGAATTTGCGTGAAATAAACTTGGCAAAGTAAAAGAGAAATAACCTAAACATTCTATGGTGCCATCAGGAAAAGGTTAGGGGATCCTGGCTAACTTGTCAATTAGCCCGTGGAACTTGTGGGCGGCACGTGTGCATGCCAGATGCACACACATGTCGTGAGGAAGAAATATTGGCGAATCAGTATTTCAGTGATGGCGCATGTGCCACCAACCTCCCATGTCTATATATATCTCTATCATATCGGTCGCTTTCCATCTTGCTGAATAGTGTACCATTTCATAAGCCTCCATCGACCGACAAAACAAAATCTCACCTGCAACTTATACACACACACACCGTGCGTGCGCTCGAGTTTAATTAGATTGTTAATCGGTTAGAGAGCAAGAATATGATTAACCCTTTTTAAGTTTGCCATCGATGATTGACTAATATACACAAGCAGATCGACTGCCCCTGCAGGGCCTAGCTAGCAGACTCCTCTGTGCGCACGCGTCTATCGCCTCAAGATATTCTTCTTCATCTCACGTGCTATAAATGCTATCACTACATAGAAACAACCAATAATTAGTCAGTACTAATTAACTCAAAGAGAGTGTCTTAATGAAGAATATTATCCTGATACGCCAGACTCTTTCAGCTTGGATACGGATTATTTAAAACGGTTTTGAAAGCTGATCTAGCGTGGAAACTTGCTTATCCCTAATAATGTTTATGGGTTGATCATATGCTTTGCAGACGTTTCGTGTTCTATGTTTTTTGTGTGTGTTGATGGTGCACCTTGTCTGTGCTCTTAGCCTTCAAATTGTAATTGGATTTGAAACATTGTGGATCCAAATATTGATTTTGGCTGCCGAGTTCTAGTGATCGTTTTATTTAAAAAAGAATCAAAAACTATATTTAGAAGATTTTTAAAAAATCTGAAACAAAATCTAGTTGCAGTCATTGATGCAAAATTCTTTTTATTATGGGCTACAAAAAAAAAAAGAAAATCTTGTACATTTTGGAGATTTAAAATTGTGTATACTCAGATACACACTTTGTCATTTTTGTGTAACTTAGTGTATAAAGTATTTTCAACTGAGATTTTGCGCGTTTGTGCGATACATCATTGACAACACGCAAAAAATTAAAAAAAAACTTGTGACTATCTTTTTTAATTTTAAAAATAAAAGGATCATTGGATCTCGGGAGTCAGAAATCTCCGGTCATTTAAAATGTTCTATTTTTGTGCGCCATGATGACGTATAGTTTTTATTATCATATTTGGAAAGTTTTAGTTAGTTTGAATGATATATGAAATATGTAATAGAGAGGCAGTAGTGAAAGAGAAGATAAAAAATATTTGTAACCAACTTTGGATATACTGCAAAAGCAAAACAAATAATTAGACAAACCTTTTCTCTCCTATTTATACATAATAAAAGCTATTTAGGTAGCCAAAATTTGATTACTACTTGAAGATTTGGTAATCAAACAAAATCTATACCTCTTATAAAGCAAACCCCACTAACATATATTAATTATTTTTCTATCTCTACATGCAAGCTATCCACATCATCCATTCTCTTACCCAACCAAATATCCATGTCATCACACTAATTTTTATTAATGCCAATATTTTCTTGCATGCAACATATCCACGTCATCTATTTTTCTTCCATCCAATTTTCCATGTCACCAGTTTTTAATCATCAAATACAAAAAAATCATGTCAATTAAATTTAGCCTTCCGACAATTGATATCAATTGAATATTCCATATTCTTATAAAAAACTTCATATTACATGGGTCTTATATGACTTTATTTTCACCGCAACGCGCGGGGTATCTTTCTAGCATACTTCACGGTGAAGGCATCCTGACGTCTGTAGCCGCTTTATTCCCTTCTTTATTTATTTTTTTGCCTTTTATCCGACCTCTTTGCTGTAGCTCTTTGAGCTATTAATTAATCAATTACTAGCAAATAACTACTAGTAAACGGTTCACGGCTCACAACATGGGTCGGCTGATTCTGCTCGATCTTGTACACGGTCGACCGACGTGTAAAGCACCTAGACTGTTTAGACCTTGTCTCGATTCTAGGCTAGTGGTCGATGCTGACTAAATTCTAATTTTAATTCACTTCTGGCGTATTGAGCACCTAGAAGAGGTTAGTCCTTCGGTGGCATTTTTACACGGAGTTAGTATTGGCCTACGTAACGTAAAAAAAAAAAGAGTATTGGCCTACGTACTGAACCATGCTGACTAGCTAATTCTAATTCACTTCTGGCATTTTACACGGAGGAACGTTGGCCAACCCGATGAAAGGGTTAGTAACCTTAACTCAAACTAGCTAGCCACTGTTTGAAGTCAGGTTAGGTGTGATTAGGCATGACTCTTGTATGGTTTCTTCCAGGAAGTCTTGTGATAGCTACTTTGCCATCAAATTTCAAAGGGGTTGAATTGAGCAAGCAAAATGGTTTGCGCAGAGTAGTGCTGCTGACGTAATAATAATGTTACCATAGAATCATCTGATCTTGAATTCTTGATGCACGTATATTTAACTGTGTGCCTGCATGTCGGCTAAAGTTTGAAGTTGCGTGCTGCGTTCGGCAGGAAAAAGTGATAGAAAGAAAGCCAGCTTTGGTCACAACCAATAAAGATTCGGATAATTTAAGCGACCAATGGGATTAATGTAATGTAAACGGTGTTCTTGGAGTCTGATGAGGCAAGCATCGTCGATCGATGCATGAGATGAAAGACGAGGATGCATGTGATGGATGGATAACTCTCAAGCCAAGCCAAGGAAAGGCATATACTCTTTAGTTTCAGGCTCCCTTTGGCTTAACGACCACGCGAGCCTTACATCATCCTGGGACCGTTCCGTTCCGTTTTGTTCCTCGGCTAACGGACTCAGGCCGTTAATGGACTCAGGCCGTTTTGTTCCTCGGATGAGAATTTCTCGCATGACCACCTCACCCAATTTGTGGATCTTTGGATTCAACTTCTTGATGTTCAACTTGAAGATAATGTGGAGGACAAAATCTCATGGAACCTCACACCAAGTGGTGAGTACTCGGTGGCCTCGGCCTATAAGGCGCAATTCTTTGGTGCCGAAGCGACAAGTATGAAGAGTTTGGTGTGAAAGGTTTGGGCACCGCCGAAAGTCAATTTCTTCCCTTGGCTTGCTCTCCAAAAGAGATTATGGACCTCCGACCGGTTGGCTACTCGAGGCTGGCCCAATTGTGGGCTTTGTCCTCTTTGTAAAAGAACACCGGAGACAATCTCTCATCTCCTTTTCGAGTGCCGGTTCACTACTCGTCTTTGGGGATTCATCAAGGATTGGCTAGGCATATATGCTTTGGATCCAACTCAATGGACGGGCCTCTCGCTATCTAGTTGGTGGCGGAAGATGACGGATGGCTCCACACCTAACCGCAAAGCTATGGCGTCCATCACGATGCTTGTGTCGTGGGAAATTTGGAATGAGAGAAACGCCCGCGTGTTCCGAAACAAACATGCTCCCCCCACGGTCCTCCTTGCCAAGATCAAAACCGAGGCTCGTCTTTGGGTCCTCGCGGGCGCCAAACGTTTGGGTGAAATAATGTCGGGAGAGTAATCCCTTTTGTATGTTTGGACTAAGCGAGCTTTCTTGTCTCACTTGGTCCGGGTTGTAAAAACTTTCTATCTTAATTAATCGAAAAGGGCGAAACTTTTGCCCACGCTTCAAAAAAAAAAAAAAACTCGGTGCTTGGTATTTTGGGGGAGGAATGTGACGGTTTTTTGCGTCCTGGTATGATGATATATGCGGTGATCGACCGACAGTCGACACGTCAAATTTGTTTTGATATTTACATGTCAGCTCAACCTAGGCGGAGCAAGAACTTCTCTCTTTTCAAAACGGAATCCACGTACCTAATTAATTAGCAAAGCTCAGACAAGTTGCTTATGGATCAACGTACCTAATTAATTACTAGTAGTTCCCACGTATGGTAAAATCTGTTTGATTAGTTTGTCATCTTTGTTGTAAAATAAACAAATTATTCAAATTTATCTGTGCCTGTCAAGCGACCCAAAGAAGACTTCGTTAATTATTCTGCAACTAGCTCGGCTTGATCTGTGGTGACAGTTGATGACAATCGAAGAATTTTAAACTTTCGGCAACCTCTGACGCCGTTGCTACGCATACAGATACGTACGATCGATCCAAACAGCCAATCCACGGCCATCAGGCCAGTGATGTTTATGAACACTCACTTTCCCCTCCCGTCTACTGTTGCAGGAGGAAGCGAAAGGCGATTTTTGGAACCGCATCGTCGTCTCCACCGTGCGCGTCGCCGAATCGTGGGATTCCTCCCCTCCGCCGGCCGCTGCGGCGGCGGGAGGGTGGGGGATCCCCGATTCCGGCTTGTATATAAGGTAGGTCCTGGTGGTGCTCCCGTCTGCGGCGCGGTGGAGGAGGTGGTGCTGCGGATGGGCGTTTTGGTGTCGGCGCGACCCTTCTCCGGCGGTGGTGCTCTTCGGGCCTCGCCGTCGTCGCGCTCGAGGTGCAGGTGCTTGAGGCCCGGCGGGGTGCTCGAGATCTGCTGGATCCCGCCGGGTCCGTGTAGGCGGAGGGCTCGGCGGTGGGGTTTCAGGGCGGAGCAAGGTTGGCTGCGGCCGTGGCTGTCGATGTCGAAGACGGATGCGGGAAGGAGGTGGTGCTGGAGAGGGAGGGTCTGCGCCGTGCTCGTTCAACGGCCTAGACTCCGTCGCTGCGCGGCGGACGGCTTCTGCGGCGCTCTTCTGATGAGGTGCCCTCGGGCTGGGGCTAGAAGGTGGGCGCCGGTCTTCTTCCTCGACGACGGTGGTGCTGCCAGCGTGTGCTCTGCTCTGTATCCTCTGCGTATGTATGTTCCTTCTTGGCTTCTGTATGATGTACTGTACGTCGTACATCCTTTGAATGTACGCAGGAAATTTCAAAAAAAAGGCCAGTGATGTTTAATATGTTTGTGTTAGCTGGCCGAGGCTATCTATTTGTATACTGGTATAGTACTATAGTCATCGCAAGCTAGCTCCCGGTGGAATTTGTTAAGTAGCGCCACGTGTGCGGAATATCCTGAGACGCCATACTAATAAGATAACATCATTGCTTAATTTTGATTGATACCATTAAAATTAAGTAACCTACAGTCCCGATCCGCACTAACAAGCTAATATTTAGGAATGCATAGAGATCGTGATTGCCGTCGACTTGTTGGCAACATAAAATTCGAGGGTGTCTAACCCGTGGTCAGCCCGATTGTCCGATAAACTTTTTTTTTCCATTTATCTATAGGAGAGCATATAAGAGAAGAACCGTCGCAGGTCTCCACTATACCGCATAAGAGGTGATTCTAACAACTAAAATGAGATTATGAGTTTTCACCCCTAGAAAAGTTCAAGTAAATTCAAGATAAATGGCTTCAACAAGGTAGCAGACATCCATCAGCCATTGCCCACACAATTAATGAAGGTCGGACATAGGTTTTCATCCTGAAGAGCAAGACTCGGTAATCAAAGAGCACCATAAAAAACGAAGTCACCCTATATTGCAACCCATACGTACCAAGAATATTATTGCAATACACCAATCGCCGGTGTCACAGTCGGCATGTGCACAGTTTTGACGGAGCGGGCTGGACTGGGTCGGCAACGATGTGGCATTGATGTATGTGCTCAGCCCGGAGTTTTTACATGATCCACCAAACATCGTTCTCAAGGAAGGCGAGCCCCTTGACAATGGTCCTGAATTGGCTAAGGCTGCCACACCGTTATCGTCGGACGACCTCCTCCGATGGCAGTGAGGAAGGTCCTTGTGTTGTGGCGGCGATCGGGAGCGACCAGAGAGTCTAGGTTAAGTTAGATCAGTTATAGAGTATAATTTCCTATTGTTAGTCTCACAATGGCCATGTGCACACTTTTGACGGAGCAGGCTGCTGGACCACAAGGTGGTCGGCAACGACGATATCAGCCAAGGCTTATGTCATGTTGAACTGCTCAACTCGGAGTTTTTGCTCGATCCACCGGCGAACCTTGACAAAGGCCCTGAATTGGCTAAGGCCATCGTGGGTTCGTCGTCGGACGGCCTACTTCGGCGGTAGCAAGGGGGGTCCTTTTGCTGTGGGAGGTTAGTTGAGTGTCTTCTCATCAATACTCCTATGTACGGGGAGAATTCCCAAGTACAAAAAACCTTAGCAGAATTGAACAAATTGAAATTGAATGCATCATCGAATAGCCTAAACAATCTGTTGTGCCATGATGAAAAGTTGGGGATCCTGGTCTCTCGTGACTATAAATACTTGTTAATTAGCTCGTGGAACTTGGGGGCAGTACGTGCATGCCACATGCACACACGTATGCCAAGTTGGCGATGGATCGACCGAACAAACGTGTGAGATTAATTGGCGACTCACGCACTGATGAGGGGCACGTGCCACCAAACTTGCCATGGCCCGCACGCACGCTTGCCCATCATCAGTCCGATCCCTTTCAGTCTTGCTGAGACTCGAGTGAATGAGTGATGGTGCAGACGCGCGCGTGCCAAATACTGTATGTACTGTAGTATATATCGACCATTTCATTATTTTCATATGTCTCCATCGACCGACAAAAACAAAAAATCCCATGTAACCTATAGTACGCCATACATTAATTCCTATGGGGCTATATGATTAACCCCTTGTAGTTATGGGGATATGATTAACCCTTTTAGTTTCGATCTATGATAGATTAATCAAGACTTAGCAGATGGACCAACTTCAGCAAACTCCTCTGTTTTGTAGCGCTACCAACCTTGGATATTGGCGTGTGCATCTATATCACCCTGAAGATCTCGTGACGCGTGCTACTCTAGCACTGCTTCAGAACGAACAGCAGGCAGTCAGGAGTCAGGACTAACTAAAATAGTGTCCTAACGAGGAACAGTGCTGACGTGGCACATCACAATCACTATTCAGTAGTACGTACTAGCCAGGTAGCAGTACTGCAACTGTTGATAGCACATGAACAGGCTTGCACCGCACCGGATGCATAAATCCTGCATCTGCCACGGATCTGGCTGAGACTACTGTAGCACGAGCGACACAGGTTTGCTGGAATTAGCAGCTGGCATCAATTCTGACAAGGAAATAACTGAGACCATGCTCTGCTTTGTTTAGTAATTAATAATCCCTTCGATGTCAGAAATGTTTCCCGACGAGGTCAGCTGCCATTATGCGTGATCCACACAGCTCCAAGTAAGCAAGCTAACGTCGGTGCATACAACCAGCCAGCGCGACGTGTCCTGCCTCTACACTCTGCAGTGCGACCTCACTGTCAGCACTCAAAACGTGGCAATGATCTCTAGATTGATCCATCGGGAGCAGTTGTTGCCAATTGGGCAACGAGGATGATCATCTGTGGAATCAGTCGGCGTGCGTATGGGCTAGGACACGAGGAAACTTTAGACGGAGTCGACTGCTTGAGCTCCATGATGTGATGCTCATGCTCTCAAGTCTGATCGGGAGTTTCACCGCTTATCCCGGGCGCCAGGTCATGTCGTGAGGTCAGGGTAATGGCCTCGATCATGGGCATCCAACGATCAAATTTGGAGGTGTAGCGATAAATGTCGTCAGGATGGTTGTTTCCGGTTCATGGATGCAATTTCCCGACTGTGTTGAATAAACTAATGAAACATCATGTGTGTATCATTCTCATGTTTCACTTGTTGCTTTCTGGCCGGGGGTTACCTGTAATTTCTCTCTAGGACGACCCGCACAAAGAAAATTAGGCTAACACAACATATGTTACAAGTATATATACTCTAGTTGAACCCCAGGAAGAATATAAAACATCACAAACAAAGGGAAAATTGATAACAAAAAGACCCTATATCTCAAACTTCTAATGAAAACCACATACGGACATTTTTGTCCTTGTGCCACCATAGTCATCGCTAATGATAAATGACAATGAGAAATTCAACAGCATAAGTACTTGAAAGGACATAGAGAGGACAAAACATTGTTGAAAAGCTGTAATAGCAGACTGTCGTGTTACATTAGCCATTACGTTTAGCCATATCAGCTGGGGCACCATCCCAATCTAAGAGCATCTCCAAGCGGAGCCCTCAAATCCGCCCCCAAACTGCGCCCGGACGCGTCCGCGGACACCGACCGGACGACCCCCAAAATTGGGCTCCTACAACCACAATGCACAAAAATTGACGCCCAAATCCATGCAAGCCATGCAACGTCCATCATAGAGATAGTTTTGATGTTTTAAAAAAGTTCACACCATGTTATTACAATTAATAATTGTACTTAAACAAATAAAAGTAGCCGGACAAATCAGTCCCTCCCATGAAGACATACATGTGTTCCACCAGATCTGTGAGTAGTTGGGTGTGCACAACTTGATCACGAAGTTGTCGATGCATCTCAAGGAATTGCAAGACATACTCTGCTTCTTGTTCAAGTAGGTGGACATGTTCTCCGGGCTTCTCAAAGTCAATGCAAGCAGCCCCTTCTCCCTCATCCTCCACAATCATGTTGTGCAAAATTACACAACAAGTCATGACCTGCCATAGAACCTCCGGATCCCACATCATAGCCGCTCCACGAACTATGCCCCAACGAGCCTGCAACACACCAAATGCCCTCTCCACATCTTTGCTAACTGATTCCTGCGCAGCTGCAAATGCTTTTCTTTTGGGAGTAGTGGGATTACTTATAGTTTTCACAAAAGCCGCCCACTGAGGATATATACCATCTGCAAGATAGTAACCCATGGTGTAGTCGTGTCCGTTGACGGTGTAGTTGCATGGTGGAGCTTCCCCATCACAAAGCCTCTTGAACAGGGGAGAGCGCTGAAGCACATTGATATCATTGTGAGAACCGGGCATGCCAAAAAAAGCATGCCAAATCCACAAGTCTTGGGATTCCACAGCTTCAAGTACAATTGTAGCCTCCTTGTTGTGCCCTTGGTACTGCCCACGCAATCCCGTTGGACAGTTTTTCCATTGCCAATGCATGCAATCCACTGAACCTAGCATTCCAGGAAATCCTCTTGCTTCTCCTAGTGCAAGTAGCCTTGCGGTATCCTCAGCATTAGGTTCTCGCAGATATCTTGGCCCAAAAACCTTCACGACAGCGTATGCAAAGTGCTCCATAGCCTCAATGCATGTACTCTCTCCCATTCGGACATACTCATCTACGGCATCAGCAGCTTTCCCATAGGCGAGCATCCTCAAAGCAGCGGTGCATTTCTGCATAGGGGAGAAGGATAACTTCCGGCAGCAATCATACCTCAACTTGAAATAATCATCATATTTTGTGACTTCCTCCTGTATGCGCTCAAACAGCCCTGAGCTCATCCGGAACCGGCGTCGGAAAAAACCCTCATGAAACACCGGATTCGGACGCTTGAAGTAATCGTCATAGAGATCTCGAGCTCCTTTGAGCCTGTCACGTTTCACGGTGATCCGCCCCTTAATTGATCCCTTGAAGTTAAGAACATGCTCCTCCTTCTTCTCCAATTCCTCTTGCATGCTCATCATGGACATGGCGTTCTCTTCGTCTCCGTCGTCAAGCTTGTCTTCATCACTCGACCCTTCGACGAACTCCTTGTAAATGAAGTCATCGACGGCCGAGTAATCATGGTCCTCATCGGACGAAGAATTCATGCCTACATGCATGAAAAAATTCTCAAAAATCCGGCTCCGGCGTTTCAACAAACACTTTGAGAGCGAGGTGGATGTCCGCCGATGCAAAACGTACCGAAAACTATGTCAAAACGGGCTCCGGCGGCTCCCAAAGGGCTCCGGCGGTTGCCCCGGACTTGGGCGCGGAGTCTGTGCCTTCGGGGGCGGCGGCGCGGTCGGACGGGGGCGGCGGCGGAGAACAGTGGGCGGGCAAAACTGGACGGAGCGGTGGTGGAAGGGGAATTTCGGCCGATTTGAGGGGAAAGTTAGGTAGGCCCGCCTTGACAGATCCGACGTGGCGGACGCGTCCGGGCGCGTCCGGCGGCCCCAAACCCGCCCTACATATGGGCTGCCTTTGGGGTGTGCCGGACAGCCCGGACGTTTGGGCTGACTATAGGGGAGCTGGTTGGGTCAAGGATTTTGGCCCAAATGCCATCCGGGCTATCCGCCCGGGCGTTTGGGGCGGATTTGAGGGACATGCTTGGAGATGCTCTAAGTAGATTAGTGCGCTAGCATAGCCAGAAAAAATGTTCAACAGATCAACATGACAAAGATCAAAAGAACTAGAAAAATGTTTTCTTTCTTAAGTGTCTATATGTCTCGTCAATACGATTGTAATAGTAAATATCTTTAATAAGAAATTTAGTTCAAAAGATCAACATGCCAAATGTTCTACCATGTCTAATATATTTACATGATAAAGATAAAACACAAGTACCCACATGGCATATGTGGTGAGCAACCCAAACAAAAAATAAAACACAAGTAGCAACGGTGGGATGATAAGAACATAAGCATTGGTTGGAAAGGAAGTGCAGAGACGCCCATGTTCCTAGGATTTTTTGACCAAAAGGACCACTTCGACGAGTGAATTGTCAAAAAAGACCACCTCACGAAAAAATTGTCAAAAAGGACCACCTGCGGCCACCGGCCAGGGCGGCATGTACCTCTCCAAAGTCTCCATGCATGCTGATCAATGAACAGTGCATCGTTTTGTAGTGTATAGAGTTAGCTACGAAAATTTATTAAATTTGTTTTTTTGCTGAGCCTAAAATATGAAGTTTTTTGCAGTAATTTTTTTCACGATCGTAGTACATAGAGTTAGCTACATCCACCTATTTTTTTACGAATTTTTTGAGATGTTTAAAAACAATTCCGGATGTAGATGCCTGCATGCATGCACGTCTCGCCAGCGTGCCGCCGTGCCGGCTTCGGACGCCGCCGTCAGCCGTGGCCGCCTTTGTCACATGTCGCTTGGCCAGCATGCCGCGGTAATTCTGACAATTCGAGTTGGAAGTGGTCATTTTTGACATTTCGTTGGGCCAAGTGGTCTCATGTGTAAAAAATTCTGTTCCTAGTGGTCATGGTCTTGTAATGGTGATGGTCCGAATTGGAGAAATGCGTAGTCAATGGAGAAATAGTCACAGCCAAACGAATAAGTGGTGGTCGTATATAGGCAAAGTAGTGTAATGGTGACTGTTCTCAAGGGACACGGTTCCGAAAACCTACTGTACATTATGGTCGTGCACGGAACTTCTTGTACGGGACAAACACATATGCCTATCTACGATGTAGATCACAAATGGAGAGAAATATCAAACTCACTTAGGGATGTTAAGAAATCCACCTTCTCAGTTGTCCAAATGATTTGTGCTTCCACTTCCGAATAAATTTTTGAATCACATTTTGAGGGGCGGGGGAGAGAGGGTGATCTGTTCAGGACATAGGCGCAGCAAGATATCGAAATAGAAATGTTTAAAGTTTACTGGCTAAATGCCCGTGCGTTGCTACGGGTTGAGTTTTACCGAACATTTTTAGTTCCGGCGAATTTCAAACCTTGGACACAATCATTTTTGTTATATCCTATATCTAGACTATTACGTATTAGAATCAAAGTTTCATTCTATTAATATAATGGTTAAGACATCTATGCCTAATACTAAAAGGAGGGCCACATTGATAAGTTTGCGTTCTCTCAACAACCAATTCGAAATTATCTTTCTCGAGCAAAAACAATATATTTTAGATAGATTAATGTTTTTAACATGCTTTTATTTAAGAAAATTAAACGTTGAGTAACTTTCGCAGTGCAATTTTTTAGTAAAATCAATTTCAATAATTATACTGATATACTGAACTTTTTTCCCACCTATCATTTCCTTTTTTTTTCCATGGGGATACCAAGCCGAACTTTTTGCATAATGTATCGAGTTTTAGTCAAGGCATACATTCAACCGGTGCATGTTTTATAACTTAAGGAGCAAAAGTGTTGATAACTCAAGGAACTACTTATCCACAATGTTTTATCCGATAGAAAAAAATGAGTACGAGATTAGTTCGATATCTTTGAGCAAAAATGTATCTACTTTGAGTCAAGGCAAATTGCGTTAATTCTAACTCAATATAACCCGAATCAACCTATTGGACACGCGTCTGATCATAAGAGCAAAAAATCAAGGGCTTTTAAACAAGAAAGTTGGAAAAAATAAACAGTGTAATTCTTCAATAAACCCTTTTCGCTAATGAATTTCTGTATAAAAAGACCAACGGTGCCTGTGTGTTCCACAATACATTCATAAAGAAACTGTATAATTTTATCGCGCTTTAGTTTTATTGCCAGACCTTACACTTTTACAACAAAATTACACTGTTTATCGAACAAAAAGAACCTCCAAGCTCATGAGCTGCTCGATGTTGTATCAATTTTTAGCTTGACTCAAGATCAACACGCATAAGTTTCACAATTCGGTAGCTCATGGCAGGAAAAGGTCTTCACTTCTTACATTCTTCTCCACGGCTCAGTTCCAGCAGTGCTTGAAAAATCTCACCGTGACTTCTCCTCCATATGAAATGCTTCACCGGATCATATGCCCCTGGTTAGTGCCCAGCACTACCATTGGCATGTTCAAGGTCCTCGGCTGCTTCACCAAAGGGCATGAAGTATGTAAGAAGCTGGAAGATCCCACCTATTATTTCCCCTTTTCCCATGAGGGCATGTTCAAGGTCCTCGGCTACTTCACCAAAGGGCATAACCATAAAAGGATTTTTTGTGTGACATCGAGAGGAGTTATTTCGTGAAGCTATAAGAATGAAGCATTAAGAGGAGATATGCCCTTGACAAATAAAGCTATAAGAATGAAGCGGTAAGAGGAGATATACCGTTGAAAAGCGAGCACACTCCGATGGCAAGACCTCACACACTGCCGCTTAAGGAAGGTGTTGGTTGATTGATTCGTGAACCAAACTATCCTTCTCTTACGATTTAAATCATCAAGCCTATCTCCATCTAAATGTATTAGAACAGTTCAGATGTAAGTGCAGATTACTGCGGCAGCGGTGCACAGGGCATAGTGGCCCCAAGCGACTATCCTGTGCCCGCCGCCCATCATGGTTATAAGCATCTGAAAATTCAGTAAACAAAATGAGCACTGCTCTGCTTATAAACATCTGAAAATTCAGTAAACAAAATGAGAACTCTCTCAGTACTGCAGTAGTACTAACTCAGATCTAGACCATGCATGTTTCATCATCCTAAGAATTATAAATACGTACATTAGCAAAACCAGGAAATGGCAGGTACACAAATCAGGTACATGAGCAAGAGATCAGTTGTGCAATGCAGCATCTTACTTAGAGCACTGATACACAAATCGATGAACAATTGTGAGTTTGTTAATTTTCCTGTCAACGGAAACCCTATAGATGAACATGAATTCCGGAGTCATGGTCACCAGTCCTCTAGCCTATCTGACCAATTTGCAAAATCCAATGTCCACGGAAAAATGATAAAACAAAATAGAGAAAGGGTGCACGAGGAACCTCACCTCCAAACAAGCCTCGAAGAATATTGTTGGGCATGTAAAAGTGGACAAAGGCGGGTGTCTAAGATGGATACACAAGCCCATCTCAATGTTTCAAATATATACTGAGCATCAGGATCTATGAGTTGCCATGCCTAGAAAAAAAAATTGTAGGCTCCAACATATAATAAGTTGGTTTAGAAGGATTCTTTTATTCCACAGATTATCTCACCTTTTCAGTTGTACAGTACTGACAAAGTTCCTCACATAGCTGGAGATGTTCGGAAATGTTAGTACAGAGCTGGAGATGGGTGCATACTCATATTTTGAATGAAAATAGTATAGCAGTACTACATATCATCTGTTCACCTATGACCATCGTCATAATATGTTGAATGAAATTGGTTCCATATGATCTCTTCGGACATTGGTACGAGCTGGTTTATACACAATGGAAAGACGCACCTGAAATCGAACCCATTTTTACATAAATTCAACTAAGATGGGAGCAGCAGTATTTGCACTAAGAATTCCTTTGGTGCGCCTAACTTGCTTCTTCAACTTAGCCATTTTCTTGGGAGAGTAACAGATGTCAGCCCCATTACCAAGCTGCTTATTAAATTGATCGGCAAAATAGTTTACCAAACGCATTTCCATTTGGAGGCCTCCAAGTGTGGAGTTCCATCTTATATCATTAACCTGCACAGAATTAGCTAAAAGCATCAGCATTAGTTCAAGTAGCTAACTACCAAAGATAGCATAGCAGTCTTTTTCAGATGTACTATGTGAAAATGTAGAAATAACAGAAAATGGTCCAGTTCTTACAGACAGGCAGATGAAAGAAACATAATTAAACAGCTAAAAGAGACGGGAAAGACCTGGAACTGGTTCACATACACCATCTTTCCGAACTCCTCCTTGGCGTTGTATGAAAAATCTAAAACCACTCCCGTTGGTGGATCTCGATCTGAATCATTGTAAGATTCTAACAATGTCGGGATTGGCCCTGCCTTGTCGTCAACTCGTCATGCTCCCTCCGTGTTGCCTTAATGGATGCGAGGTGGCAGCGTGGAGGAACTCGGGCATGTGGATGCAGCCGGAATTGGAGAAGATAGCTACAGTCGAGGCGGTAGCAGGAGGTCGCGTTGTTGTGGTTGACCACGACGCGACCGTGTGCAACTCCTTGCACTGGGAATCGACCTGGGATGGCCTCTTCGTGGTCAGGCAAGGGAGGCAGCGTATCGACGGGAGAATCCTCACGGCGGATGCGGGGACGTCGAGGTCGAGGGCGCTGGAGGCATCGTACGCCTCGGCGCCGTAGGCGTACTCGTGGGGTATGTTAGGGGATGGGACGCCCGTCGTCTTCAAGGCTAGGTTGGTTCATGACGCAGGCGACGCGCAGCCCTCCAGCGCAGCGGCAGCGGCAGCGTCGCCAGCCGTTGGGCGTCCTCCGACGTGACGCGACGGTGGTTCAGCGTAGCGAGGCGAGGAATAGCCAGGGTTTGAGGGAGCGACCAGACGTGGCGGCGACGTGAGTTTGAGGAGGAGGGATTGCGTGTCGCGGTGGTGGCGGCGGCTCACCGTGGTGGTGCGAACCCTAACCCTTGCGCTTGCTCGCTCGGGAAGCGGTATCCGTTGGAGTGCGGGTTGATTTCCCGATTACTGAGGGAATAAATGCAAAATGCGCAGCGGGGAGGAACGGAATGGTTGGGGGATGGCGTACGAAAAAAATTGGTGGACGAAGGACGAAGCGACGAAGAGTTTTGACGTACGAGAGGAACCAATTTTTTCTTTTAGATAGGAGAGATGTTGGACTAACCATGCCAGATCCTCAGATGTTGGTTGTCTTGAGAAATAACATTTTCGTTTTATTATTCAATCAACGAGACTCGCAAAATCATTCCCCAGCTTTAGTCTTCAGCCTATGATTATTTTTCTGGAGATTATTTATTGTTGAGAAAGAAGTGTCGAACTCACGCAAGAATGCAAGATCATTTTTCTAGTTTCAAGTGCTATCCACGGAAGATATCATGACTGACGTGGCAGGAGCAGCAGCAGCGGGTTCGACGTGTCCCAAACCCCCCCGGCCGCGTCTGCATATGTGGCCTCCCGCAGTTCCCCCATGTCCACGGCCGACACAGCAGCACTCGAGCCAACGGAACGAAACGGGGGAAGCAGGTAACGGCCCGGTCGCCGTCGCCGTCGCCGTTAATTACCTCCCCGCCGCCGTCGACGTCAGCCCCCCGTGCTCCTCCTCCGCTTAAGTAGACCCCGACGGATTGACCCACCCCGACTCGC
Organism: Poa pratensis; assembly: GCA_947311845.1. NCBI lineage: Eukaryota > Viridiplantae > Streptophyta > Magnoliopsida > Poales > Poaceae > Poa > Poa pratensis. Next base: position 30,338,583 of record CAMZMU010000103.1, on the reverse strand, counting down.
CCAGCGAGCGCCCGCCCAACGAGAGACAGAGACGAGGCGGAGGGAGCCCAGCCAGCCAACCAACCAACCACCCCGGTACTCGCGGAGATGGAGTCGCCGGGTCCGTGCGGGGACCAGCAGCTGGCGTCGGAGCGGCCCTCGGAGTCGGCGGCGCTGCGGGCGCTGGTCGACCGGGTGCGCGCCGGGGAGGTGGAGGCGGCCCGCGAGGTGCGGCGCCTCACGCGGGCCTCGGCCAGGCACCGCCGAAAGCTCGCCGCCGCCGTCGAGCCCCTCGTCGCCATGCTCCGCTCCGGGGCGCCCGACGCAGGGGAGGCCGCGCTCCTCGCGCTGCTCAACCTCGCCGTCAGGGACGAGAGGTGCGGAACCCTATACCTCAACCCGTTGTCCTTCCTCAGTATTTTTTTCCTACTATTGCAAAATTATTATGTCATCATATGTTCTTCCCATTTCAGAATACCGATAGATTTGGTTCAGTTTTTTTTCTTCCACCCGAATTGCGTCCGTGAAATTCCATACTGTCCTTTGCCTCAAACCCGTTTTCCTTTGTGTCGCCACTACTCTCAGTATTTGTTCGCTATTGCAAAATTATTGTATCATCATGTTCTTCCTCTTTCAAAATTCCGATAGGTTTGGTACAATTTTCTTCTTCGACCCCAAATTTGCGTCAGTGAAGTTCCACACTGTCCCTGCACTTTGGTGATCCCCTCCTCGATTGCTCGGCTGTTTCGGTGCGAGCGTTACAGAATCCTAGGAAAGTTCCCTGGTTTTATCGTTTAGCTGTTGTAGGGGTCTGTTTAATCCTCAATTATTGTACTGATTTCGTCGTACTAATCATGGCGGCCTATCAATTTGATTTCCCCCCTGCGATCAGAAAATATCTGATTGTAAATAATAAAATTGCCCCTTCCGTGGTCCTGCTCTGAACATGAAAGATCGCGCACTCCTGTGGTTGCTGGATAAAATCAATTCTCTATACATCGGTAGTAAAATCTGTATTATTCTGATGTGAGATTATTCGTCCTATGGATGCATACTCAAGATAACAACGTTGAATTATTGCCTCCTAGTAGTCACGCATATATCCTCAAGCATATTCCAAACCTTGGATATGGATATCGACGCACCGGATTTCAGATTTTTCAGTCTAGTATAATCAACATCATCCAACAGGAAAAGCATCATCGCGCTTTCTTAGACGTGCAGCGAATCACATAGCATCTCCTGTTAGCAAAGAGATTTCATTCCGATGACCCTTTAGCCAATCTGTGATCCCTAAGATGTCGTATAGATTTCTAGGAGATGACAGCAAGACCAAAGCGAAGAAAACGGTCGGTCGGTTTTAGATGAGTGGAGGAAACAGTTGGTCTGATTTGGAAGCTGACCTCAGTTTGCCAACCACCGTATCCTGGTTGGCCGCTTCCGAAAAAAATCTAGCTGCAGGACTGGAGCCTGGAAGGAGTGTTTTCTTTCAGAAAGGTTTCCTCGGCCGCCTAATATTTCTTCCCTTTCCAACTGCTGCGGTCAAGATACAGTGAGCCTCCCATACTTTCTTTGGAAATTCGTGTGCCCATGCCGTGAGCCAATTTGCTTTGAGATATATCCAAACATGTTGACCTCATGGTTGTTGGTAGGCCTCATGCCAACCTGCGGAGAGAAGTCAATTCAGACAAGTATGGTGCTATGTACCAGAATTCAGAACCCGTCCTTCCTGTATCCCTTTACTTTCTGAAGTACCAGAAGCAAAACAAAGATAAACAAATAGTAAATACATCACCACTGTTTTATTCAGACTTGAGTCGGTTCTTTATTTCTCCGTCGATTTGATGGTTTTGTGGTCTGCCACTGGTTCTGGTGGGGTCAACTGTTCCAACTGTTGGAGAATCAAGTTCTTGTCTTGATTCTTGAGAGATCAGATCGACTTCAACCATTTTAGACGTCATGGATAAGGATTTCAAGACATTAAATTCTACTGAAGGCCTATATTTTAGCTGTGTAGCTGCACATATCTCACATTTATGGTACTCTTTTCAGAACATTAAATTAGGTTTAATCTGGAACATTCTAAGTTTTATAATATTTCATCATGGTTCCCATCTTGGTGTAAAATCCATACTTCCACCTTCCAGTACTCTTGGATACTATCCTAGTTGTTGCAGAGCCTTTAATTTGGATCTCTGCAGTAGCTGGCCTTACTGTGTATTGAGTACTGACTCACTGTTTCCTCATAGTCTAGGCTTTACTAGACACTATGTGTGGAGCATGTACTGTTTGTAGGTTGTCTCTGCCATAGCTTATCTATGGATGAAAATTTCTTTTCTAACCATACTACATGTGGCATCCGGTAATATAATCTTCCTTGAGAACATACAGCCATAATACAGTATATAATTTTTCCCATAAATGTTCTCTGTTTACATGATTATGATCTGAATTATGCGTGGTGACTTATTAATCTTTCTCAGTAATGTTTAGCTTGAAGAGGAGTAGGATTGGTATGATGCGTGCACATTGTTCCTAAATTTGTATTGTTTCGTCTATGCAGGAATAAGATCAAGATACTGGATGCTGGTGCGCTTGAGCCGCTTCTTGGTTACTTGCACTCTAGCGATCTAAACTTACAGGAGTATGCGACTGCGGCTATCCTCACGCTCTCAGCCTCATCCACAAATAAACCTATTATAGTGCATCTGGAGCAATCCCTCTCCTTGTAAAGGTCCTCAAGGAAGGGAACCCACAGGCCAAGAATGATGCTGTGATGGCTCTTTACAACCTCTCCACGATTGCAGATAACCTTCAAGCCATCCTTTCTGTCCATCCTATTCCCCCTTTAATAGAGTTACTGAGGGTTGGCAAGAGGTCTTCCAAAACAGCTGACAAGTGCTGTGCCCTTTTGGAATCGCTGCTCGCCTTCGATCAAGGTCGAGTGGCCCTAACTTCTGAGGAAGGTGGAGTGCTCACCATTGTGGAGGTACTTGAGGAAGGCTCCCTTCAAGGTAGAGAGCATGCTGTTGGAGCACTCCTAACAATGTGCGAGAGCAATCGAAGTAAATACAGAGATGCCATTTTGAATGAAGGAGCTATCCCTGGTCTTCTCGAGCTCACAGCCCATGGCACGCCCAAGTCTAGAGTAAATGCTCATGCTCTTCTGGACTTACTGCGGGAATCACCGTATTCAAGATCGAAGATGCAGCCAAACACGCTAGAGAACATTGTTAGCAACATCGCCTCTCAGATAGATGGGGAGGACCGTGGCGGGAAGGCCAAGAAGATGCTCGCTGAGATGGTGAAGGTCAGTATGGAGCAGAGCCTGAGGCATCTGCAGCGCCGGGCTTCCTTCGCTTGATCAGTGTTGCTTGCTTGCTCCAGGCCGGTGACCACCACGGCCACCCTGTTTTGCAAATGGAAGTAGACAGATGGCGGACATTAATAACGAGATCACTGGAGATGCCGGTCCAGGCCTCGACAGGACCGAGTGACTGGTGTAAGCGCTCATATACTTTAAGCTCTTGACATAGTTCCCTTTTTCCATTTCGATCTTTCTTGTGTGCTGTTTTGAAAGAGAAAAGGACACATTTTCTTCCCGTTCTCATTTCCCTTCCACCATGTTTTGTGCATGTACCAAAAGCAAAAGAGTGAAAAAAAAAGGAAAAGAGAAAAGAAAAGAAAGACATATCCTTCAAGGAAAGGATTGTACATACATGATATAAAGTAAAGATCTCTGTCTTCATGTCTGGAATACTATGCTCTCAGTCTTAAGTCTCTTAGTTTATGTGCTAAATGATTCATTTCTGACCACATTTTGGGTGTTTAAGTAGGCAATCAGTTACCTTGGTTTAGCAGTCTCTGATCTGTCCAGTTCTGTCTATGATGCCATCTTTTCTGACTGAGACAAAAAATGTGGGCTCTTGTTATGGTGTACTTTGGCTTCAGGTCTAACACTTAACCATTCAGCCATCAATCTCATCTCTTTCTCCATGAATGATAGGTTCATCTATCATTTCTTGATCGGACCAGGCTGCAACTGCAGCCAAGATCTCCTTTAAACGGTTAAACCAAGCTAGCTGAACATTCTGACTCTTCGTCAGCTAATAAATCTCTTTCGGTCTGAAAAGCGAGTCGATAATATATAATCGTTCTCTTTCGCTGTCTCTTATGAAACTTTTTTGTCTCATTGGCTCGCCTGGTTTTGGAGTGTGATCATGATTGGCTTGACCCTGTGAAAGGTTGCTGATTGTTTGTGCTTTTCTTCGCGTCTCAAAGGGACATGTCCGTCATCCTGTAGCTTTTCCTTTCCGTTATCCGTTGCTTTGATGGAACGTTCATGAATATTTTTTCGGATTGGAGCTTCTTGCAACGCTCATTTTCGTATCTGATTTCTTGTGGCTTTGTTCAGCTGCTGTAATGCTTTAGTAAAAGTCAATTAAGTTAAGCTAATTGCACCGCCGTTTTTTTGTCGGCCAGATAATATTCCCATATCCGACAGCCGACGAGTGGTGGACTTATCAACGAACCTAAAAAAGGTCTGACATGACGCGCAATAAAAAAACATCATGTTATTGCTATACTATTACTATTATGCAATAAAAAAAAACTCTCCAGTGCTTAGCCTATAATATTGTCTTGTTGCTAAACATTGAAAGTATTTTTAATGACCAAATTTGCATTTCTTAGTGTTAGAACCAGCTAACTCCCGTTCAATTTAATTGAGGTACTAATAACAACAAAACAAATGGTTTCCCTTTTGTTTTCAAGACAGAAACAAAAAACATAGGCAGCACAGTATGTATAGCATGTTTTTTCATTTGAGGCTGAGAAGCTCCCTGCTCAGATCTCAATCTCATACAATAGAGCTCCAGTTCCTCACTTCCTCTTAGATATCGTTTTGACGACGAACATGCCACATGCCAGCCAGAGCGTTCACTACCGTGCCATACATCAGTCTCCACTACACATACATGAGATTAAGCTAATTGCGCCGCCGTTCTTTTGTCTGCGGGAGAATATTCAGTCATAAAGAAAAGTTTCTGACATGACGTGGAATAAGAAACATATCATGTTATTGTTATATAATACTACTATCATGCAATATATATAATTAAAATGGAATGCTTAGCCTACGACATTGTCTTTGACCAATTTACAACTTCAAGAAATTTCGCATTTCTCAGCGTCAGAACTTAGAACCAGCTCCCGTTCCTTTTAATTGAGCTACTGATAACAAGAAACAAATGATTTCTTTTTTGTTTTGAGGAAAAACAAAAAGGTGTCATATAGTCTCATAGATTCGGTTCCTGTAATTATCTGAATCTGTCATAGTCTCATAGATGTATCCGGGTACGGGCTCGTGCGCCGTACGCCTCCTACTAATCGTGGCGTCGGCTAGCTAGGGTTAAATTTGTTCGGCTCTCAGCTTCGGACGCTGATCTTCGCTAAAAAGATCTTGGATCGATTAACTGATCGACCGGCGACGGCAGCATGGATCGTCGCCCGCCATTGGCGGCGCAGTGGCCCAACCTCCACGACGAACTCCTCGGCATTGTCCTCTCGAAAGTCACGTCTCTACTTGTTCGTGTCCGCTTCGCCGCCGTCTGCAAGTCGTGGCGCGCAGCCATGTCGCTCCACCCGGCGCTGCCGGCTCTCCCGCTGCTGCTCCTCTCGCCGCGCAACTGCGCCACGGACACGGAGGAGTCGACCTTCTACTGCCCCGAGGACGGCAGCGTACTATGCGTCAGGCTCCCGAGAAGGCTCAGCTCCTTCTCGTTCAATGGGTCCTATGACGGCGGCTGGAAGGCGACGAGCCCGGTCACCATCACCCCGTGCCGGAGCCCGATCGTGATCATGAACCTCTTCACAGGAGTTGAAATCACGCTATCCAAGAAGCATAGGTGGATCTCATGTCCACACCCTTGGGACTGCCCACCAAGGTTTTGGTTACCGGTAGAAATTTTTTCCCAAGGGTGGTCGGGATTTCCGGTTACCGTGGTTACCGGAAAATCCCGACCGGTTGCCGGACGAATTTGAAATCCAAAATTTAAAAATTCTATTCTATTGGTTCCCAGTTTAACCATTTATCGGAAGTTTTCGTTAAAATTCAAAAAATCGGGATTTTTCGTCTGGTATGACCATTTCCTGACGATGCTCGGGATATCCGGTTACCGACCGGTAATCGGATTTCCCGACCGGTAACCAAAACCATGCTGCCCACTCATCATCTTGAAAATCATCTTCTCTGAGGCTCCTACCTCGAGCAGCTGCATCCTCGCCGCATTAACCTTCGGTTGCAGCAGCTACAATATCGCGTTGTGCAGGATCGGCTGCCCGGATGGTGGGTGGACTATGAAGGAATCTAAAATGGAGGGGCTCATGGTCGAAGACATCCTGTTCTGTTGCGGGGAGCTTTACGGCCTAACAACCTGTAACTACAGCCTCTACAGGTTCGACATCGGCGTGAACCATGACGGTGCACCGGTGGTCACCGCCGTCCATCAGCTGGCCGTCAAAACACGTGACGGCGGCCCAAGATCTGAGAGCGAGGGCTTCCCTGATTGCACTGCCTACTTATTCGAGCTGGGTGGTAAGCTTGGGATGGCGGTGATGACTGTATGGTCGCAAAACGGCAAGCCTTTCTTCAAAGTGTATGTGCTCGCGGACGCCAAGACCGATAACACTACGGGCATTTACAAGTGGTCAGAGGTGCAGAGCTTGGGTGATTAGTCCTTGTTCTTGGGGCCAAGGTGTTCATCCAAGATGGTGCATGTGCCGGAAAGCGGTCGTGGAAGCGTAGAGAAAAACCACATCTACTACTCGAACCATCGTCGCCTACGAGGTAAACAAGACAAGGAGTTCCAGGGGAAATCATACACAACGAAATCAGTAGACGGCGACACAATATATATTACAGGCGATGGTGATGTTGACCTGAAACGGATCCCATTTGTGCGATACTGTGTTTTCGAAGAAGACACTGATGTCTCCACGTGGTGCTTCCCTCCGGAGTTGTAGTGCCTATTTGATCCGGCTTTTTATAAAAAGTTTGATGGATAATCTTTTGAAATATCTTACATGGAGTGGTTTGATTTATAAGATTTAATCATATGTGATTATTATACGATGCCATTGCCCTATATTTTCTATGCAAACTGGTACTAACACCTAATTTTTCTACGATGCCATTGCCCAATAAGATTTAATCATATGAGATGTATTCGGGCACGAGCTTGCGTGCTGTGTACGGTACTTGTCCTCGTCCTAATAGTGTCGTTGGCCCCAAAGAAAATCCTTATGTTTCATATAGCGTGTTGACGATTCTTACAATAGTAATGAACATTATAAGTTTGTAAGTAACAAACATATAATTCTTCTGCCATGTCTTAGGGTGCATCATTGTGTTCCACTACGCTAGTAGTGTCATTGGTCCCAAGGATTATATATGTTCCGCTCTCAGCTTTTGGAATTTGATCCTCTCGCCGAAAAGAACTCTGGAATGAATCGATTAACTGATCAACCGTCCACGACAGCATGGAACGAGACAGAGGCATGTGACATCAAGGAGGTCGTGGACATTGTGTTCTGCTCTGGGATGCTTTACGGCATAACGCGCCACACCGAGAGCCTATTCACGCTCGACATTGGTGTCAATGACGTGGGTGCGCCAGTGGTCACGTCCGCCCATCAGCTGGCCGTCAAGAGTTTCGAAGATGGCTCAAGAAGCGAGAGCGAATACGTTTCCTACATATTCTAGCTGCGTGGTAAGCTTGCGATGGCGGTGGATGAGTGATGACCGTGTGGTCGCAAAATGGCAAGTATTTATTTAGGGTGTATGAGCTCGCGGACGTCGGTACCGATGCAACACATATGGAAACTAAATGACAGACCGAGACAAAATGATTATCCTGACTTTGCAGATGAAATCCTAAGAGTTCGTGAAATCCAAAACGATTACTAGGGTTTCCTGCACCCACCATAGCGAGCGGCCGCCGCCCAATTCCAACGTCGTCTAGACGAACACCGGAAGAGACGCCAAGCCTCCATCATCGCAGGATCCGAAAAAGCATCATCGCCAACATGGTCGGTCTTGATCCTCAACCTCTTTTCCGGCGTCCATGTGGCGCTTTCCGAGAGGCAGAGGAGCATCAAGTGCGCGCGCCACCATGGTCCATACATGGTCTGGAAAGTTATCTTCTCCCAGGCTCCCACCTCGAGCGGCTGCATCCTCGCCGCCATGACCCATCATTGTAACATCGCGTTGTGCAGAGTTGGCTGTCCAGACGGCGGGTGGACGATGGAAGGATGCGAGAGGGAGGAACTCGGGGACATCGCGTTCTATCGGGGCGAGCTTTACGGCCTAACGCGTTGCACCGAGAACGTGATCAAATATGATATCCGCGAGAACAAAGGTGGCGCGCCCGTTGTCACCGCTGCTCGTCAGCTGAACATCAAAAGACGCGATGGCCCCGTATGCAAGGACAAGTTGGTCCATGATTATGCCAGTTACATCTTCGAGCTGCATGGTAAGCTCGCGATGGCGGTGATGATCCGGTGGTCCCAAGACCGCAGAGCTTTCTTCAAGGTGTTCGAGCTCGCCCAAGCCAATACCGGCGACGACGACGATGCACATGACTACAAGTGGGTAGAGTTGCTTAGCTTGGGCGACTACGCCTTGTTTTTGGGGCCAGCATTCTCCTCCAACTTGTCCACGTGCCGGCGGGCCGTCCTGGAGGCGTAGAGAGAAACCGCATCTACTACTCACACTATCGAAGCCGTTACACCAACCGCGATAAGGATTTCGACGGGAAAACGCATCTAACGAGATCTGTACGTGGTGACTTGATGTACTGCATGGAAGATCAGAACGACGATGACGGTGGCGATGGCACAGAGAAGATCACAGCGGTAGGATACTACGTTATTGATGGCCCTTATGTCCCCATGTGGTGCTTCCCTCCCAATTTCTAACGCATATTTTATTCTAGTGCTGTTTTTTTGTACATACTTTGGGGGTCCTCCAACTATCTAACGGCCCAAAATGCTCAAAGATAGTTGTGTCGCATTTGATCGCACATTCTCTTTTGGATTGTAATGATATTGTATACAACAGAAACAACATTTGGATTTTAGTAAATACAACAATCCTTTGGTGCAACCAGTATTATACTAAAAATTATATATGGATATTAGTTTTATTGCAAGAAAATAATAGGCACAATGGTTTTATCATGTTCGTACCATTTGTGTTTAAAATTATTCATGGAAGATTGGATAGATAAATCCTACATTAGTGTGAAGTAGTATTTTTGTAGATGAGCTTGATTCATGACGCAGATGACGAAGCTAAATACACGAAATGTTTACACCAGGATAACATGTCGAAATATCATAGGCAAATTTCTGTCGTATGCTAAGCATGGAATATTTTGCAGCTTGAAGCTACTTGCATCTGAATCATCTGGTGCTTCCGTCCGGACTTTTAGAACATTTTGATTCTAGCGCAGTTTTTCCGTACATATTTTGGGGCCTACTATCTAATGGACCAAAATGAACATATGATTACATGAACATTTAATTTGGTATACCTTTAAGTTTTTTTCTAAAGTTCACACAATGTTCTTGAAAAAATCACACCTGATTTTCTGTTTACTTATTTATTTTATTAAATTAGTCGTGAACATTTGATTTCATGCACCTGGACATTTGAATTAATTTCCTCATCATAATTGGCAACAATTACTTATTGATTTGTTCCCATCTCTGTCGCTGTTTTTATTGGATAATTATATTTTATGATTAGAAAAAACAATTCTCATGATTCATTTTTATTTAATACACTTGAACATAATTGATTTTTTAACATATAACTAACTTTTTGCCAAAAATAAAAATATAGAAAGGTGAAACATAAATAGAAGAAAAATTAAAGGCTAAAAATAACAGAAAAGCAAACGAAATAAATGAAAACAAAAATGAAACAAGAAAATAATCTAAGCTAAAGATCATCCAAGATTGGGCTTTATTAGGCCGGTTGGTTATGTGGCGAGCACTCGGGACGTACGTGCATGTGCGTGATATAGTGCTACGGCCAATTAGTGATAAGAGGTGTCGGCCCAAACGAAGTCAAATAATGCATGGTGCATAAAGGATGATTTTCGATTCACGATCGATGCATTCATCTGGACGTAAGCAATCTCAAATAAAAAGAAAATGTACGTAAGCTATTTCCGGCCGTTGACCACAAGGCCTAACGAAGCCTTCTCAATCATGTACGAAACTGCACTTAGTTAGTTAGTTTGGCTGACTATTATTAATATTCACCTAGGTACACTAAAGGATGAGCCCAGTTGGTGTGAAAATAATATTTGCAAGTTGCCTCTCAAGCGCATAAGGGAATAATCCTGAAACTATTAATAGTTCCTGATTCCTCTCTTGGGATATTTAGTTTCTTCCCAGATCTTAGTTTGGTATAATACAATCGCAACGAAAAGAACATATGTAGGGAGAGGAAAACAGTTGAACGAGTCTTTGGTTTTCTTGCAATGACAGTTGAACAAGCTTCTTCTTTTTTTGCAAGTTGTATCGTGCATGCGACGTCCCACCAACTAATTAGATATCGTCACTACCGGAAAATCTGAATTTCCCGTGTGGAGCAATCTTTGCCGTGTGCAACAAATTTTCGGAACACGGCAAAGATAATTTTGCCGTGTATAACAGCAACGGATCACGGCAAATAAACTCAACACGGCACCGCAGAGAAAGAGCACACGGCAAAGTATAGTGCACGGCAAAATGAACACAAAACACACGGCAAATTTGTTCAGCTCGGCAAAGAAATATTTGCCGTGCGCCCTTATGCACCCACACGGCATATCGGTTGACCAGGATTCCAAATTTTGCCGCCGTCGCCAATATTTCGCGGGAAATATGTTTGCACTGGCGGGAAGTTTCTTTGCCGTGCGTCTCTGGGCAGAACACACGGCAAAATACCTCTTTGCCGTGTGTCTAGGCTATCTGCACACGGCAAACCATCAACTTTTTTCCATACCATTGCAATTTTCCCTTATTTGCTTTTTTTCCCCCTTTTTTGGGTAAAATGGCCCCAACCTTGGTAGATTCTTCAGAAAAAAAAACCTCATATTTTTGGACATAAAATGAGAGCTAATATTTTTAAATTTTTACTTGATACAAATTTTAAACAATTATTCACTACCCGAAAATCGATATTTGCTAGCCCTGAAACAATTTTTACTTGATACAAAGTAAACCTCCAGCTATCTAATGACAGTTTGCTAGCCCTAAAACACATGTCTATAAGAACCATGTTGAGCAAAGAATCAGCTAACCAGCTGGCCATGCTTCTGTCGCTTTCTCTTCCTGCCCCTGCTGTGGTGAAGTCAAAGCCATACTGGACAATCTCACAGGTGTTGCAAAGTGCGTTGCCAGCAGAATTGACTTGTGAAGGGGACAGATTCCTAGTCAAGGACAGTACAGTCGTAAAACTTGATCTTGCCAAAGAATCCGTTCAGGCCTTTCTCGGATCTAGTGTCTTCCGTTCTTGGTGTGAAGGGTCCTGGAGACGCGCTCCAATTCTTGAATGCACTGCAGCCCCTGTTGATGGAATTTTTTGCTTCTGGATGGTTTTAGTGTAAGTTTGCAAGATTTTAGTGTGCCCAAGATTCTGTTGATCTCGGGACTCCGAGGTGTGACGCTCCGGACCCCGCTACGGCGAAACCCTAGACCCGCTGGAAAAAAGTCAAACCTGTCGATCTACCCCTTTGACCGGCGCCGAGAGGGGGTAGACGCGTGAACTTTTTTGCTTGGTTGTGTTAGGTTGGTACATGGGACCATGGGGAACCAACATTTCATGTGGTATATGATTCCGTGCCCGGCACCCGACACGGGAGTTTTCACCTCTAAGTGCCGGAACTTACTACGGAGTAAGAGGGGTCGGTGAAGGGGGTCGCACCTCGGAGCCGTATCTTGGTTCCCACAACCTACCAACACATTTTTATACATATACTAGGGACCCATGCAAGTTTTGGTGGGATTCCGACGCTCCGGACCCCGCTACGGCGAAACCCTACGCCCGCTGGAAAAAAGTCAAACCTGTCGATCTACCCCTTTGACCGGCACCGAGAGGGGGTAGACGCGTGAACTTTTTTGCTTGGTTGTGTTAGGTTGGTACATGGGACCATGGGGAACCAACATTTCATGTGGTATGTCGCATGATTCCGTGCCCGGCACCCGACACGGGAGTTTTCACCTCTAAGTGCCGGAACTTACTACGGAGTAAGAGGGGGCGGTGAAGGGGGTCGCACCTCGGAGCCGTATCTTGGTTCCCACAACCTACCAACACATTGTTATACATATACTAGGGACCCATGCAAGTTTTGGTGGGATTCCGACGCTCCGGACCCCGCTACGGCGAAACCCTACGCCCGCTGGAAAAAAGTCAAACCTGTCGATCTACCCCTTTGACCGGCGCCGAGAGGGGGTAGACGCGTGAACTTTTTTGCTTGGTTGTGTTAGGTTGGTACATGGGACCATGGGGAACCAACATTTCATGTGGTATGTCGCATGATTCCGTGCCCGGCACCCGACACGGGAGTTTTCACCTCTAAGTGCCGGAACTTACTACGGAGTAAGAGGGGTCGGTGAAGGGGGTCGCACCTCGGAGCCGTATCTTGGTTCCCACAACCTACCAACACATTGTTATACATATACTAGGGACCCATGCAAGTTTTGGTGGGATTCCGACGCTCCGGACCCCGCTACGGCGAAACCCTACGCCCGCTGGAAAAAAGTCAAACCTGTCGATCTACCCCTTTGACCGGCGCCGAGAGGGGGTAGACGCGTGAACTTTTTTGCTTGGTTGTGTTAGGTTGGTATATGGGACCATGGGGAACCAACATTTCATGTGGTATGTCGCATGATTCCGTGCCCGGCACCCGACACGGGAGTTTTCACCCGAAATGGGGAACCAACATTTCTTGTATATCTCTGGAGTAGTTTTCTTGTATTAACATAACCATTAGGAAATTATCCCTTTTCAATGTTACAAGAAAATTATTTGTTTTCCCGTTGCAACGCACGGGTATTTTGCTAGTACTAATAAAAATAGTATAGAAGAAAAGAATTGAAAGAAAAAACCCCAAAAAAAAAAGCACACGTCAAACGCCCTTTGCCGTGATCCGCAGTGTAATGCGCACGGCAATTATTCTTTGCCGTGTTCCGCACTTAATGCACACGGCAAACGTTCTTTGCCGTGTTCCGCACTTATTGCACACGGCAAAGTCGCACACCTGAATTAAATCAGTCGGGCGCGGGCCGCACGCACGCGCGCTAGCTCGCACTCACTCACTCTCCCCTGCCGCAGAACATCCACCACCGGCCCGCCGCCGCCGCCGCAGCCCTCCACGCCGGCCTCCACCTCCCCTGCTGCCACCGCCTCCCCGGCCTCCTCCGCCGCTCGTCCTCCTCCACCGTTCCTCGCACGCCCCGGAGGAGCACATCTGGCCCCCCCGACCCCGCCCCCAACCGCCGCCGTCGCCCGTCGCCCTGATGCTGCCCCGGCCGCCTCGCCGTCGCCTCGCTGTCCCCCTCACGCCTCGCCATCCGCCGCGCCCTGGTGCTGCCCTGGTGCTGCTGGTCGCCCATCCGCCGCGCCGTCGCCCTGGTGCTGCCCTGGTGCTGCTTTTTTTTATTCTTTTTTTCATGGTTTAATTAATTATGTTAGTTTAGGTTAGTTAGCTAGAGTAGTTAGGTTAGTTATATATGTTATTTTAGTTGAGACTAGTTCTAGGTTAGTGCTAGGTTTTTAATTGTTGTTAGTGTTAGGAAATGCATGTCTTAGTGTTAGGTAAATTTGTTAGTGTTAGGTAATTTTGTAATTGTTCACTGATTTAACCATTTGTTGATTAAATTTTAGGTTTATTAAAACAGTTTGCAAATTTTGGTGTATGCAATATATGTTGATGCAATTTTTATGCAATTTTATGTTGATGCAATTTTGGTATATGTATGCAATGTATGTGTTGTGCATTTTTATGTATATGTTGATTAAAAAGTTTCTCGTGCAGGAGTATGTGTGGAGCGTGAGAGTGGGGATTGTCGACGGAGGGTGTCGGCGGAAGATCTTCTTCGCCGTCGATCACGCTTCGAGGGTAAGAAATTCGTCGCCTTTCTTGAATGTACCTAGGGTTTTATTTTGGTCTAGATCACCGGGTCAGTCGAGTCGCGTAACCCGAGTCAGATCCCATCCGGAAGGGTTACAAATTTATAAATATGCAGGATTGTCCATCTTTGCATATTTATAACCGTAACACTTCCGGGTTGTCCTGTTGGACAGTCCGAGTACGTGTAGATCGGGTCGTGTTCCATGTTCTACCCCTTCCTGAGACGGAATTTCGGCAGCACCTCCCCGTTGTTCTTCGGATGCACACCCTCTCGGCTTGACAAGCTCGAGACGTGTATTCTGAAGAACAGCGGGGAGGTGCTGTCGAAATTCCGTCTCGGGTCGGGGTAGAACATGGGACACGACTCGATCTACACGTACTCGGGCGGGATAGGCCCCTACCCATTAGAAGTGTAGGTGAACCCTTGCATGTTGTAAAAGATAAAATTTGGCCGTAAAAAATGGTTTTGTTAAAATTCAGTGACATGTTGAACTGAAAGCATTGTGTATGTCTTTTTTGGTACCGATTAAAGGATGGATCCGAGACAGAACCGTGAGTGGATGTATGCTGGCAGAAAGAGTCGTGGGAGTTCACTGATGAATGGAGAGATAAGGCCGAGGAGTTTGTGAACAAGGCGTTTGACATCAGCAGCAGACCCATGAAAGTGTTTTGCCCCTGTTCAAAATGCGATAACCGAAGGCGACAGTCGAAGGTAGATGTTAGTACGCACCTGATCAAGAATGGGTTCACACCATTCTACCATGTTTGGAATTACCATGGTGAACAGTTAGCAAAACGTCCTAGAACCGAGCCACGTCAGATTCAGCCAGCGGGAGAATTTGACACTGGGTTCAACAACTGCTTAGACGCCTTTGTCAATGCTAATGCGCCTGAAAGCCGTCGTGTAGAGGCGGAGACACCTCAGGAGGCGGAGACAAGTGAGCAGCCGGATGAAGACACGAAGAAGTACTACGAGACTATGTTTGGCTCGCAGAAACCCCTTCATGAACATACAGATGTTACCCTTCTAGATGCCATCGCTCGCCTTATGGCCGTGAAGTGCCAGAGGAAGATATGCAGGGATGGTTTCGATGATATTCTGGCCGTCGTTGGCAGCCTTCTACCGAAAGGGCATATCTTGGCGAAGAGCTTCTACGAGGCGACTAAACTCCTCCGTGACCTTAAGATGTCATATGAGAAGATAGACGCCTGTCCAAAGGGATGCATGCTATTCAGGAAAGAACATGCTGGAACAAATTATTGCATCCATTGCAATTCCTCTAGGTACTTCGAGGTCGACCTCGGTGGTGGACAGAAGAGGCAGACCGGGATTCCCCAAAAGATTCTCCGGTACCTTCCATTTATACCGAGGATCCAGCGGCTTTACATGAACAAAGACACTGCCCAGCAGATGCGATGGGCCGCGTTAGGGAGAGATACACGGACAAGATGATACATCCGTCGGATGGTGACGCATGGAAGAACTTTGTAGCGAAGTATCCACTGAAAGCGGGCGACCCGAGGAGCGTAGCTGTTGCTATATCAACCGATGGGTTCAATCCGTATGGCATGTCGGCGGCAACATACAGCTGTTGGCCTGTGTTTGTCATACCCCAGAACCTCCCCCCCGGCGAGTCCATGAGATCACATAACATGTTATTGTCGATGATAATCCCAGGACCGAAATACCCGGGTAAGAACATGAACGTGTACCTGGAACCGCTGGTTGAAGACTTGGCTGTTGGCTGGAACGGTCGCGGGGTCCGAACATATGACGCCTCAACAAATGATCACTTCGATATGTATGTCTGGTACCACACATCCCTGCATGACTTACCAGCGCGTGCTTTGTTCTGCGGCTGGTGTACACATGGGAAGTGGCCTTGCCCACAGTGCAGACAGGCTGTGACTTTCTCATGGCTTACGAAGGGAGGCAAGTATTCATGCTTTGATCAACATCGACAGTTCCTTGAGCCAGGTCATAGATACAGGAGTGACGTAAAGCGGTTCGAGAAAGGAGTCGAG
Source organism: Poa pratensis (assembly GCA_947311845.1). Taxonomy (NCBI): domain Eukaryota; kingdom Viridiplantae; phylum Streptophyta; class Magnoliopsida; order Poales; family Poaceae; genus Poa; species Poa pratensis. The sequence goes on along the minus strand of CAMZMU010000103.1, from coordinate 30,322,393 downwards.
ATCCATGCTCCGAAACCACGTCTGATGACCGGAAGAGAAATCAGGGCTGAGCTAGAAGCTCTCGTGCCTAACCCCGATGGGAATGGTTTCGTGGGTTATGGGGAGACGCACCAGTGGACTCACATTCCGTGCTTCTGGAAGCTGCTCCCTTACATGGAGGATGTCGAGCTTCCACACAACATTGATGTAATGCACACCGAAAAGAATATCGCCGAGGCTCTTTATAGCACCATCATGGACACTGAGAAGACGAAGGATAACGTCAAGGCTCGAATGGACCAAAAAGAACTTTGTGACAGGCCAGATCTTGAAATGAAGCCTCCTGGAGTCAACGGCACTAGGTGGTCTAAGCCAAAGGCTCGGTTCTGCCCTACAAGGCCGGAAAAAAGGGAAATATTACAGTGGCTCGTGGAGTGTTTGTACTTCCCTGATGGGTATGCAGCTAACTGGGCGAGGTGTGTGAACCTGGACACGCAGCGAGTAGGAGGGCTGAAGAGTCATGACTACCACGTGTGGCTTGAGCGCATAATGCCGGTGATGATTCGAGGCTATGTCGATGAGGAGACTTGGCGAGTACTGGCGGAGTTGAGCTTTTTCTTCCGCCAGATTTGTGCAAGGGAGTTAGATCGTGAGTGGTTCTGAAGCTGCATGAACAGGCACCCGAGTTGCTTTGCAAGCTAGAGACGATACTTCCGCCAGGGTTTTTTAATCCGATGCAACATATGATCTTGCATCTCGCGCACGAGGCTTTAATGGGGGGGCCTGTGTCGACCCGTTGGCAGTTTGGCCTGAGAGAAAAATGAAAGACCTACGCCAGAATTGCGGGAATAAATGCAAGATCGAGGCATCCATGGCCGAGGCATGCCTTAACGAGGAGGTGTCAAACTTCACGACAGGTTTCTATGATGCCAACATTCCCACAATCCACAATCCAGTCGTTCGCTACAATGCAGCCAACCCTGAAGATGTACCCAAGCTTAGCATCTTCATAGGGCTCGGTGGCAAATCAAGTGGCACGAAGAAGTTCATCATGAAAAAGCTCGAGCGGGATATGATCTCCTCGTATATCTTGATGAGTATGGAGGAAGTGAAGCCGTACCGCGAGTAAGTCTTTCACCATTTAGTATTTCACAAACATTCACTCCTATATTCGTGGCTAACTCCTCTTTTCTCATTGGCGTAGACGATTCACTCGTGAAAACTGGAAGCTGAGAAGGGACCCTACCCCGAAAGAGTCGAAGGATCTTTTTGACAAGGGTGGTGGTTTTGGCAAGGGTGGTGGTTTCATTAGCTGGTTCGCGGGTTTGGTACTGTTCTGTCTAACTTTTCTAGTACCGTGGACATTCATCGATCATTCCTCGTTCTAAACTTCTCGTGCTAAACTTGTAGGCAAAAAAGGACAAAGAGATGAAGCCAGAGCTTAGAAACATTGCCCATGGCTTTAGCCATTCCGTCAACTCATTCCATGCTTATGACGTGAATGGATATCGCTTCCATACCCATGACCACACAACAAACCGGGGCAACCGGAAGACAATAAATAGTGGGGTGTTATGTGAAGGCTCAGATAAACTCCATTACTATGGAAGAGTTGAGGCTATATACGAGTTGAATTATGGTTTTGGTAAAGGGCTAGATCCCGTTGTATTCAAATGCAATTGGTTAGACCCGCGTCGGGTTAGAGGGATTCCTGCAATTGGATTGGTCGAAGTTGAACGAAGCTCCAAGTATTCGGGAGACGACGTCTACATTTTGGCTACCCAGGCCTTCCAAGTTTTCTATCTCCCGTACCCGTGCAAGAAGACATCCAAAGCATATCAAAAGCGTCTACAGGGATGGGATGTTGTGGTGACGGTACCGTCGCACAGTAGGCCGGCTATGCCTAACGGTCAAGATTACCGCCGCCTAGACCCCTCAACATCTGACGGCGAGTTCTATCAGGATGGAGGGCTCCCTGGGAAATTCACTATCAACTTGCCGACCGATGATGACATGGAATACGGCGAACAAAACGTAGATGCTGGAATGGAGGAAGACACTGCGCATGACGAAGTCGAGGAGGTTCATAACCAAGCCGACGTGACTTTGCTAGAGCGCTTCCACGCAGGACTTATCGTCGACGAGCCAGAGGGACCACCTCCAGGTTCCGTGGATGGTTGGTGGTGTGGCGACCCTGACAGTGATGACGACACGGGTGGTCCAATAGTTGGTCCCGATGATCTCGACACAGGCTACTGATAGCGATGAGGACACATGTATTAGTAATTGCCAGTCTAGCTTATATGTAATAGGTCAATGCTACTCTATGTAATAGTGATTGTCTGTCTAGCTTATTTTGTGAGAACTCATTGTCGATACTCCATTTACCTTAATTGTCGCTACTTCATCTAATTGTATTCATTTTCGCTTTACTCATTGTTGCTTCATCTATTTACCTTAATTTTGGATCATGTATACTGATGAAACCTATTTTTTTGTCAATGCAGGAAACATGGGGGGAAACAGATTGAAGAAGGCCTTGTCAAAAAGGGTGGGCAGCGTGAAGGCACTCATTGGGGGATCGAGTTCGGCACCTCCACCTCCTCCCTCACCTCCAGCCTCACCTCCACGTGCGAGGGGTGGACGACGTGTGGGAAGGAGGCCTAGCAAGACTCTGCCTCCTCTCCCTGCCGAGCAGCCCGACGAGGACGACTCGGAGTACGACCCGGAGCAGCCCGACGAGGATCACCCGGAGGTGCAGTCGGACTCTGAGAGCGAGTCGCTGCCGGATTCTGAGGAGCTGCTGGCGGAGGCTTCTGAGGAGGACGAGGAGGATGGCAGCGAGGAGGAGGACGAGGGGCGCGAGGAGGAGGAGGGACCTGGGGAGGACGGGTTTCAGCTTGACCCGACGCTGCAGTGGGACCCACCGGAGGAGTGGGTTGAGACTGAGGAGGATATCCCTGAGCCACGGACCAGGCCGGTGTATCAGCGGGGGGCGGCGGGACTCCCCGATCCCCGATATTACGCCTACAAGAACACTCTTCTCGTGCCTGTTGGAAAAAGGTACTTATTATTGTTTTTGTTCAATTTTAGCTTCTCATTGTGTTTTGACCCGCTAACTATACTAATTTTGGTTTTCTCATTGTGTAGGACATTTGTGTACCAGCCTCCTAAAGTGAAGGAACAGCGTACCTACGCGAGCATCCTTGGATGTTGTCTCCGGAAGTTCTTCCCAGGGATTGTCACCGAACCAGAGGGTCGCAGGAGTGTAGCTTGGACTTTCAGGCACTACTGTTACGCGGAGGATCCCGATGGCGTGTACCTCAACATGGCGCTTAAGACACTCGGCTATTTCTGGGTAAGTTTGTTTGACTTCTCATCATTCTATAAATCCGAGATTGCACTAATGGCTTTGACCCTATTTTACCTATGTGTGCATGCTTGTAGAACTTCTTCACCTGTCGGGAGGAGGACAAGGCCAAGTGCGAGGACATCCTTTTGACGATGGCCTCTAAGATGGTGACGGACATGCACTACGAGGCTCGCGTGAACTCTGTCCGCACTTGGTACGCCGAAAAGAACATTGCGCTGGAAAAGAAGCGTGCTCGGGACATCTTGATGCAGCCATGGCAGTACCTGCAGGTAGCGTCATTTCTATATTATCGATTTTGTTGACCGCCGTGTAATATCATTAATATGTGTGTTCTGTGCATGTAGGTGCCTCCTCCGTACGTCGGTAACAACAAGGACTGCCACCTCGCGATGGTAGCGTGGTGGACTAGCCCGGAGTATCTCAAGCTACACGCGGAGGGAAAGGCAAAGCGGGCGGAGAACAAGGGTGGAACACACCGCCAAGGCAACCTCAGCCTCTCCCAATGCATACAAAATGAGGTGAGCAAATGCATTCTTTAATCCACCTATGTTCGTGCTCTCTTTTGCAATATCGTCTCCTTTTCACCTATGTTCGTGCCATCTTTGCAGAAATTGAAGACCGGCGTAGACCCCTCGCCCTTCGCCGTTTGGGAAAAGATGCGTACCAGGGCTACGCCGGATCCTGAGACAGGGTCGATGTGGATCAGCCAGACCGCCGAGCTCCGGAGCAAGGGGTACAGGGAGAAGTTCAAGGAGCGCAACGGTGAGGAAGCTGACCCTCTCACCAGTCCACTTGACGTCGAGGCTGTCGTGCTTGCGGGGCAAGGCGCGGCGAATGGCCGCTTGTGGATAGGTGACGGCTCCATCGACCCTCGCACCGTCCCGTCTCTACGCCAGGTCCGCCGTGGGAGGGCGTCCGGTGCGCCTGCCGTGGAGACCCGCCCACGAGTTTCGAGTCTAGCTGTCGACGAGCTCCGGCAAAAGCAGGTGCTCTATGAGCAGCAGCTGGAGCAGCAGCAGGAGCAGATCCGGCGGCAGGACGAGCAGATGCGGCAGCAGCGGGAGCAGCATCAGGAGTATTGCAGGCAGCAGCAGGAGCATCAGAGGCAGATGATGGAGTGGATGTATGGCACGATGCAGCGCCTTGCTCCTGGGGACGGGACTGTTGCCATGGGAATGTTCCCTCCACCGCCTCCACCGATGTTCCCATGGGTATGTTCTCAAACTTGTCATTCTATCCATCTTATTGTTATAACTAAATTACTTGTGTAATGCGAGACTTTTTTCATGTTCTAGGAGAATCCAGGATCGGCGGGTGGATCTCACTCGATGGCGCCGCCGCTTGGTGGCCAGGACAATCCGGAGGGGCAGCCCCGTATCTCCAACCCTAGCGTTGTCCGGAGGCTCCCGTGGGTATGCTCGCATGACTGTAATTTAGCTTGCCATGCCATTGCCACTTTAGTTGAACTTGTCAAAATTTAGTTAGTTGAACTTGTCAAATTTTACCCATTAGTCGAACTCATCATTTTTTTGCAAACATGTAGGACGATCCTACTCCGCCGCCGGAAGGCCAGTAGAGGTTAGTTACCATTTCAACTTGCTACCACTCTCGTTCGAAAACTTACTTCATGTCTCACTTAGATCGACATAGCCAATCAAACTTGTCATTTCCACTTAGTTAGTTGAACTATGCTTATGCCATTGACACTTAGGTATTTTAGTTGTCAAACTTGCCATTTCCACTTAGTTAGTTGAACTATGCTTATGCCATTGACACTTAGGTATTTTAGTTGTCAAACTTGCCATTTCCACCTTGTTAGTTTAATGATGCACATGACATTGACACTTAGCTATTTTAGTTGTCAAACTTGTCATTTCCACTTAGTTAGTTTAACTATGCCCATGACATTGACACTTAGATATTTTAGTTGTCAAATTAGCCATTTCCACTTTGTTAGTTTAATGATGCACATGACATTGACACTTAGCTATTTTAGTTGTCAAGCTCATGATTTTTGTATGAACTTATAGGAGGATCAACAATGACGTCCATCTTCGCCATCCGTCCATCGTCGCGGAGTTCATGTGGATGCTATGTTGAATATGATGCCTATGTGGTGTTTGAGACTATGTTTGAGCTATGTGGAGTTTGAACTATGTTGAGTTCATGTTTGTGGAGTTTGAACTATGTTTGTGCCATGTTTGAGTCTTATGGAGGAGTTTGAGTCTTGTTTATATATGTTATGGAGCACTATTTAGTCATATTTGTGTCAAAATTATCATCTGTGAATTATTGTGTGTTTTATCTGTAAAATGCAGGGATTTTTGCAAAAACAGTACAAATCTGGGCCATATGGTCACTTTGCCGTGACAAGGCACACGGCAAAGACCTGTGCCGTGCGGATGCACACGGCAAAGGCCACACGTGGCCACCACCTGTGCAACCTGGCATTTGAGTGAGACCATATGGTCTCTTTGCCGTGTGCATCTAACCATGGCACACGGCAAAGGGGCTGTGCCGTGCGCTTGCACACGGCAAAGGCCACACGTGGCCACCACCTGTGCAACCTGGGAGCTGAGTGATCACCAAATGGTCACTTTGCCGTGCTGCCCAGGTTAATGCACACGGCAAAGGGCGTTGCATCGTTCCTGGCATCGGCTCTGTGCCGTGCGTTTTTTCAGGAGAAGCACACGGCAAAGGTCTAAAGTGTGCCGTGCGTCGCTGAGAAAGGAACACGGCAAAGGTCAAAAGTTTGCCGTGCGTCACTGAGAAAGGAACACGGCAAAGAAGTGGAGTTTGCCGTGCTTGGCTGGGCAGGGATCACGGCAAAGAAGTGGAGTTTGCCGTGCATAGTCAGTGAGAGCACACGGCAAAGATCAGTTGACCCGGGGTGAGGGTTGACCCTCTCTGACAGATCTTTGCCGTGCTTCGTTCGAGAAAGAACACGGCAAAGGCTTTGCCGTGCCTGTTTTGGAAAGGAACACGGCAAATATTCTTTACCGACAGCTATTAGGCCGTGCGATGTTTGCCGTGCTGTTCGGCACGGCAAAGTCTTTGCCGTGTTCCGAAGGTCCTTTGCCGTGTATGTTTGCCACACGGCAAAGACTGCGATTCCGGTAGTGCGTATTAATTACTTAAGTGTATTAAGGCTCACACGGCAATGACAAAAGCAGCAGATAATTATTTGCAAAATACAGAGGAAGAGTTGGCACTTTTATTTTGGGAGAAATGATGACATTATGATTAATGAGTGTTTGAATAATCCATATACACTTGCCTACTTAATATCCATTGTTGCGTAGGCTGCTTTAGTGTCACAGGGGATTATGTTCATTGGGCATGGTTTGTGTACATATTTTTTTATCGATGTACCTGCTTAAACCACCGGATTTCATGCGCTTGCCGCGTGAGCCAGTGCTTGACAAGTAGGCTAAATAAAGAGCGGTGCCGGCAAAGGCAACAAGTCTACTCCATCGGACACTCAACAAAAACTTTCCCGAGAGCTTATTTAAATATAGGCTCTGGACAAACAAAAATGTACAATAGAATGGGCGAAGAAGACATTATCTTTCACGAGAGCTTATTTAAATATATGTTCTAGCTTAAATCTACATCAACGTCTGTTAGACTGTATATACCTCTGTATATTGTAGGCTTCGTGTACTTGTACCCATATAAATATATGACACAGGCCGACCCAATTGGTGTCGTGACCTAAACCCTAAACACTTGTTTTACATGGTATCAGACGCCTAGCGATTCTAAACCCTAATGGCTTCCGCACCCTCTGCGTCGCAGCCGCCGCCGCCGGCTACCTCAGCCGCCGCCGCCGCAACCGACGATGCTGCCTTGATGCTGGCCGCCAACGCCGCCGCATCGTTCAATTCCACCACGGCGGCTGCCCTTTTCTCTGCACCGCCGATCTCTGACGCGTCTCCCTCGGCATCCTACCACGCGCCCTGGACTCCGTCCGTTTCGCCGTTCCTCATGCATCTTCTCCATGGAGGAACCGCGCCGTTCCCGGCGTCGGACGCCACGTTCGGCCCCCTGCTTACCCGATCGGCCGGCGTCATGTTCTCTGGGTCGATCCTCTCCACAGGCCGTCGTCTGGTTCTTCTTCGTCAGTGCCCATCTACGGCGCTGTCGCCACAGGCGGCCCCGTCTCGGGCGTTGCTCCGATTCAGCCGCCGCCGCCGTATGGGGCTCCGGGTGCGTTGCCGGTTCATGCCCTGGCGCACTATCGCCCACCACCGGTCACGCCCCCTGCTGATCCCGCGTACGCGGCCTACTCCGCCTTGGGCTATCCCCAGTACGGTGCCCCGCGGATGCCCGCGATGCTGCCGTCCCACGGTGCGCCTCACGGCTATGCTTCCTACGATGCGCCGTCGCCATATGGTGCGCCGCCACCACCGTCCTACGCGCCTCCTTCAGCTTCCGTGACGGCTTTCCGCGCTCCTCCCACCTCTGTGTATGCGGATGCGGCCTATCCCGGGTACCAGGACGCGGGTCATGCTGCGGCGTATCCATTGCCGCCGTCTGCGCTCGACATGATCCCGTCGCCGCCGTTCTACTTCGCTCACCAGCTCCCGGTCAAGTTGAAACCGGACAACTACCTCTATTGGCGTGCGCAGATCCTCCCCCTCCTCCGTAGTCACTACATTGAGGGGCTTGTCGATGGCTCTCTCCCATGCCCACCACCGTACCACCCTCAGTATCGTCCATGGGTGGCGCAAGACCAAGCTATTCTCTCTGCGATTCAGTCCTCTCTTGGAGAGGGTGTCGCGGGTCTGGTGCTCTTCGCGGCCACGTCCCGAGAAGCATGGGACATCTTGGGATCGAGCTTCTCTTCGCAATCCACGGCTCAGTCCATGGCAATTCGCAACAAGCTCGGTGAAACCAAGAAGGAGAACAAGACCATCACTGCCTACTTCAACACGGTCAAAGGATTGGCTGACACGCTCGCTGCCATTGGTGAGCCGCTCCGTGATGCTGAGTTCGCTGGCTACATCCTTAACGGTCTCGACGGGGATTACGACTCTCTGGTGGAAGTGATCAAGGAACGGGAGGTTCCTATTCGCCCACAAGAGCTCTACTCTCGTCTTCTTGGGACGGAACAGTGGCTCTCCGCTCGCCGCCCCGACGTGCTGCCTGACGGCTCCTCCGTCCACGCCGCATACCGCGGCAAAGGTCCTCCTCGTGCCCCTCCCCCTGCTTCATCCACTGGGGGGGGGGGGGGGGGGGGGCAAACCTGCCGCTGCGACCGGCTCGCAGCAATAGTCGCGCTCCTCTGTGATCATCCAAGACGGTCGCCCTCGTGGGTGTTGTGTCGCGTGTGGAGCTGCGCAGCCCTGCCAGACCTGTGGTCTTCCTGGCCACGTCTCTTCTCGCTGCCACCGTCGTTTCAAGACCGATTTCCTGGGTCTCGGCAACAACGGAAAAGGAAATGAGCGCCAAGTTCATATGGCGCAGCAAGGACACACTCAGTCCTATACTGTTGATCCCACCTGGTACATGGACACTGGTGCTACGGATCATGTGACGAATGAGCTGAACAAGCTTGCTGTCCGAGAGGCCTATCAGGGCCACGACAAGGTTCATACAGCAAACGGGGCAGGTATGCACATCTCTCATGTTGGTCAGGCATCTCTCCTCTCACATCATATTTCTACACCGTTGCATCTTAAAAATATTCTGTGCGTCCCTTCTGTTACACGTAATTTGCTCTCTGTCCCTAGGCTTACTCGCGACAATAATGTGTTCTGTGAATTTCACCGGTTTCATTTTTCATTAAGGATCGGGCAACGAGGGACGTACTTCTTAGAGGTCGGTGCTGCAATGGTCTCTATGCGCTTGATGTGTCGCCTCCTGTCAACCCAGCTGTGTCTCAAGTCTTCAGTGGTGTTCGTGTGTCCCCGTCACAGTGGCACTCTCGCCTTGGTCATCCGGCGTTACCTATTGTTCGTCATGTTCTTCACCGCCATGAGCTTCCATCTATGTCTAGTAATAATGATACTGCAGTTTGTGATGCTTGTCAGCGAGGCAAGAGTCATCAGTTACCCTTTTCTGTTTCCAATCATGTAGTCAAAACTCCGCTTGAGCTTGTGTTTTCTGATGTTTGGGGTCCTGCTCCAATATCTACTAGTGGTCATGAATATTATGTCAGTTTTATCGATGCTTATAGTCGTTTTACCTGGATTTATCTTCTTAAGCGCAAGTCTGATGTGTTCGATGTGTTTTTAGAATTTCAAGCACATGTTGAGCGCCTTCTCAATCGTAAAATCATTCATGTTCAGTCGGATTGGGGGGGGGTGAATACCGCAACCTTAGCTCTTTCTTTGAGAAACTTGGGATTTCGCATCGTGTGTCTTGCCCACATACACATCAGCAAAATGGTTCTGCCGAACGTAAGCATCGTCACATTGTCGAAACCGGATTAACCTTGTTAGCTCATGCTTCTGTTCCGTTTCGTTTTTGGAGTGACGCGTTCACCACTGCCTGTTTTCTTATTAATAGGCTCCCTTCGCGACTCCTTCACATGAAAAACCCTTTAGAACTCTTGCTTCATGAGACCCCGGACTACACTTTTCTGAAAGTGTTCGGTTGTGCGTGCTGGCCGCACCTCCGTCCCTATAACAGTCGTAAGCTTGAGTATCGTTCCAAAAAATGTGTCTTCCTTGGGTATAGTTCCATGCACAAAGGGTATAAATGCCTACATGTTCCGACAAATCGTGTGTACATCTCACGTGATGTCGTCTTTGATGAGCACGTTTTCCCTTTTTCCGCTTTACCATCTCCTGCTACCACTTCTACACCACCATTGCATTCATCTCCTTTGTTGCCTGATCAATTTGTAGATGCTGCACATTCGCCGTTTTTGTTGTCTAACCATGGTGCAGGAACTGGTAGAGGAGCTCGGCTACAACTCCTTGATGACACCCCTGTCAATGAAGCTACTGCGTCGTCGGACGCTGATCATGTTGCAGCTACCCCGGCCGTCGATCACGCGGTGATCGCCCCCTGCATGGCCCATGCAGGGCCGACTGCGCATGCTCCTGCGCGTGTGACCGCACCGGCCCCGGCTGCACACCAGCCCGCTTCGGATCGGGCCACATCTCCCTCGCCTGGCTCGGACCCGGCCTCACCAGCTGGGCCTATGTCTCACGGCCCGTCGTCACCTCGGTCGCCTGTGCGGCTGCCAACTCCCGCCCGCTCACCGACGATGTCGCCCGCGCGTGTGTCCTCGCCTCCTGCTACTGGGCTGCTCTCTCCCCGCCTGCTGGATTCTAGTGGGCCGCCTGCATCTGTGACGACGACTCCTCCTGTATCGCTGCCTGCTGTGCAGCCGCCGGTTTCTGTGCCGCCGTCAACATCTGCTCCTGCTGTCCGCCGTCCTCATACACGCAGTAAGAGTGGTATTCATAAGCCGCTTAGCCGCACTGATGGCACAGTTGCATGGCTTGCGGCGTGTCTGGCTCATTCTGAGTCGGATCCTACTGCTGAACCTCGTCACTTTCAGGCTGCTATGGGCATTCCACACTGGCGTTCTGCGATGGAACAGGAGTATCAGGCATTGCTGAAAAATAATACGTGGCGCCTCGTTCCTCCAAAGTCCGGTGTTAATGTTATTGACTCCAAGTGGGTTTTTAAGGTCAAGCGACATGCCGATGGCTCCATTGAAAGGTACAAGGCTCGCCTAGTTGCCCGTGGTTTTAAACAGCGCCATGGTCTTGATTATGAGGATACTTTCAGTCCCGTGGTCAAGCCCACCACCATTCGTTTGTTGCTCTCGCTTGCTGTTACTAAAGGGTGGTCTCTTCGTCAGCTGGATGTTCAGAATGCTTTTCTTCATGGTGTTCTTGAGGAAGAGGTCTATATGCGCCAGCCTCCTGGTTTTGTTGATTCTGCACATCCTCAGCATCTGTGTTGTCTGGTCAAGTCTCTTTATGGCCTAAAACAGGCACCCCGTGCGTGGCATGCACGCTTGGCACTGCTCTCCGTGCCCATGGCTTTGTTCCCTCGACGGCTGATACATCGTTGTTTCTGCTGCAGCGTCCTACTGTCACTATGTATCTGCTGGTGTATGTGGATGATATCATCCTGGTTAGCTCTTCTGTTCCTGCTGCGGATCGGTTGGTTTCTGCTCTGAGTGGTGATTTTGCTGTCAAGGATCTTGGTCGCCTTCATTTCTTTCTTGGTCTGGAGGTCTCTCACTCGGATGCTGGCTTGATTCTCTCTCAGAAGAAGTATTCCCAGGATTTGCTGCGTCGCGCTGGTATGTTCCAGTGCAAACCTGCCCGTATTCCCATGTCTGCTACTGACAAACTGTCTGCACTTGCTGGTGTTCTTCTCTCCGCTGATGATGCCACTGAGTACCGCAGTATAGTTGGTGGTTTGCAGTATTTGACGATCACTCGTCCTGACATTTCGTATGCTGTCAACCGTGTCTGTCAGTATCTCCATGCCCCTCGAGATTCGCACATGACTGCGGTTAAACGCATCCTGCGTTATATTCGGTTCACTCTGTCTTTTGGCATGCTCCTTCGGCCTGCTCCCTCTGGTGTCCTCTCAGCGTTCTCAGATGCCGACTGGGCGGGAGTCTGGATGATAGGCGATCCACGGGGGGATATGCAGTGTTTCATGGTCCTAATCTGATCGCCTGGACTGCTCGTAAACAAGCTATAGTGTCCCGCAGTAGTACTGAAGCTGAGTACAAAGCAGTCGCCAATGCTACAGCTGAGCTTATTTGGGTTCAGTCCTTGCTTCGAGAGTTGGGAGTCCCTCAGGATCAGCCACCTGTTCTTTGGTGTGATAACATCGGTGCTACATATCTATCCTCAAATCCTGTTTTCCATGCCCGAACGAAACACATCGAGGTCGATTATCACTTTGTCAGGGAACGTGTCTCTCAGAAGCAGCTACAGATCAAGTTCATTCCTTCTAAGGATCAGCTTGCTGATATATTCACGAAGCCGTTGCCACAACCTCAGTTTGAGGGTTGTAGACACAATCTTAACCTTCTGAATTCTTCAGAGAACGGTTAAGATTGAGGGAGGGTGTTAGACTGTATATACCTCTGTATATTGTAGGCTTCGTGTACTTGTACCCATATAAATATATGACACAGGCCGACCCAATTGGTGTCGTGACCTAAACCCTAAACACTTGTTTTACAACGTCGCAACGTGTCCCTGGCCACAGTGCATTATATTCTCATTTTTGATGGGTTGGAATGTAAGGCTTTGAAAAACCTTAGAGGTTAGTCCGGCTTGGTCTTCCACAATTTTGTCACTGGATTCATCACGCAACTTTACATTTGTTAAGATTTTATGTTCTTCAAGTTTGTTCTCTTCAATCTGTCATCATCATCGATTAATGAGACAAATTATAGTTCTAAGATAATCACCTTCTGTTTTTAAAACAAATATAGGAAATGAGTTTAGACCTACACAAATACAAAAATAACAGTGAGACCAATAAGATGGATGAACTCAACGACATCTAAGTCAATCAAGTCTTGACAAGTCGTCCAAAATAAATTCAACACAACTTGATATTACATTTTGCATTCACGGTGGTTGTCTTACATGCATTCACGTTGTTGGCTGCCTTGTTTAGGCATGCATGATTAGCAAAAATATACTAGTTTACTCTTGACAATAAATATACGGAAAATATATGAGACAATTAATTAAGCTTCCCACCAGCTTACGACTTGACAGCAGCACAGTTCAGGTGAAATCAGAAAAAAAATAGACCTAATTAACCAAGCATGCGGTTGCTTTTTTTTCTTGACCCTAACACGGCATGCAGTAAGGAAGAATCAAACGGAAAAACCGAAAGGTATGGAAAATCAAACGGAAAAACGAAGTAAGGAGCGGCAGCATATGATCTTGCTGAGTCATCGTTATGCATCGTTGTAAGCCTCTATGATCTGGAGCGCCCTCTCGAGGTTGGCCACGACGTTGGCCATGGTCGGCCGGTCCTTCCCCTGCGGCCACAGGCAGAGCACCGCCGTGTTCGCCACGAGTTCCAGCGCCTCCAGCTGCTGCGGTGTCGGCACCAGGCCCGGCGGCCGTCCAGCACATCCCGTAGCTTGCCGTTCTGTATGTCCGGTAGCACGGAGCTTACCAGGGTCACGGATACCTCCGCCGACGTACCCCCGCTGCTGCTGGCGGGCGGCCTACCGGTGAGCACCTCCAGCGTCACCACGCCGAAGCTGTACACGTCGCTCGCCGGGCTCACGCGCGTCGTAAGGTAGGTAGTACTCCGGGTCGAGGTACCCGAACGTGCCGATGGCCTCCGGGACGAGCTGGCCCTGGCCGCCGTGCTCCTCGCAAGCCGCTTTCAAGAGCGCGTGGCCGAAGTCGGACAGCTGCGACTTCCAGCTCGTGTCCAGGAGGATGTTGGACGAGCTGACGTTACGGTGGATCACCGGCCGCGTCGGGCAGAGGTGCAGGTGTTGGAGGGCGCGAGCCGCGCCCAGCAGCACCTCCAGACGGGCCTTCCAGGACGACGCCACCGGCGAGACGCCGCCGCCGCGCACGCCCAACAGGTGGTGCCTGAGCGTGCCGTTGCTCATGTACTCGTAGACGAACATGCGCCGCTCCTCCTCCACGCACCAGCCGACGAGGTGCGCGATGTGGCCGTGGCGGAGGGGGAAGAGGATCTCGAGCTCCGCAACGAACGTGTTCTCCATGCTCTGCCGCCCGTGCTTGTGCAAAATCTTCACGGCAACCTCCCTCACCCGGCCGTGGTGGTTGAGACGGCCCTTGTACACCGTCCCCGAGCGACCTCCGCCGAGTACAACGGCCAGGTTGTCGGTCGCCGCTGCAATCTCCGGCCACGTGAACTCTCGGGGTGGTCATCGGAGACTGAGCAGCTCACATGCGATACCATCATCTGAGGCTGCACGGCCACGGTGCCAGAGCTGGAGGAGGCCGGGGGCGCCATTGTCCCGCCGTCGAGGCGGCGGATGATGGCAGTATAGATCACCAAGGGGAAGAGGCCAAGGTCGGCGGTGATTCTGGCGTTGACTCCCTTGAACCTATCGGCGTGGTTGTTGGCCTTCCAGAGCTTCCTCAAGGATCCCCGCTTCTGGCAGGCGACAACGAGGTCGTGCGCCTCCTTCAGCGTGGAGCCCAGCCTCTCCAACGGCCGGGCGACCTCAGGGTCCTGCGGCAGGGTAGGCAGCACCTCCTCGACCACGGACAGGTAAACCACGAGGTCGACGCAATCCTGCTTGTTCTGCTTCGCCTTGTCCGCCGCCTGCCTGATCTTCCATATGAGACTGCCCACGTTCCCGGCGAGTTGCGCCACGGCAGCCACTGGTCCCAACCCGGCCGCAACAAACTCCATACTCACGTGTACTAGGTACTAAGTGTTTGTGGTCTCTTACCTCACCGATTAGCTAGTAGAAGAAGATGAAGAAGAAGTGCAAGTAGCCTCGCTGGAAATAAAGGGGTGTTACTTGCGGCCCAAGCGCGTACGTTACCTATCTGCGACTAGATTTTATGAGAAATATATTTAGACCTACTCGGTCTGCTAAGCTTATAGTACTAGAACCAATATTTTTCATTATGTTTTGCAAAAGAAATTCATGCAGTATGTGTCGTCATCTGTGGTTTTCAAGAGCAAATCATTGCGCGTGTTGACGCTATTCAAACTAGCCTCAGTAGTATCCTTTTACATATGCTTTCCTTCTATCTTTTGCCTAAAGGAGTTGAAAAGCGCTACAATTTCCATGGTGCTCGACTTCTTTGGGGGATAAGTTGGAAAAAAGGAAGTATCATTTAGTAAGATGGGATGTGGTTTGCACTCCGAAGGAATTTGGTGGGCTTGGAGTTAAGGATTTAAGGTGCATGAATATTGCATTACTTTGCAAATGGCTCTGGAAGTTGGAGACAACCACTGGTGTGTGGCAAAAGTTCTTGTATAAAAAATATCTTGCGAGTAAAACCTTGAGTGGGGTTAAAGCCTGCGCTGGTTTTGGAAGGGGCTATTAAAGGTTCGAGATCTTTTCTACTCTTTTTGCAATCGCAAAATTGAGAATGGTAAAAGAACCCGTTTTTGGGAGGATATCTGGATTGGTGATATCTCTCTGGCTGAAAAATTCAAAAAATTGTATGATGTCTGTGAGTCACTTGGCATCACAGTGCATGAGGTTATATCCAAAGGTTGGAATGTGTTAAAATTTCGCCGCACTCTGACGGGAGAGACCCTGGATATGTGGGATTCTCTTCGAAGTCAGTGTGTTGGGGTTTTTCTTTCAGAGAAAGAGGATACGGTGAGCTGGAAGTTAGATCCTAAGGGGTTCTCGGTTAGATCGCTGAATAGAGCTTTGAAGATGGGGGCCATGAGGTTCCCTTTCAGGTATCTATGGAAGTTTAAAATCCCAACCAAAGTGAAGGTTTTCTTGTGGTTGGCGATTCGAAATAGCATACTTACGAAGGATGTGCTTCATAGGCGAGGATGGGAGGGGGATTGGATGTGTCAATTATGTGGGAGGAATGAAACAATTACACATCTTTTCTTCGAATGTCCTCTGGCGCGATATGTTTGGAATGTTGCTTGGTGTGCATTTGGTTTTAAGAACAAACCTACATCTATGCATCACTTGTTAGGAAGATGGTTGCGTAGCTTCTGTAAAAAGGAGCGCCGTTTAATTATTATTGGTGCGGCAGCAATTGTTTGGGGGATATGGAAAACGCGTAATAACGCGTGTTTCAGATCATGTCGAACCTCAGATCCAATTGCTGTCACAAATATGATTGGTCGAATGATCTCTTCTTGGGTTGTGCTGCAGAAAAAGAGGAAGGTCGGAGTGCGCTCAGCTGGGGAGCCAAACTGTTCGTGCGGTTATCAAGTGAGGCATTCGACGCAGCGAAAGGATGGAGGCCGGCGGTGATGAGGCTAGAAAGTTGCTGAAGGCATGGAGTCATCGTTCGTTACTTCGTTCTTTTTGGTGGTCTGCTTTCTCTCGTCGCAATAATAGAGTAGCAGGAAAACTCTGGTTCTGCCTTTTGTGGCTTTCATTTGTAACGCGACCGTGTTTCTCTTTGTCAGCGCGCTCTGAAAACTTCTATGTCCTGTGGCCCCTGCGTGGGTTCGATAGGGCTAGATCTCTAGTTTACTTTATCGCATTACTTTCTCTATACGTACTTTGGTTTCTATTAATGGAAATCGGGGGAGACCCTTTAGTTCAAAAAAAAAGACGCTATTCAAACAGTTTCAAATCAGTATTATAAGTTTGTAAATAACAATAGATCTTAACTAGTCTCTTACCGTAGTTCTATCTTGTTCTAGAATGCACCAGTGTGTTCCACTGCGCTTTAAACTTGGTGCAATTGCTTCTTATATATACAGTACATGTATTTTTCAACTTCAAAAAGTTGGCATAAATATATATTATATTCGTTAGTGTTTGAGAGGCCTTTTTGGGAGCTACTCGGTTGCGGGAACTAAGTCCGCCTAAGATTTTATATACGGAGTAGTACTAGAATTAATTCAAAACATATATTCTTGAGACGAGATAGCTCAGGCCTTGAGAGTGATTTTTCTGCCTTCCACACGGTATGCACCCGTCGTCCACGTCTCATTGGGATGGTGCACGTATATTCTATTTCTTTGCAATACATGTCAGCTGCCATTATGTATTGTGTGCAACTAAATGAGTATGTATTGAAGTAAAAAGTGCAAAATTACTCCAGCCACCATGTTTTTTCTTGTCAGTTTAATCATTGTATCACTAGTAGAAAAACGGCCTTCCGTTCGAGCTTTAGTCCCGACCTTGTTTGGGCCCGGGACTAATGTGAGCATTAGTCCCAGTTCCAACGGCTAGGACGCCGCACGGGGCACGGCCAGCTTTAGTCCCGGGTCAAACGGGACCTTTATTCCCGGTTGGAGATACCAACTGGTACTAAAGGGACGAGCCCCTTTCGTCCCGGTCGGTGTCTCCAACCGGGACTAAAGATAGACAAACCAGGACTAAAGGGGTTGCGGCAGGCTGCGGCCGTTGCATTTAATATGGAATAATTCATATCTTTAAATCTGTAAATCGAAATTTAGCAAATAAAATTTCTAAATCGATTAGAAAAATGAGAGGAATCCAAATATGACAACTATATCATCTTTTGCATCACAAAAACTCATTTAACTAGGCGAAATTACTTTCAGAAAATTCACATAAACTCATTTTTGCCACTTAGAAAAAGAAAATGATATTTATAAAATAATTTGAAAAATCCCTTCGAAACCATTGTTTTCTATACCAAGATACACCTATTTCTCGAATATTAGAACTTTATCAAAAACTATGCCGTGGTAATGGTCATAATTTGGTCATTTGGCTTGAAACTTATAGATGTTTATACATGATAGACCTTTTTGTGAAGATTGTTTTTGAACAATTTGTTAAAAATCAAGTTTATCATTTTTCATATCAACTAGTACACATAAAGGGACTCCATGCCAGAGGATATCTTTTTTTTGAGGTTTTTTTCACTTTATTTGATTTTTTCAAAAAAGGTCAAAATGGCGACCATGACTATTCATAGAAAAAGGTCAAATTCTCTAAAACTATCGATGTTTCAGTGATACAACTACTAGTTGTGTACCTTAAAATGATTTAAAATTTCAGACCAAACAATCAAACACTTGTAGTTCAAATTTGGATTACTTTCAAAAAATCAGCATAAACTCTTTTAACTAGGCGAAATTAGATAGAAATCAAGAAAATTCCTAATATTTGGGGATTATCCATCAAATATGGACTACTCTTTATGAGAATTAGATGGTGCCATTTTGCACCATATTTTTGTACTTGGTTCACAAAAAAAGTCATTTTTGCCACTTAGAAAAAGGAAAATGATATTTATAAAAATAATTTAAAAAATCCCTTCGGAACCATTGTTTCTTATACCAAAGTACACCGATTTGTCGAATATGAGAACTTTATCACAAACTGTGCCGTGGGAATGGTCATAACTTGGTCATTTGCTTGAAGCTTATAGATGTTTATACATCATAGACATTTTTGTGAAGATTGTTTTTGAACAATTTGTCAAAATCATCAAGTTCATCATTTTCATAGCAATTAGTAAACATAAAGCGACTCCATGCCAGAGGATATCTTTTTTTGAGATTTTTTCACTTTATTTGATTTTTTTCAAAAAAGGTCAAAATGGCCACCATGACTATTCATCGAAAGAGGTCAAATTCTCTAAAACTATCAATGTTTCTGTGATATAACCACTATTTGTGTACCTTAAA
Organism: Poa pratensis; assembly: GCA_947311845.1. NCBI lineage: Eukaryota > Viridiplantae > Streptophyta > Magnoliopsida > Poales > Poaceae > Poa > Poa pratensis. Next base: position 30,303,774 of record CAMZMU010000103.1, on the reverse strand, counting down.
ATGATTTTTTTTTAAATTTCAGACCAAACTATCAAACACTTGTAGTTCAAATTTGGATTACTTTCGAAAAATCAGCATAAACTCTTTTAACTAGGCCAAATTAGATAGAAATCAAAAAAATTCCTAATACTTGTGGATTATCCATCAAATGTGGAGTACTCTTTGTGAGAATTAGATGGGTGCCATTTTGCACCATATTTTTTGTACTTGGTTCACAAAAAAGTCATTTTTGCCACTTAGAAAAAGGAAAATGATATTTATAAAAATAATTTGAAAAATCCCATCGGAACCATTGTTTCTTATAACAAGGTACACCTATATGGAACTTTATCACAAACTATGCCGTGGGAATGGTCATAACTTGGTTATTTGACTTGAAACTTATAGATGTTTATACATGATAGACCTTTTTGTGAAGATATTTTTTGAACAATTTGTCAAAAATCAAGTTTATCATTTTTCCTACAACTAGTACATATAAAAGACTCCATGCCAGAGGATATCTTTTTTTTGAGGTTTTTCACTTTATTTGATTTTTTTCAAAAAAGGTCAAAATGGCCACCGTGACTATTCATCAAAAGGTCAAATTCTCTAAAACTATCGATGTTTATGTGATATAACCACTAGTTGTGTACCTTAAAATGATTTAAAAAAAATTCAGACCAAACAATCAAACACTTGTAGTTCAAATTTGGATTACTTTCGCAAAATCAGCATAAACTCTTTTAACTAGTCGAAATTAGATAGAAATCAAGAAAATTCCTAATACTAGGTGATTATCCATCAAATGTGGACTACTCTTTGTGAGAATTAGATGGGTGCCATTTTGCACCATATTTCTGTACATAATTCAGAAAACAAGTCATTTTTGTCACTTAGAAAAAGGAAAATGATATTTATAAAAATAATTTGAAAATCCCCTTCAGAACCATTGCTTCCTATACCAAGATGCACCTATTTGTCGAATATGAGAACTTTGTCACAAACTATGCCGTGAGAATTGCCATAACTTGATTATTTGGCTTGCAACTTATATATGTTTATACATGATAGATATTTTTGTGAAGATTGTTTTTGAACAATTTGTCAAAAATCAAGTTTATCATTTTTAGAGCAATTAGTACACATAAAAGGCCTCCATGCCAGAGGATATCCCTTTTTGAGGGTTTTTTCAATTTATTTGATTTTTTTCAAAAAAGGTCAAAATGGCCACCATGACTATTCATCGAAAGAGTTCAAATCGGTAAAACTATCGATGTTTCTGTGATATAACCACTAGTTGTGTACTTTAAAATGATTTTTTAAAATTTCAGGCCAAACTATCAAACACTTGTAGTTCAAATTTGGATTACTTTCGGGAAATCAGCATAAACTCTTTTAACTAGTCGAAATTAGATAGAAATCAAGAAAATTCCTAGTACTTGGGGATTATCCATCAAATGTGGACTACTCTTTGTGAGAATTAGATGGGTGTCATTTTGCACCAAATTTTTCGTACTTGGTTCACAAAAAAGTCATTTTTCCCACTTAGAAAAAGGAAAATGATATTTATAAAAATAATTTGAGAAATCTCATCGGAACCATTGTTTCTTATACCAAGCTACACCTATTTGTCGAATATGAGAACTTTATCACAAACTATGTCGTGGGAATGGTCATAACTTGCTCATTTGGCTTGAAACTTATAGATGTTTATACATCATAGACCTTTTTGTGAAGATTGTTTTTGAACAATTTGTCAAAATCATCAAGTTCATCATTTTTCATAGCAACTAGTACACATAAAGGTACTCCATGTCAGAGGATATCTTTTTTTGAGGTTTTTTTTCACTTTATTTGATTTTTTTTAAACGGTCAAAATGACCACCATGAATATTCATCGAAAGATGTCAAATTCTCTAAAACTATCGATGTTTCTGTGATATAACCACTAGTTGTGCACCTTAAAATGATTTTAAAAAAAATTCAGGCCAAACTATCAAACACTTGTAGTTCAAATTTGGATTACTTTCGGAAAATCAGCATAAACTCTTTTAACTAATCGCAATTAGGTTGAAATCAAGAAAATTTCTAATACTTGGGATTATCCATCAAATGTGGACTACTCTTTGTGAGAATTAGATGGGTGTCATTTTGCACCATATTTTTTGTACTTGGTTCACAAAAAAGTCATTTTTCCCACTTAGAAAAAGGAAAATGATATTTATAAAAATAATTTGATAAATCTCATCGGAACCATTGTTTCTTATACCAAGCTACACCTATTTGGAACTTTATCACAAACTATGCCGTGGGAATGGTCATAACTTGGTCATTTGGTTTGAAACTTATAGATGTTTATACATGATAGACCTTTTTGTGAAGATTGTTTTTGAACAATTTGTCAAAAATCAAGTTTATCATTTTTCATAGCAACTAGTACATATAAAAGGACTTCATGCCAGAGGATATCTTTTTTTGAGGTTTTTTTTCACGTTATTTTTTTCCCAAAAAGGTCAAAATGGCCACCATGACTATTCATCGAAAGAGGTCAAATTCTCTAAAACTATCGATATTTCTGTGATATAACCACTAGTTGTGTACCTTAAAATGATTTTTTTTTAAAATTTCAGACCAAACTATCAAACACTTGTAGTTCAAATTTGGATTACTTTCGGAAAATCAGCATAAACTCTTTTAACTAGTCGAAATTAGATAGAAATCAAGAAAATTCCTAATACTTGGGGATTATCCATCAAATGTGAACTACTCTTTGTGAGAATTAGATGGGTGCCATTTTGCACCATATTGTTTGTACTTAATTCACAAAAAAGTTATTATTGCCACTTAGAAAAAGGAAAATGATATTTATAAAAATGATTTGAAAATCCCCTTCAGAACCATTGCTTCCTATACCAAGATACACCTATTTGTCGAATATTAGAACTTTATCACAAACTATGCCGTGAGAATTGCCATAACTTGATCATTTGGCTACATGCTAGAGGTTTTTTCATAGCAAGTTTTGCATATTTGAATTCCTCTCATTTTTCTAATCGATTTAGACATTTTATTTGTCAAATTTCGCTTTACGGATTTAAAGATAAGAATTATTCCATATTAAATATTATTACATACTCACTTATATTTATGTAAAAAATATTATTACATAATCATTGTTATTTATTCAAATAAATTTTGAAAATTTTAACAATAAAAAAGTGTAACATCATGACCCAGGGGTTAATATGATTGATATGATACTAATATCAGTAAGTTCCAACTTCTCGTTTGAAAGCTAATTCGGAAGGAATTCAAAAGTTAAGCGCTCCTGAGCTGGGGCAATTTGAGAATGGGTGACCGAATGGGAAGTTTGACCAGGGTAAGTACTTTGACCTGAGATTAAGTGTATAATTAAAGATTAAGTGCGTGGCTAAGTGGGAAATTTCGGAATAGAATTAAGAATAGAACTAAGAACATAATTAAGAATAGAATTAAAAATAGAATTAAAAAAACTCCCGGTTTGTGGAGCAGACCTCAACCGAGACTAAAGGCCGGCAAATTGCGTAGTCCCGGTTGGAAAACCGGGACTAAAGGCCCTTCTTAACTGGGACTAAAGGCTCTTTTTCTACTAGTGCATGATTCTATCTTCTAACTCGGAACTTGGAATTGTGATCCATTTGCACATTTGTGTTTCTGGTGATGTGTTTTTTTTCAAACAAGACCAATTTTGTTTTATTTTAACCAGATAATCCAACCGTTTGCCGTGGATTGAGCTCTTTGCTAAGTGTCTTTTATCGAACACTTAACGAAGCCTACATATGTCGTGTGCCTTATGAATACACTCGACAAACCAGGTACACGGGACTCGACAAAGAAGGTACGTGACACTCGGTAAAGAAGCAGGACATGTCTCTTAAGCAGCCACGGTTGACCGAAGGGGACAGGGGCTACAACGCACGATACCACACATAGTTGGACGTCCACCAGCTATTATGATCGTCGAATTTGCATTCAACGAAGGATATAACTCCTAATAATTGATGTATTCATAAAAAAAATATCATGATAGTGCATGGTTTTAAATTGTTTTTATTAATGAATGTGTGGAAATTTCTTGTTAGTACATGAATCCAATTTTTTTACATAAATCAACAAATTTATTGATAATTTGGCATGAATCCTAAAGTAGATGGACGTCCTAATAAACGGGGACATCCAACTAAGTGTCGATGGGGCTACCTTTTTTGCGGAGTATCACCTAACGGGCATTCGGCGAAGGCTTTATACATTCTGTCATGTTGTTGTGTCGCACATGTAAATGACTATAGTTGTCGTCGTAGAAACAATTTTGAGGTACGGAATATCTTTTGGAGCATAGTTCGAAGTAAAATAAACAAGTAGCTAGAGATGCACTTCCCCATCCCGACCACGTCAAACTCCATGACAACATGTTCGTGTTCCCTAACTCCCTAGTAGAATACTACCTATATGAAAGACCAAGGAAATGGCGGCCTCGCAGCGATCCTGCCTACAGTGGTACTGTAGAAAATGAACAGTACCCGCAGCGCTCGATGTCCACCATTCAATCTCAATCCAACGGCCGCAACATCATCCTCGCGACGCATTTGCAAAAAGGCTCCTCACACTCCGAGAAATTCACCCGCAGTCCAAACTTTCCCGCATAGACGGACGTTTTTGCAATTTCTACAAACCTTGAGGGCCCCGCTGCAAAACCGTCCTCACATCCCCCTCTCTCCTTCTCCTTCCCGCGCGGTCCCGGCGTCGCCGGCGCCGCCGACGCGCTCCACCGCTGCACCGCTGCTCCCCTCTCAGATCGACGACCACGGAGAGCTCCGCCGCCGCTTCCCCTCCCTTCTCGCCGACGAACGGCTGCAGGGACGCCGCGCGCGCGGCGGAATCGTCCGCGCCGTGCTTCGCGTCCGCCGCCGCCTTTTTGCTCGCCGCGGCCGGCTCCGATGACCAAATGGCCCAGCCCGCCGCCCACCCTGCTCCCCTCGACGTCGTGCCGCTGATCCGCGCGGACCCAGCACGCCACACGCGCGCAGCTGCTCGAGCGCGAGCTCGGCAGCGCGCGGCCGCGTCCGCCGTCTGCGCCTGTGACGCCAACCGCTGACGTCAATGGGGGCCCCACATGTCATATCTCGGGCTGGGCTGCTGGGGACGGTGGGCCGCTAGGTGGGCTGGGCGGCGGCCCGGCTGGCTCAGCCCTTTTTTTTCCTTCTTCTTCTTTTTCTGTTTTCCTTTTTTCCTCTTTTCTTTTTATTCTATTTTCTTTCTTTAAAAACCATAAAGGTCCAATTGTTTCTAGACTTGCAAAATTTTCAGAATGTTTAAAAATTTGAATTTCAAATCTGCCACCACATCAAGACATACAAATTTAAATATTTTAAATTCCGAATGTCTTTCAAATCTACCTATTTTCCCAACTTTTGGAAAACACACAATTCGTAAATAAAACCATTTTCAAATTTCGATACACTCCAACGTGAACACATTTCAAATATGGTGGTTCAAATCCAAATGCACTTCCTTTGATTAAATGGAGCTCAATTCAAAGGAAAAACAATTAAATATTATATTCCCTCTAATTACGAAACTTAATTAACTATTTAAACCAAAATACAAACATTATTATACCATTTCCAAAATGTTTCGAAATCAGCGATAATATAACTAAACTCTCTCTGAATATGCTTTCAAATTTAATGAATGCTCAAATTACTAAAGTATTTTAATATATTCATACTGTATTTCCTTCAAATATAACGTTAAATAGATAATTTATGTCAAAATGGAAAACATACTTTACCAAAACAAATTAGCTAACATATTGGAGTTAATATGACTAAATTCTCCCTAATTGTACCTTTCGATTTAAAAATACTTGAAAAGATGGATGTTTCACGAAAATCCAAATTTTCTCCTTCTAATTATAAGCTTAAAATTGAAGGCTCGACTGAATAAATGCTTAAAGAAAAAAAATACAAACATCTCACACCGTTTCAAAATGATTCAAATTTGGAGACATTATAGCTAAGCTCACTCCAAATATGTAATCAAATTTAATATATACTCAAATTAGTGAATATTTCACTACAATCATATTTTATTTCCTATTATTACGAACTTACAACAGCTACGAACGGCAAAATATAAAACATGTTTTACCAATTCAAATTAGCTACCATATTAAAGATAATATGACTAAATTCTCTCTAATTGTGCACTTAGATTTAAAACACTCTCGCCACAAGTGCAAATGATTCAAATTTGGAGACATTATAACTAAGCTCACTCCAAATATGTAATCAAATTTAATATATACTCAAATTAGTGAATATTTCACTACAATCATACTTTATTTCCTATTATTACGAACTTACAGCAGCTACGAACGGCAAAATATAAAACATGTTTTACCAATTCAAATTAGCTACCATATTAAAGATAATATGACTAAATTCTCTCTAATTGTGCACTTAGATTTAAAACACTCTCGCGACAAGTGCAATGTGACGCTGCATCACGTTTACCTTGAAAAATTTCACCAAAAAAAAAACTAAATTTTTTTTAACTCATCCAAACGTCATCTTCCAACGAATTTTGACACTTTAAATTGCAAAATTACACAGAAAAAAAACAAACAAACCAATTCTGTTTGCAATATAAATTGTACATCTAAACCAAAAAAAAAAAACCATTAACACCTACCTAACTTTTAAATTCATCAAAAAGAATGCTAACTATTTTTAACGGAATTTTTCCTTTAGCATACTAATTTGATTTTGACACTTTAAATTGCAAAATTACACACAAAGAAAACAAAGAAACCAATTATCTTTGCAATATAAATTGTACATCTAAACCAAAAGAAACAAAGCATTAAAACCTACCTAACTTTTAAATTCATCAAAAACAATGCTAACTATTTTTAATGAATTTTTTTCTTTAGCATAAATACTTGAAGGAAAAAAAAAACAGAAGCACTCCCTCCACTTATACGAAGTTACATTTACTAAATATTCAAATTATACACTCCCTCCAATTACAGATTTAAATTGAATATTCCAAATTGATAATTATTTTAATACGACCAACAATAATTTAAACCAATTATAAAATCCAATTCAACAAAAGTGTATTTCCATCACTATAGACTTAAGTTAACTATTAATGCAATAACATAATTTTACCATTTCAATTCATCAGGTATTTACATATACTCCACGCAACGAATTTCATCGAATTCCAATTTTTCCCATACCCAACAGGTAAATGTACCTCTTTTCCATATTTCCGTACATCCAAATTCGAGTACAATTTAAACATGGATATTTCCAAATTAAAATTTTCTGCACTTTTCTTAACAACGTATATAACGCAACAAAACAAAAAAAAAAGGGTGCGGCGTGACGCCGCACTAAATATTACTAGTAATACGAAGAAGTGGAAGTAGCCTTGCTCGACATTGCCGCGGAAGCGCGTTACCTTAATTAGTGTATTCTTAAACACTAGATATTTTGTGGGGAATTTATATTTGGAGGTACCCGGTTTCGGGAACTGAGTCAGCCTAAACTTATAATAGAATGAATTAAAATCATATACTGAGACGAGAGAGATAATTGTTTAAGCCGTTAGATTTCGGTCTATCCCTCCTAAATTATTCCAGCCGTCTAATCATTAAGTAAAAAATTAGGTCTAATTACTCGGGTATGATATTCATTTGTCCATGAACAGTTTTCGCCCCCTGCTCTTCCTCGACCCGTTGAGCGCGGCGCCGCCGCCAGACCACGGGAGACCCCGCTCCTCTCCTCCCTTCTCTGAGCACAACATCGTCTCCTCGCACTCCTACAGCTCTGAGAGGCCGTCGCGGCGGCCGCCGAGCCTCCAGTCAACGTTGTGGCCTCCGGGCCACACGGGCACACTCCTCGTCCTGGAGATCGTGCGCTGGGCGGAAATCCGTCCCCATCTTGGGCGAGTGATCCGCCCCACGTCGGCCGGAGGATCGTACGCTGGCCGCACGACGAGGCCCCTTGTCGGAGCGCACAAAGCAGCCCCCAACGCCAAGGTCACCGGCTCGCGAGGACAACATCTCCACCCGCCCCAGCCAGAATCCTGGCCATCGCCTCGCAGGATCGAAGCTGCCGGCAGCCGCTATCCCAGCCTCACCCGCGGGATCGTCACATCGAGGTCTAGCCCCGCGCGCTGCTGGGAACTTCGTTGCTGGACGCGGAGAATCGTCGGGACGGCGAGTTCCATGTCGTACCGAGAGCTCGGGGGATCTTGGTTCCGGCACCGCCATCGTCGCATCGTCGGCGCCCAAGAGTTGGGTTCTGAAGTCCTCAAGTTCTCTGTTTGCCAAGGTTAGGCCTTCTTGCTAGTAGCTTGTGGAATGATTGCAAGTATTTTGTAGTTGGATATGTGTGCTACTACGCTAGTGCACTGCTATGGTCCTTGAGAGTTCAGACTTTGTTCATCTGGATGATATCTTGTGTTGCTGCATTGAGTTGAGCACATGCAAGTTGCTTCGTCTTCATACTAAAGAATGCCCAAATGTTACGGCAGTAGGCATGAACGACGCTAGATCTCTAACATGTTTGATACTTGGCAGCTCGATCATTTTGGTTGGTATAGATAGATTGGAATAGCTAGTAAAAATGCAGTTTATAGTACCCTTGCAGTATGCAGAGGTGTGGTTAGAATCAGAATTTTTCGTAATAATAGTATTCTGCCCTTTTTAACTGATTATGTATCATGGTGTTGAAATTCAGTACCCAAAATTTGGCCGTTTTAGCAAGCCTCTTAGCTGCTAGAATGGCTGCAATCCAAATGTATCTACTACAAAGTATTTGATGTTGAGAACTAGGCATTGCATAAAGTTTGCTTTAGCTGCTGGCACAAACTAAGCTTGACTAGAACCTTGTGATAAGAATAAGTACACTGGATAAACATTCATTCGAAGTGAAGCAAATACTCAATTTTTACTTACATGCTAACTAAACCATTTGATTACTCCAGTTTGCTTTAGTTATTGTCCCTCGCTCTTCCAGGCCAAAATGCTGCATGAGATCGAAAAATCCAACCCTACCACTGACTTGATTATCTTTGTATCTTTTTACCGGACCGCAACAGCACCAAGAAGCAATATAAAGACAAAGCTGTCAGCTACATCAGTATATTGCTAGCCAGGACAACAAGTTGAACATAAACAATGTGCGACGGCAACATCCAAATGTCATGGGGAGAAACCAATCAAGACATAATCAGTGGGCACGGTGTGGCGCAGCCGCGCAGGACTTTTTTCAGCAGCAGCATATTTAGGTGATGTACATATGGAGATAGGAGATATTGTTGGTGAGGTGGAGCTGAGCTGAAGGGTTGTGTTTGGAATAATACCAGGCTTCCCTGCTGCTATCTTTGTAGAGACAGGCGAGCAAGACTACAATTTCTGGTTCTTGCCGATGTATTATTGGAGCATTCTTTCTGATGTATTCTTGGAGCATTCTTTCTGATTATAGTGGCTGCCTAATATTTTGTTTATATGAGCAGCATTGTTTATATGAACTAGCCGTGTGGTTTTCCACCCTGTAGCTTGATTGTTCTTAAAATGTGGCAAAGCAACGAGCTGCATTTTCTATTTGTGGGTTGTTGTTTTTTGTGTGTGGGTGGGGTTGTATTGCTGGCTTTGTCGGATTACAGAAATTTAAAAGAGCGCATGGTTATGTCGACTTTGGCAACTTCACAAATAACGGTAGGCAATAAACTTTAAAAAAGAAATCAACTCCTCCAAGAAAATGAAGTTCCACGGCTGACCAAAATGCACTTCTCGTAAAACGACGACACACTTGCCATTCCTAAATACAGCCAATGTACTTGTGAGAAACAGATTGATTCCGAAAAATGCAAATTTGACTCACAACCCACACAAATTTGAGACAAACTAGTGTTGCATGTGCAGGATAAAGAGAGAATGCACTACCTAGAGCGAAGACTGAATGAGCTAGCTAGTACAAAGCACTAACAAAATGAACGAGTACACCAGCGCTTTAATGCATTTTAGCAAGCACATAATGTGCACTGCCGGAAGCTGCCGCTCGGACTCCAAATCCTGCACTTCACCACCGTTGCCGAGCAGGAGACCAGCTAGACTTCTCCTGCATCTGAGCACCTCCTGTACTCCACCGCCGCAGAATGAATAGAAATAGCTTGGCGCTACACTAGAAAACTTGCTGCCATTCACTGGTTATACCTGTTTGCAGATCGAAATTAAAGATAGCAACCGACAATAAACTTCAACTTTACACTGCAGCTATTCTTGCGGGGCGTACACAGTACGGTATAATGGTTTTCAGGATGACAAGAGATAGGAACTATTTACCTCCAAACTTCGCTTTGGCAAGTATGTGCTTGTCACTTCCCAGAAGTAAATGAAGAAAATTATATCAGAAAATTAACAGCTTGACTAATATGCTTAAGCTCATCCCAGGCTGAACCTGCAAACTGCAAGTACAAAACGCTAGATGAGAAATAAATATATGATACATATAATTTACAGTCTATCAGGACCACCTCCTACACACAGCGAGGGACTGATCCTAGTAACACACCCCCACACCTCAAGCCTACGACCATACTTAGCTAGTTCATAGGCTACATGATTCACATGCAGGTTACTGCAAATTCATTGAAGTTACTGCAATATTTACTCCTGCAAGTTTTATTACTGAAAGTACAGATAAACTACTCCGATCAACAATGAATTTCACTGCAAGCAACAATGAACTCATCGAGTAGTCGACGCACTAGTCGAGTCGACGAGCATCACTCATCACAACATTCAGCGAAGTACTCCCAGAAAATTTCAAGTACTGCAAGTTAACACGGCACGGCACTGCACAAAAAAGACACAACTACTGCAACTTATTGCTACTCCAAGTAAAATTAACTCCAAGGCAAATACTCCTACTCATAAATTCAGTGGAGTAGGAACAAGCAGTAGCAAGCAACAGAGCAAACTGTAGACCTTACACTACCGTTACTGGTACTCTTACTCTAGAAACAAAGTGAGACAAAATCAAGGAAGCCGCACTAAGCCGATGGATTACAAGCTTGCATCTGTTCAAGCAAGTGTATTTACTTTATTCAATTAAACCTCAGTTTGCTAGCTTAATTCTAGTTACTCCACTATGATTCATATTGATTCATGAAGCTGATTCAGTATTCAACAGGGAACCAACTTCAGTTTTCAAATTTCACCAAACTAGCGAGTACACTAACAAACTGAATCAGTATTTTCTTATCAGGCCAAGGCAACTCACCGGGGAGAGAGAGTAGGAGTAACTGGAATTAAGCTAGCAAACACCGTCTATATTTTTTTTAAATTAATTGGTAATACTAGAAATCTACAATAATTCTGTAGAATAAGATCACTAACATCACTTTATTGAAAAAGACGCATGTAGCAGCAAAAACAAAGAAAGGCAACGGCAAAGGGGCGGGGGTTTGTGGCGACTGTAACGGCGGGGTAGCAGAGAAGTCGACGGTGTTCACAGGACCTCGTGATGAGGTAGTGGGCAGGGATGTTGGTCGAGCTAGGAATTTGGAAAAAGAGTGGTCGGTGGTGTCATGAGAAAAAGAGGTGATTGGAGATTTTCTTGTTTTACGTTTCCTTACCCACACCAACACGTATAGAAATCATACCAGGTGTCTTCACCTCTGAGCGAACGCGCCGACGAGTATTATAGGCCAAGAGCTACATGAGGCCGCACCATGCCAAAAATTTAGGGCCCGCTCCGGTGATGAAACAACACTTGTAGCGGAAACTCCTTTTGGCTCCCGAGTTCCAGTGATCTCGGTTTTTCAAAAAATCAAAAAACATATTTTAAAAGTTTAGAAATTATGAAAAAATCATGCATGTTATCAATGATATATCCTACAAGCGTGCAAAATTTTAATGCAAAATACAATACGTTTTGAGCCACACAAAAATAACAACAATTTGAAATTTGAAACTCTATATTGTTCACTATCTTCAGGTCTGTATATTTGTCATTTTCGTGTAGCTCAAAAGGTTAAATATTTTGCATTGAAATTTTCCACGATTATAGTATCTATCATTTAGAACATACATGATTTGTTTCAGATTTTTCTGAAACTTTTAAATATAGTTTTCGATTTTTTAAAATAAGCAATATCACTGGAGCTCCGGAGCACCAAATTTTCACTCTGTAGCCACTTGTAGGTGAAACAAAGGTGTGTATCTGACTATGTTGTCATATGAGGGTTATGGACACATTAAATTTTGGGTACCCTTCTTGGAAGACTATTTTTACACTACAACATGTAATAATCATGCACCTCGGCCAATGTTTGACTTCTTCAAATGGATTCTTTCATGTCAGCAAAATCCTTTAGCAACTTAACTAGATTTGTTTTGTTAGTGATCATACATATAATTCAAGAAAATTTTCATAGTGATTTCGTTGTCGACTCTAACTCCGTGTGATAGCTATGATATTTAAACAGAGAAGATTGAAAAAAGGTGTAATTTCTTTTCACTTTCCATAAAGGTTGTTTTATCGACATATACTCAAACATGTAAGAAATTTTCAAGGGTAAATTCGTTGCCGCCGTCAAATTATACATTTGAACCCGTTGCAACGCATGGGCATTTTGCTAGTATTAAATAAATTGGTGCCCACAAAAGGGGGCTGCCAAGTGGGCCCATGAGACCCACTAGGCAGCCGCACCCCCACAAGGGGCGGGTGGGCCAATGCGAGTGGAAGGGGAAGTTCCCCCTCCCCAAAACCTAGTGGGCCAAAAGCCCATAAGGGAGAGGCGGTTGGGGGGGGGGGGGGGGGCTTGTTGGACAAGGACTCCTCCCCCCCCCCCCCCCCCCCCCCCACAACCCCAAATCCGAATTGGGATAGAGGAGTTGGAGTCCAACTCCAACTCCCCTATGGGAGGCGCACCAAGGCAAGGGGCTTGCCCCTTGCCCAAGCCTCCCTACCCCTTGGCCTCCTATATAAACACCCCACCCCCTTCTTTGGGAGACACACAAGTTTAGATCTCTTCTAGTTGGATTAGAGGGAACCTCTAAATATTTAGAGGGGTCCTCCCCGATTAGATCTAAATATCTAATCTCTCTCTCGCTCCTTCTCATGTGTTGAGATCTCCACCTTCATATACACCAGCGGTGAGTGCTTAAAGCATGAATGATGAAGCTCCTCAATTCGAAAAAAAAACACCATCGGCACGGTGCTCTTGGACGCTTGAGAGAGTAGGGGGAACCCGGCCGCAAACACCGCCCGAACGGTGCTCTTGGTCTCGTCTGAGCCATGGCTCACGCAGATGAGCGCAACGGACACGGCGCGCAGCACCACGGCAACTGGATGACTCGTCCTCGTACGCCAACTGCTCCTCCGCGCGACTGGTTGTCAAAGGCCGTCCATGGCGCCCGCGACCAGCTGCTGCCGGAGAGGTGAAGAGATCCGGCGGCGGCGCTGGTGGCCGCTACACTACTGCTGCCCACGAGATTAACGCTCATCCCGTGGTTCCTATTCAGCGCGCCGCCGATGACCTGCCGGCGTCGGCCTCTCCTAGCTCCTGCTCTTCCCGGGATCCCCACGCTCCCCCACATGTACACCTCCTACGGTAGCTCCAGGTGGGAGAAGGGCCGACTTGCTGGGCGACAGCCTCGGCACCGACGAGGCCGCCGGAGAGCGGGCGGGGGATCTGCTGCTCGGGACGCGGGAGACGGCGAGGCGGGAGAGGATGTCGCGAAGGAGCACGCCGGTGAGGCGGCTGATGCGGTCGGTGACGCCGGCGGCGGCGAGGGCGGTGAGGCGGCGGGCAGCGTAGACGGGCAGTTCACCCCTTTTGGGGAAGCGGCAGCGGTGAGTGGGGGACGGATCAGAGAAGTGTGTGCAGCGGCGGCGAATCAGAGAGTGGGAACAGAGGGACAAATTACCGAAACACCCTTTTAATATTAGATAAAAAATAATTCCATTTCGGTAGTTTCAGGACTTTTCTTCTGGTAGTTTTCGGTAGCTGCTATTTTTCCACCGTCAGATTTAAGCGGATGGACGGTTGTTAAAATTACCAAGTACTCTAAAACTTGTAAAAAAAGGAATGGACGAAAAATGTGAATAAATTGAAAAAGAAAATGACAACATACTAATTAGGGGTGTAAATGGATAGGATAATTTCCACACCGAATTGGATTCTGAAACTATTTAAAAAAAATCCATATCCGCTTTACGGGAATCCGACCGATAAGGATATCCGATTCCGAATTTGACACCTGGATATGGTATAAGATATGGTATGTCAAATATCTCTAAATGTGTATTATCCAAAACTTAAATAGGATTATCTGATTAAACCGAATCATCTGATTTTCAACCGAAACATCTAACCTAATAGAACACAAATAGTAGTTAGTGATTTGCCGAGTTCATCCGTTAAACAGTAAGTCACCTACATAGTGATTTTAGCGACTGTGCATTACATATTTGTTAAGCTATTAGGACATTGGACATTTACATTTTGATGTATGGGTTGCCAATGTACTTATATGCGTACCGATCCGGTTATTGTCGTTTTCGTCCCGAATCCTCTTCATTTCCGTTTCGAATCCGTGATCTGATATATCTACCTCCAAATATGTAACTGGTCATTGTACAATCCATTCTGAATCCTGTGAAAAGAAAATGTGTTAAAGGATTTAGTAACGGCCAAATTCGATCCGGTCCGATCTGTTTACATCATAATACTCGTAATAGTAATAGACAGCCCCTTATAAGCTTTCTAATGGTGCATTTATTTCTCTTATTCGGTAGCTTGAAGAAATTTTGAGTTCTAAGTTTCCAAAAACGAAACATAATCTCTGCAGGTTTTTAATTGTATACATATTTTATGCCCAATTGACTAATCGAAAACTTTTCTTTAGCAAACTAATTGAAAACTTAGTGATATGCAGAAGTAATTATAAGAATTGATATACAAGTATGAATTGGGTTCCCTAAATTGTTTGATTCTCTTAGAGCATCTCCAAGCAGAGCCCCCAAAGGCCGCCCAAACGTCCGGGCGGACAACCCGGACACGGTTTGGGCTGAAAACCACCACCCAAAGGAGGCCCCCAAAGCCATCCGAAACGCCCGGGCGGTCCGGCACACCCCAAACCCAGCCCATATGTGGGGAGGGTTTGGGGCGGTCCGGACGCGCCGCCACGTCGGACGCAACCCAATACGACCCCACATATATCCACAAAATCCCCACCCCGGTCGGAACCCTAGCTCTCACTCTCCTCCGATCCCCTTTCCACTCCACTCCACTGTCACTCTGCTCCGTCCGCAGCTTCGACAATAGCCGGCTCCGGCAGCGAATCCACGACCGAGCTGTACTGGCATGCGTTCGCGGAGGAGGAGGAGGAGGAGATTGGCAGCTGCCCGGGCCGGATGCCGCGGCGCCGTCTTCTCGGTTGGTGGCGGCGGCTCTTTGCAACGGCTCTGCGGGCAGTTCCGCCGCCGCCGCGTCCAACGAAACAGTGGCGGCGCTTCCGTAGGTTTGCACCTCCTTCCTCCAATGTACATTTTAGAAACAAGTAGGATGCGTAATGTAGGGATTTGATGAACCCGTAGGCCGTTGCGAGAGGGCCGATGTACTCCGTCGGCGATGATAAGGTGTTGTGCAATGCGTGGTTGTCCACCCCGGATGATCCTCAGACCGGAAGCTACCACCGTGCTTCATTTTGGGGCCGGATCGGTCAAGTGTTCAATGCTAACTCGGAAGTTGTCCGCACTCAGGAGTCCCTCCGCCATAGATGGCAATGCATCGTGGCGGAAATTAACAAGTTCGCCGGATGCTTGGCACAAATGGGTTCCGTAAGTTTTTGATGTTCAATTTTGTACAATGCCGGAACCCGTAGCTACTTTTGTTGAGTACCTATTTCATTTTGATAGATGGACAATGCCATCCTACTGTACAACGCACTTGGGGGGAGGCCGGCGTCGACAGAGTGGAAGTTCGCCCATTGTTGGGACATCCTGAAGGATAGCCCGTTCATCGACTACACGCCGGATGCGGAGAAGAGGGACAGGATCCGCCAAGCGGAGAGCCAGGCTCGACAGGCACGACGTGCTCGGCAAAGGGAACGCGAAGCTCGGGAACGTGAAGAGGGCGCCGCTCAAGCACGCTAACGGGAACGTGAAGCAGTCGCGAGAGCGGTGCTAGCTCAACGTGAAGCAGTCGCGAAAGCGGTGGAAGCTAAACGTGAAGCCAGCGTATCTCACACACGGGAGCTGGAACGTCAAGCCGGGGTTCGCCGGGCACGTCGCCGTCGCCAAAGAGAACGTGTGGCAGCGGAGGACGGCCGGGTTCTCCACCGTCTGTGAGAGCTCCTCCGCTCCGGTGTCTCCGATGAACTGTGTCCGATTAATTTTTGTGTTGAACTATGTCCGTGAATGTTTGAACCTGGTTTGAACTATGTTTATTCGTATGATCTTTGAACTATGATCTATCCTGTGATCTACGTTGCATGTCAATATGGTTTTGGGGGGATTATTTGGGGGTTATGCTTGTAGGACACTAGTTTTGGGGGCTGTCCGGTCACTTTCCGCGGACGCGGGGGCCGAATTTGAGGGCTTCGCTTGGAGATGCTCTTAGAGATGCGGCCGGACACGTGTGGGCCTCCACTTTGGACTTGGATCGAGACTCGTGGTCTGCCGGCTATCTGTACGTATGTAGCAATTGATGTACCTGCACAGACGTTGACACATCCCGATGGCCGCCGGCGACATAGGCATGGAATCGGGACAGAGCTCACCGTCGACAGTCGACTGGTCCAACCTCCCGGGCGACCTCCTCGGCATGATCCGTTCGAGAGTCACTTACCCACACGGCGGCGTGCGCTTCGCCGGCAGATCTTGGCGCGCCGCCCCTTATCATCGTCACCTGGCGTCGTCAGCGTCCTCGTTGCTGATCCTCTCAACCCACGACCGGGGCAAGAGAAATAAGCACCTATACTGCCCTGAGGAAGGCAGAGTTCTGCAAGTTCCGGTCCCGAGCAGGCTGCGCAGCATGCGGTTCTGCGGAACACGCGGAACATACGACGGCGGATGGATTGCCGCGATTGCGTCGTCATCGGCCACAGTAATGATCGTCAATCTCTTCTCCGGCATCGAGGTGACACTCTCCGGAAGCAGAGGACTGTGGCATGGCAAGCAGACGATGGAAGACTACAGTTGATCTGGAAAATAATCTTCTCTGAGATCCCTACCTCGAGCGGCTGCATCCTTGCAGCCTTGACCACCGAGCACCACAAGGTGGCGCTGTGCAGGGTTGGCTGTCCAGAGGGAGGGTGGACGATCCACTGTGGATGTCCCCGGGAGGAGTTTGGGGATATTCTATTCCATCGTGGGGAGCTCTATGGCCTGACACATGGCGAAAAATTGTTTAAGTTTGACATCGGCGTTAACAATGACGGGGCACCGGTGGTCACCGCCGCCCACCCATTGGACGTCCAATGGCGCGGCGGTCCTATGACGAAGAACCCGTTCCACACCTACATCTTTGTTTTACATGGTAAGCTGGCGTTGGCGGTGATGGTTGCAAAACCACAAGCCTTTCTTCAAGTTGTTTGAACTTGATGTAACAACCAAAGATGCACTCCACTATGAGTGGAAGGGGGTGCGTACCTTGGGCGATTGTGCCTTGTTCTTGGGGAAAGAATGCTCCTCGCGAGTGGTACATGTGCAAGCGGGCACGACCGGTGTGGTTGAGAAAAATCACATCTACTACTCGAGCCATCGCTCTATAGCAAGTAAAGAGTACCAAGAGTTCAACGAGGAAGCGTACTTGGCGAGATCAGAACATGGTGGTCATATGTACCGCCAGAAAGACCCAAAATCCGATGGCAATGGTGACGACAAGGAGCGAATCCCTCGGTAGGATACTACAATACGGGTGGCGCAGATCCTCCGATATGGTGCTTTCCTCCCGACTTCTAGGTCATGTTTGATTTAAAAGGTTTTAACTTTTGCCTGGATGATTCAAAAAGTTTACATTCAGAGATCATAGGATTGTAGTCCTTGGCTGTAATTTTTACATAGATTGTTATGTGATGGCATGCATTGTTGTTCTTGCTAGAAATTTCTTTGAAGTATGTTTTAAAGTAAACAATTTATTGTGTGTCTTGCAATCAAAAAATTTGATGCAAATACATCATGTAGAATACCTCTGTTCCATAAAATATAACATGTTTTGGTAGGCCAATTTATCCTACCAAAACATGTTATATTTTGGAACAAAGGTAATACATGACACTGCATTCCGGGTTTTTTCTTTCTTTTCCGTCGCTTTATGAATCTTGCAATAAGTTAGCCAGCATGCAATAATTCCTTAACTGCGGTCCACACATGCAAGGTTGCTTACAGTGAGTATGGCGAACATGCATTCTTTAATTTAGCCACTCATACCATTAGTTTCTCCACTTTTCTCTCGTTAATGCAGTACTTGTAATTACTCCATACAGTTGTAAAAAAAATGTAACTACTCCGCCGGTCTCAAAATGTAAGGTGCTATATTTGATGCCTGAGGTTGGATGTAAATTTTGCGTAGAATATTTTATTAATGGTTACAAAATCACAATCATGCCGGAACTAATTTTGAATATTAATCTATAGTATTGTTTGAAAATAAGATTCATACTATTGGAATAATTGTTGCTCACAGTATGAATTGGAGCCGTCAAATACTATAATTATTTTGGAACAGAGTTAATAAGTGCATGATATGTTGTGGTTACAAGCAAAGTTTAGTATTAACGGAGCGAGCAAACGCATCACTAGGGTATTTTCTTCATGTTTGTTATTATTTAATAATTTAGACCATTAGAGATTCAATCGATTCTTGCCGAGGTACAGATAGTGGCACCTACAGAGGTGATAATTAACCAAGATGGAGGCGGCAATACCGCAGAGCAGCATCGTCGACCGAGGAAAGAGTTGAGGGCTTGTGGTTATGTTAGCTCAGATAGCATCGATTGGTCGGTAAGAGAGCATATCGACAAGATGATGAACGTTATTGGGATGTTTCTTGTAAAGGAGATGACAAAGATGGAAGGGACAGAGGGAAGCTTGCAAGGGGTTGAGGAGCGCACTGGGAGAGAAAAGTTAGGCCTATGTGACGAAAAGAAGATGATTTTGGTCCTTGGACTAATTTGGGGCAAGACCAAATGATTATTGAAAGCTATTAAAGTAAGAAAAAAAAACATGTTACTCCCTATGTTCTTAAAAGTTAGGCCTATTTTTTCGAAATTCAAATTTCTTAAAATTTGACCAAGTTTTTTTTAGCAAAAATCATAAACATCTGCTACATCTGTTCCGCAAATTAAGCCTAGCTTACTAAAAAGGCTTACATTGTGGAACAGAGTGAGTACAATATTGCATTAATGTTCTGAGATCCATCACGAAGTACATTTGCATATGATATCAATATATATGTTATTATAGTTTTTGATCTTGTTTTTCAAAAAACTTGATCAAACTTCACTTTATTTGACTTTTGAGAAAATTTATAGGTCTTACTTATAGAAACGAAGGGAGTATAAATTTTGGGATTTGATGTAGTCGAATTTTTGTCCGTCCATTTCCTTTTTTTTTCTGTTTTTTTCTCAGTTTTCGTTATCTTTAATTTCCCCCTTTTTTCAAAGTCTAAACCATTTTTTCAGATTTGAATATTTTCAAAATCGGAACCATTTTCTATTTTCAAAATAGGAACCATTTTTTTAAATGGTTCCGAATTTTCCGATTTTGAAATTTGTTCAAATTCAAAATTTGTTCCGATTTAAATTTTGTTCAAACTCGAATTTGGTTCCGATTCGAATTTGTTCTGATTCAATTTTTTTCAAAATCGAATTTTGTTCCGATTCAAATTTTTGTTCCATTCAAATTTGTTCAATTCGACTTTTTGTTCCCATTCAAAAATTGTTCCCGTTCGAATTTTGTTCTGATTTTAAAAGTTGTTTGATTCAAAATTTGTTCAAAATAGAAATTTGTTTAAATTTGAAATTTGTTCTGATTTATAATTTGTTCGATTCTAGGTTTTTCCACGTGTCAACAAATGATTGGCCTAAAAGTTCGACTGAGCCCGAAATCGAAATCAGTCGACTGACCAATAGACGCTCCCCTAAATTTTCTAGTGGCCGTCGTTTCAGACAAAGATAGACCGACCGCGGTGGGACGTTTGATTCTCCTCAATTCGGGTCATTGTTTCTGATTTCAAATTAAGATGACGCAGGAAAGACGACGAGGATCTTTGTCTGGCCAGAAGAAGCACACAAAGCGAGTGCAACAGTGGTATGGTTAATTCAGTTGATCCGGTACGTGCACACTTCCGGTGGCAGCATCAAATCGCCCGTTTCTCCTTCAGTTTTTCACACGCCAAGAGCGTGCGCACCAGCCACGGCTTGATCTGCTCCAGCCGGCCCGTTACATATGCATGGCGGGTGGCCGAGACGATTATATTGGCGGGAGCTATGGAACACACGAGGCAACGGTGAAATCCACCATGGATCTTGACAAGATGAACGGCGACGCGGCGAACGGGCAGGATCTTGAACAGGCTCGCCGTGGCCAGGATCTGCCGCCGGCCGCCGGCCATGCCACTAATGGCCTCGCCGTCGGCCATCTCATACGGGAGGTAGTACATGCACACCTGTTCTGCATCTACATCAGCTGCATAAACTAGCTGATCAGCATTCATTTTATAGCAGTTTGAGCTAATCTAAGACTGTCAATTAACGAACTGTTGATCGATCGCGTGAATGAAGCTGGTGCTGGAGGGCGTGGCGACGTTCCTGGTGGTGTTCTGGTCGTGCACGGCGGCGGTGTTGCAGGAGACCCGCCACGCGCTCACCTTCCCCACCGTGTGCCTCGTCGTCGCCCTCACCGTCCCTTCGTGCTCGGATGGATGGGCCCCGCGCACCTCAACCCGGCCGTCACCGTAACCTTCGCCGCCTTCCGCTACTTCCCCTGGCGCAAGCTCCCGCTCTACGTCGCCGCCCAGCTCGGCGCCTCCGTGCTCGCCTGCCTCTCCGTCAACGCCGTCATGCGGACACGCGAGGAGCACTTCTACGGCACCGTGCCCATGCCGCCCGGCGCCGGCGCCAGGCTGCCGTTTATCCTCGAGCTCCTGGCCTCTGCCGTGCTCATGATCGTCATCGCCACCGTCGCCAGGAGCTCCGCCGTGCGTGCACACATTTATTACATACTCTCGCCGTCTCGCCGCCACCGCGCTAACTAAACAGAATATGTATGTACATGAACGATTCAACTGATGCATGCAGAGCAAGGCGGTGGGAGGGATGGCCATCGGAGGGGCGATCGGCACGCTGGGGCTGGTGATCGGGCCGGTGTCGGGAGGCTCGATGAACCCGGTGAGGAGCCTCGGCCCGGCCATCGTGTTCGGGAGGTACACCGACATCTGGATCTACGTCGTCGCGCCCGTCGCCGGCATGCTGCTCGGCGCGCTCTTCAACAAGGCCGTCCGGCAGTCCGATGTGATCGTGGGTTTCCTCTGCGGCGCCAGGGCCGCGTCCAGCAGGGTGGTCGTCGTCGCTCGGCCCGTCGGCGGAGCACCAGGAACGAACTAGCTAGCCAGCCAGCGTACGTACATCGTCTGCACCTGGACAACGAATATGATACGACTCTTGCAAGTATCGATCAACGATGTACTCCGTACTACACTTGTACCAACGTTCTGTTTAAAAAAATATACGACATATAAATTTTGTCTTTGAGTCAAAATTTTGTATTTTGGACCACATTTGTAGGAAAAAGTGAAAAACCTCAAGACCCACAATATCAAATCAATATTATTAATACATAGTTAAAATACACATCCATGTTATGTTTATTTAATATCGTATATGCAGATGTTTTTCAACAAATTCAAAGTTTAATTTTTTTTACTTACATAAAATTACGTTGGAGCATCTCCAACAGCTTACCCATATTTGGGTTTACAACCAAAAAACTAAACAGTACTATAGCAATTTTAGTTCGATATCATGGATCCTCTAACGTAAGACTCTCTACTGCAGAGGGACGTAAATGATTTTCGTTCGTTGGTTTTGCATCCGACGACAGCAGTCCGAGTATGTTGTCGCCACGGCAGAATCGCCACGCTCATCCTCGGTGGTGTCGTCGCCGTTGAGCATGCTGGCCGCGTCCTCGAGTTGCTTTTGTAGTTGTGACTGAATAAGCAATTAAGTACTGCATATTCATGTATGGAAGTAGAACTGAACAGATTGTGAAAGAAAAATGTTCCTGTGTTTCGTCAAATGCTATGTTTAAATTAGGGTTCAAGGATTGTGCCACTAAACTGAAACAGAAGTATGCAGAAAATTATACTGAACTGGGTGCAATTGTTAACTGAACTACATGTCACCCACAACTCGATTTGAACTGAACAAAATTGCACCCAGTTCAGTATAATTTTCTGGATGGTGCATACTACAGAGGAGAAGTACAATGACTCCTTTTCTTTCTCTTGGAGGACGCGACTGGTGTGCGCAAGGGCAGCAGCAGCGCAGAGGTCGAGCGCGGCGACCAGGATGACGGAGCTGCCACAACAGCAAACTTCCAAGGCACTATGGCGGGCACTGCTTCGGCGGCGACCATTTCCGTGTGTTTGCTTCGGACTGGTGCCGTCGGATGCAAAACGTCCCTCTGTTGTAGAGAGGTTTACGTCAGAGGATCTCGTTCCGAAATCATGCTCCAAGAGCAAACCCAACTGCCTACATATACCTGTATTTTTTATTTGTGGCCCGTAATTCACTCCCTACCCACATATGAGCCTGCAAAGGCCAAAGACTCATATAAAAAAACCAGTGTGGGAGATGCTATTCCATTGCCTTGGAAAAATGAGTGAGATTTAAGAGATACCTTATCCAAGTTAACAGAAAAAGGACCATCGATTTTTTGGTTATTTTAGCCCTTAATTTTTCTTGCATTAAACATAAAAACCCACTTTATAGCTACTGAAGGGTGGCACTAGGCCACTAGGCACACGATTCCAAGGCTACCTCTACCAGTGAGCTTTTTTTATGAGAAAAGACACCCAAATGAATCTTATATCTCGACATAAAACTGATAGTAAAAATAAAAATATGCCAAAAATCATACTAGTTGTCTTCCTTCTATGATTGTCCGACGGTTGCTAGAGCTTCAAACATGCACTGTACAAACAGCAAAAGACAAGCACTCCTGGAAACACTCTTGCCAACCAAGGTATTGAAGATCGCAATAGCCACTCGCCGCGAACATGAGAATAAAATAACTGACAAATGAAGGCTAGGAACATATCCCAAACATCACAGACTTGCAATCCTTCACCACCTCAGAGGGTTGACGAAACTGAACCTTGCCGCATACCAAAAGGAACAAAGAAATTTAAGGACAAACGAATTTTCAAGATGCAAAGAAATTCAACAAATCTACAGCACCTATCCTCGCTGACCCTTCTCCGGCGGCATAAACATTCTCGAGGTAGGGAGACGCTGGAGAGATCTTATTTCAGTGTGCCATCGTCGCCACTACCTCGTCGATTCGGCTACAGAGATCAAAACTAAACTCTAACTTTAGCAACCTTTCAACAGCGTCGAGCGCTGATCCAGGGCCCCACCCCTTCCGCCGCCAGAGCCGCAAACATGGGAGGCAGGGACCCATCGTCACGAACCAAAACGGCGGAGACGCGGTGGTGGTGGCCGGGGTTGAACTCTACGTTGCCGCCTCTTCTATTTCTTTTCTTCCTGCGTGTTTTCTTCCTGTGAGCTCTACTGTACTCCCATTAGTCCATCCTCTAAGACTAACCAATTCATGGTTTATGAACTGTGTTGCGCTAAATTTATTTAAAAATAGCCATCAAAGTTGACATGTCATAGAAACACTAAGGAAATGCAAAAGCGGATGGAAGAAACGAGATTATGATGCTCCACAAAAGTATCAATGCATCCAAAGACCGTTGGGATTTCTCGTGACCCTTCCAATTTCCAGTTAACGTCCTGACGGTCTTCCCTTACCTCTTTGTCATTGTAGCTTCGTCACTCGTCAGCCACCGGCGCCAAGATCACATCGTTCCTCTTCCTCTCCATTTTCTCTTCTTGCTCCTGGAAGTGGCGCAAAAGTGATCGCTACCCAAGATTTCCGACAAAACTTTCATAGAAGGATTTCATTTTTTTTGAAACGGAGAAGGATTATCGATTACGTACAAGGTTTTCTTGTGTGACGAGGTATTCGTTAGGTATTTTCTTTTAGCAGCACACAAAGCTAGTGCAATAGTAGGATGCTAATTCAGTTTTTGACATGCCAAGATCGTGAACTCTCTTGCTCTGCTCCAACCCACTACATATTCAAAGCTAGGCTACTGGCAAGAGAACTTGAACACACATGACAGGAGATCAGCTCTACCTCTTGATCCAACGAAGCCACGATCGACATGGTTCTCGACAAGACGACCACGGCGGTCGGTGGCGCCGCCCACGCCGCCACCAGAGCCTTCCTCTACATTCGCCTTACCATATTCGGGGTATACTGAACGAGCTCAACACGCGGCGGTGTTTCTGAACGAGCTTACAAACAAGGCTAATTAGCTTGTGACGGTGTTACTGAAGCTGTTTACAGGGATGGCCATTCGAGCGGCGGAGAGGGCGGTGGGGCAGGTCATCGGGCCGGTGCCCGCACGGCTGATGCTGGGGTCGGTCATCCTGCTCAGGGCGCTCTTGGCTTAGATTTGAGAGGCGGGTACATGGATCCTTTCTTTTCGCTCCCGGCCGATCGAGCTGATTCGATCCAAGCCGGTCCAAAAAGCTTGCATGAGTGCTACTGAATTTACTGAAGAGATGTTGCGAGCAAGTTTACCAGTAAGCTCAAAATTTTACTCGTAGAGTGTGTATAACTTTAGTGAATCTATCAGCGAGAGCTGTTTTTTCTGCGTCTCATATGGAGTGACTTGGAGATGAGAATGGTTAGATGCATAGATGTGACTGAGACTTACGAGATTTTTCAGCCAACATATAACTGTACGACAAATAGGGAGACTTTACTGTTTTATTTGGCAATTCTAGCACTTATTCTGTTTTGTCGAAAATAAACCAAAAAAGTTACTAGTCCATCTATTACTCAAAATAGCGCTAGGATTACGACAGGGGCGGAGAACAGACAAATTTGAGGTAAGGCAGACAAATTCTATATTTGTGAAGTCCGGTGAATTTAACAACCATACAAATGAGACTTAACCTAGCGCCTCTTACGAGAAATGTTGTCCCGTGAGCAATCGCTTTTGGCGTACGGGAGGGTGGGAACACTAGATCTGTGTTGTGGCGGTTTAGTTACGTGTTAGGTTTTGGTCAACCGTTGGCATCAGTGGCGGCGACGCTGATGTTGTACGGATTAAGAATTAGATTTCCCCACTCCTAACCACCATGTTGGTGCCACTGCGAATGGTGGGAAATAGTCTGATCGCTCGCTTCTAGAGTGGCGGATCTAGTTTACATTTGTGTTTTGTAGATACTCTTCGTCTCTCGGTCTGATGGTTTCTCCCTTCGACCGGCGAGGTTTGGATTCGTCATGACGCTAGTGAGGTTAGGTTTCTCGAGATTTGTATGGTCATATCTGGGGTGGCCACATCAACACTGTTTTCCTACCTATGATGTGGTTCAGACCACCAGAGGCAACAATTCGATCATGGTGCGCGGCCCACGAGTGCATGGGCAACACGATGTCAACTTTTTCAAGCTTTTATGTGTAATTTTGTTTTCTTTCAAGGTTGGTCCTGTCACGAATGGTGACTTTAAAAATGGCCTTCGGTGTCTTTGAATCGTACAAGGGCATCCTTTTAGAGATGGGCTTACAGGACCGAGGTTTTCCGTGCACGAGTGCATCGGCCCATTCGTCGGAAGCCCAGTTCGCAAATGGCGGCAGGCCAGGCCAAACAGACCACACGAACTCGACACAAAGACCTCAAACCCAGCAGTCCTTCACCATCTCCCCATTTTCAACCCGAATCGCCCCCTCTCCCGTTAAACCCTAACCCTTCCTCGGCGGCGCCATGACGCTCCTCGCTGCCATCACCAACCCGACCCCAGCCACCACCGCCGGCCACCTCGTCCTCACACCCGCAGCAGCATCACCTCCTCCGACCACCTCCGCGCTCCCCACGGCGATCCCGCCCACCGTCTGGTCCCTCTCGCCCGCCGACCCGGCCCTCGCCGCCGCCGCCTCCTCCCTCGCCGCCTCCCTCTCCGCCGACGCCCTCACCGCCCCGCGCTTCCGCGCCCTCCTCGCCTCCTTCCTCGTCGCCCTCTCCCAGTCCCTCTCCCTGCCGCCCCCGTCCCCCAAGCTCCCCCTCGCGGTCCGCGCCGCCGCCCCCTACCTCCCCGCCACGCTCGCCTCCCTCGTCGCCTCCGCAGCGTCCCGCCTTGCGGAGCACGACGTCGTCCTCGCCCTCGCAGACTCCCGCGCCATCCCACACCCGCAGCCGGACCTCCTCTCCTCCCTCGCCGACGCCGGCCGCCCCGACCTCGTCTGCGCGGTCGTCCGCCAGGCCGCCGACCTCCGCTCCGCCGAGCTCCTCGCCGCGCTCCGCTGCTTCCTCTCCCCGGCCTTCGACGCCGCCTACGACACCATGGTGGCCGTCAAGGGCCGGTGGAAGGACGCCGCGGTCCTCGCCGTCGACAAGTGCAAGGACAAGGATGCGGGGAAAAAGGAGAGTGCCGTCGCGCGGCGGGCGGCGCTGCTGCTCATGATGGGCCACGACGGGTTCACCTCCCCGGAGGTGTGCCTGCACTACCTGTTCGCCTCCAAAACCGTCGACTCCATGGTCCTTGCCGCGGCCGTCTCCGAGCTGGACGGTGTGGAGGTAGCCAACCTAGTGAGGTACCTCGCCAAGTGGGTCGGGAAGTACTGGAGGTTCCCGGAGGCGCGGCCTTGCCCGGAAGCAGAGGGGATGATGCCAGGGCTGGAGCAGTGTGAGAGCGTGCCGTCGATCGGGGCGGTGACCAGGGCTATGGGGCTGGTGCTGGACCAGCATTTCTCCCACCTTGTGCTGAATGCGGAGCTGAGGAAGGACTTGTGTGGCGGGGAGGTGATGGTGAAAGAGCTGGCTGTTGAGGCCGAGTCTTCCGGTCCAATCCTCGACTTGCTGCACCGTATGCAGCAAGATGTGTGAAGGGTTCAGGTGTTTGTTTACTTTTGGTAGTTCTGATACTGGTGTCTGAAAATTTTGCTTGGGTTATGTCCACTGGAAAATTGTTGCCATATTGCTTATTTGTAGTGTTTCTTCTTTTGGCATTTTACATGATGTATTACTATCAGTTAAACGAATGTGTAAAGGCAATATTCCTCATATCCAAATCCAAATATGTCTTGTAACAGTTAGCCTTTGATGAATACAACTCTTAGCCTAAGATGTCTAAATAATACATTGCACACCTATGTCCTTGTACCACTTTGGTCGAATCAATTTTATTTCACTTTGATGATACATCTAAGGTGATCAAGCTTAACCAAATGAGAAGCTTCATCGAACCGTTTCTCAAGATTTGTGCACTGCACGAGAGTGAGATTAATTTGTAATGCAGTTATATCTTCTTACATACATATATTACGAGGGTTCATTGTTTAGAGAGCTGGCTGTGGAAGCTGAGCATTCTGGAACAATCCTGGATTTGATGTGCCATTTCCAACAATATTGTTACGATGGGGCTGGTGCTGGACCAGCATTTCTCCCACCTTGTGCTGAATGGGGAGCTGAGGAAGGACTTGTGTGCCGCCGAGGTGATGGTGAAAGAGCTGGCTGTCGAGGCCGAGTCTTCTGGTCCAGTCCTCGACCTGCAGCACCGTATGCAGCAAGATCTGTGAGAGATTCAGGTGTTTGTTTACTTTTGGTAGTCCAAATTTTTTGGTTGCAGTAATGATGAGTTATGTGATCAAGAAAATTGTTGCCGTATTGCTTAATTGTAGTGTTTCTTCTGTTGGCATTTTACATGATGTAGTTAAGCGAATGTGTAAAGGCAATATTCCTCATATCCAAATCCAAATATGTGTGAGGGATCAAGTGTGTGTGTTTACGTTTTGTAGTTCTGAACTTCTGATGCCGGTGTCTGGGAATTTTTGTTGCAGTGATGATGAGTTTTTTCCTCTAGAAAATTGTTGCCACATTGATAGATTGCATTTCCTTCTGTTGGCATATTTACATGATTATTTCTTCTAGTTAAAAGAATTTGTAAAGGCAAATATTTTTCATATCCAAATCGAAATAGGTCTATCAGTATGATCTGATCATGTATGTTCATAATCAGTGATGTCAATGTATTACTTGAAACCACCGTGTCAAGACTCCTGCTTGCAATGCACAACTTTCACAAATTTATAAATGACTTTACACAGAGGGGCAGGTAATTGCAACAACCGGCACACATAGCCGCTGCATTTTTTTCTTCAAAAGCATAACAAGCAAAACACACACTGTTTCTTGGTTCAGATACATAGCAAGCACTCTCAAACATAACGCTTTCAAATGCAGCTAACCATGTAGATGCACGCAGGCACACACAGGCAGCTGTTACAAATTGAAACGCATAGCAAAGCGCTCATGAAATCCACACACAACACAAGCAAATGCAGTCTGGAGGACGCACAGCAAGGCATCCTCAGCAAGCCACACACACCAGGGGCAGGTCTGTGTACGCAGGCACAGCCCTGCCCTCTTCTTATTTGAAATCCATGATACAATGTTAGAGCCACCATAAGCTCGCCCATCGATGAGGGCAGCAATCCAAGCAAGCACACCGGCAAACCAAACGCATGATCATGCAGTCGCAGTAGTAGCGGAAGTGTCCATAGGGGCAGATGAAGACACACCGCGGTGCAGAGTTTACCTAGGCAATGCCAGAGACGAGAAACAAAATGGTGTGTCACTGAATGTGAATACGAGCAGTGCAAAACTAAAAGAGCAAAGGTGGACTCAGTCGTATCGTACCTGAGGAAGGAGACCCGGGGAAGTTTCTCTTTGTAGTAGCGCGAGTGGATCGGCGCCTCGAAGTGGTCAGGGCGGTGATCGGCGTCCCACTCCAGAGCATCCCACACGTCCTTCTCGATCTCGATGGCCGGCTTCTTCTCGCCCTGGCCGCGGGCTGCCACGTATGGCAGCTTGCGCAGATTCCAGCATCCCCTTATCTTGATGCTCTCAAGCGCAGGGGCTAGCATCTTCACCTCGCTTATCTTCTGGAGCTTCGGGAGGTCGTGCAGGTGGATGGTCTTCAGCTTCGGGAATACTATGCCATCGGTCGGTAGGTACCTTCCGTCCAGAACAAAGACGTGGCCGAGGTCGCCGCAATGGATGATGTGGAGCGTCTCCAAGCTGGGGAATGAGGGGGCCCACACCGGGAGAACATACTGGAGGCTAGGGCAGGAGCGGAGGTGCAAGTGTTGTAAGTTTATGAAGGGACCTTCGTAGAGAAAACCTCTGCGTGAACCTCTGGCCCAGATCCAGCGGGCCATTCTGAGATCCGATGCCCAGAAGGTCTCCAACTTATAAAAATTTACGCCGTCTAAATCGAAGACCGTATGCAACTTCGGGCACCTCTCCACGTGGCACCACCTAAGGTCCTCCCACAAGATTGGAGATTTAGGAATAATAACCTGTACATCGTGCAAATGCAGGGATTTAGCCCATGCGA
Source organism: Poa pratensis (assembly GCA_947311845.1). Classification (NCBI taxonomy): domain Eukaryota; kingdom Viridiplantae; phylum Streptophyta; class Magnoliopsida; order Poales; family Poaceae; genus Poa; species Poa pratensis. The sequence continues at coordinate 30,274,031 of CAMZMU010000103.1, read as the reverse complement.
TCAATCCACCTAGTTTTTTCTCCAGTCCACTATCCACATAGCAGCTTCCTTCAGCAATCTCTATATGGCGGTCCATCCGTGTAGCTGGAGGTTGCGGGAAAGCGGCCATAGGGGGATCGCCAACCATGGTAAGGACATCACCGTACTGGCCTGCTGGAATAAGCTGTTGCAAGCTCCCTTGATCAGACTGGTCAAACTTATCCTTGTTGGTTTCTTCAATCTGGACAAGCCCATCATACACAGGTGACGTGGTAACATGGATATTAAAATAAATATCCTGAACTGTGCCCCTTTCTCTGTAAGAATTAACTAACCCATACAAGGAGGAGGAGAGCCTCGCATCCACAACAATAGCATGCACTTGCAACCGGAAAGACTTGGTCTTATCAATGGATGGCCGAGGACACACAATTCCAGCTCGTGTGTCTATGCACAACAACTCTAGGTCAGGCCTCAAAAAGTTGATAGCACGAAGGTGGCTGCATCCTATAAGAAAGAGCCGCTTGAGCCTTGGGACCTGCACCACCATAGTCCTGAAGTCAAGTATCTTGATTGCAGTTCCAGAGAGGTCCAGCTCCACGAGGTTGACTAGCCCACGCACAAACAAATTATCCAATTTTGTGCATCCTTCTAGGGAGATCTTGGAGATACTGATATCCTTCTCATCTTCTACAGTAGAAGGACGGAAATGTTTCGGAGGTAGCTCAACTATTGGTGTACGCTGGGAAGCAGGCCCATAGCCATCAAAGCTAAAGTACTTGAGGGAAGGAGGAAGCCGACTAGGGGCAATAATGTTTTCCAGTCCATCACAGCCATCAAGTACGAGCATCTGAAGGCTACTCGCCTTTGATAGGCTTCTTGGAAGAAATTTCATGTCAGAGTTGCCTGACAAGTCAAGTATTTCCATGCTTGTCTTGTCTATAAATGAGTCATCAACATCATTCGATGTCTCCCATGGACATGTTGGTTTGATTATTCGGAGCCTCTGAAGATTAGGTAGCCGCCTTGTAATTGAGCTATGTACTGCCAACATCTGACTCCCTCTATATTTAGTTCTGTAATACTTGTCATGAGACCCATTTTCTCCTCAGATAAGATTTCATCCCAGTCTGTGTAGCGTAGGTCCAGCACCAAAAGGTTATACAAGCATGCCCATTCTGTATGATTATGATATTCTTCTTCTCCTATTTTGCTATGTGAACAGTGGTCCAATCCAAGGAATCTGAGGTTGTGACACGTGTGGAAAGGAGGTGATGCAAAGTTGAAGGCACAAGAACAGAGAACTAACACACCAAGCTTGCTGGAATGTTCAAACAAGCCATTTGGTAAAGTTGATGGGTGATCGGATCCTTCAAATGTCAAAAAGAAAGATGATGTTGCTGTAGGTATAGTATGCATACCACTTGTTTCCATATTTCTCGATGTGACTGAAATCCAACGGTATTGGCCTTCTTCATAGACATCATCATCTTTAACTACCAGAAAAGGAGGCTCCAGATATGTCATGAACTTTGTAAGCTCCTCGTCAATCAAAGAAGCATCACACTCCCAACTTATCTCTCCATGCAATGTGTTACTAATATCCCTTGCTCTGTCCCCTTTTATGATTGCATCGCATACCAAATAGTTGGTAGCATGAGGAAGCCAATCAAGTTTTGTGGTGATGTGAAAATTATAACGCAGGAATAACCCATAGAGGCAACATTCTGTGACCATTGTAGGGTCAATGTCTTGCATACCTAGACCACGAGCAACTATGGTGGTAGCTTGTTCACGCAGTACTCCATAAAAAGCTGAATTTCGTCCTAAATCCCTTATAAGGTACGATGAATACATGAAAACGTGAGTATATCTTAGCCTGGTAGTTATCTCAAGATGATTGTAATGATGCATGGTCAGGCACCTTCTGTCGAAGGTCCATATCAAAATGTTTCCGCCAAATTTTGTAAGAGGAATGCCAAGGGTACCTACATCAATCTCTTCATCACTTCCATTGAGAAAAAACATGATAAATCTGGTGTCTCTCAGGGTTTGCTCAATATCTGCTGCAACACCGTCCATCTCATTCCTAAAGCCCTTATCAACTCCGTTTAAATCATCCTCTTCATCTTGCAAATCTAGAATAGTCATTAAATGGTTAAGTTTCAGTTCCTTTGCAATTGCCATCTGCACTGCTCTTCTATTTCTCCACTGTGAACAATCTATGAATATTATTTTTTCGAAGAATAGTGCTGGAAAGTTTCTCCGGGATGGAAGCATTTCTGCTATGTATCTAAGAACAGGAGAGGCTCCAAGTCCATGCCAGCCATCAAAATAGAATACCCTTTCGCGACCCCTGTTAATTTTTCTATAAATCTGTTCTCCGGCTTCTTGAACATCTAAGGCTCGGAAGCACTAAAGTAAAGAACGTAAGTTAGAACATCTTTGCTAGCTTACTATCTCCTTTTGAGAAAATCATCTGACTTTATTGCTTACCTTTTTTTTCTAACAGGGCTACTCCATTTCCATTAATCGCTTAATGAAAATACAGAGTCTTTTTTACAAGCAACTAGAAGGGGACAGAAAATAGAGAGTAGACAAGATGCCAAGTAGATCCAAAAATAATAGTTTTCTTTTTTACAAGCCTACAAGTGTAAGTTTGAAATAGGAAATATACATGTGCCGATTCTTTTTTCTTCTTCTATATATGCAATCATCAAATGCAACAGGAAACAGCAAAACTAACTATATACTCCATGCATGCATTCCAGAAGCAAAATAGAGCATTTATACACTTGGCCGTTGTAATGTACATAATTTTTCTCCTATTGACACGTAGTATTCCCCAGTCTGATGAAGCGCCCACTAGCTAGTTTCGAATGGTAAGATGCACAAGAGCATTACCTCCTCCCGAGGACGACTCATGGTTAATACACACTCTGTGGAAGACCAAGAGAGAAAAGTAGCAGCAAATTAATTCAACCCATCAGTCGAATCGCTTGCCACACCGCCTGCATACACGAACAAAGGAATGTTACGTCTGTTTGTGCTCCACCGTTTTTGAATCAGCAGTTCCAAGGGATGCTTAAGTTGGCAGAACAGTTGTAGGGCACGACAAGAAGATAAGTGCTACCATTATTTGTTACTAGTGGCTCGTAAGTACGCACGTACCTCCTTCACAGGGACAAGCGCAGCTTGATAAAAGAAAAATCGAAGAGAAATCAGTTTGAGAAGACAGAAGAATTGACCGATGATCTGCTTCTTCACACTGCTAATTGGCCGCCCAAATAGGAGAGGAAATGTGAGCTATGCAAGGAAGCAGGAGCCCTCGGAAGCCCCAGCCATCTGCCTCCTCCCTGTAACAAAAGAATGCATATAATACCTTGCTTGTTGGCTCCATACTTGCTGCGGGGCCCCTCTTCCTTTTCTCTTTACCAAAGCATGAAAGCAATATATCGCTGCTTTTTTTTTCCTTTTACAAAAGATGGTTCCTATTACGTGTACATTAACCTGGTAGTGTGTGCTGCTAGAGTCAGAGATAACCATGGTACGGCAAGGTGTGACAATTCCTGTGAAGGCACCATAAGCTCGCACGAAAGGCACTGGAAACAATAACACACTATCCGTGAAGGCCAGCAATCCAAGCAAGCACGCAGGAAAACCACGAAGGCAAGCACACTTTGTACGACTATACTATCTAGTCTGATCTTCTACTCCTTTAAACTATTAATCCGACCCAAAATCAGAGCAGAAGCGCGAGGTACAAATGCAGGAGTATGAGATAAAAGGTTTTTTCCTCTCTCTGACTAAAGAGTGCATAAGGATTCCATTGCTGCTCTCTTTTTTCCTCTTTGCCAAAGCAGAAGCAAGACATAAACGTGGCTTCGTTGTTTCGTTGTTGTTTTCTTTCTGAAGAAGACGATTCGGATGCTCTACAGCAGAAACAGAACTGGTTTCCAATGACCATCCCGTGAGCTGCCGGAGAGTTGTATCTTCACACCATAGCTTACCCCCATCGCGATGCCGCCGTGAACTCCGGGCCGTCTGTATTCGCCCGGCCTGCACGCCGCTCCCGTGCTCGCCCGGATCTCCGGCGAGCCAACCCTCCATGGCATGCCGCCGCGTGACAATGCGAATGTTGGGCGAGGGTGTGGAAAGGGGCGCATCTGATTCATACTAGATAGGAGTAGATGGATCAGACGAACACCTCTATTTCGACGAGATTTAGTTCGGGATCTATCTTTGGTCGACCGGATGGATTTGGGGACTCAATATATTCCCTCCTTCTCATGCAAAATATGTTGCATATAATTTTTAACCGAAGTTCGACCAATTATATAAAGAAATATATGAACATCTATAAAACCACGCGTATATAAGATGAAAATATATTTCATAATGATTCTAATAGTATTAATTTGTTATTGTACATACTCATACTTTATCGATAAATTTGGTCAAACGTCACAAAGTTTGACTGTGTTAAAAAATTATAGGCCACATAAATTAGGCCGGAGGAAGCAGTATAACATAGCAATATTTTCAAACATTCCAGTGCTTTTATTTTCGGCCAAATGGATTCATTTTCGGTAGAATTATTGCATTCTAATTAGATGCCTCGAAGTGCTTACCGCCGACCAGATGAAACATCATAAAGAAGAAGACTCCAGGTAACACCATACATTCACATTGTTAAACGGACAATATAGTTCTAACTTGGATGGTATGCCTTAAGAGGTACATGGAGAAAGAGGGGGCACCATCAATTTTTGGATAAATTGCAAAAACTAGGACTTGAACTTGAGAAACTGGCCGACTCTTATACCATCTCAAACTTCATTTACTAGCCAACCCAATTAAAGGTCCGAACTGATGCAAAGGACTAGATAATTCACATATACATTTCAACAACATTGAATCGCCGCAACACCTTCTCAAGTCCATCATAGAATGCCATGTTCATTGTTTTGCTGATGCGGTGAAGTGATGAGTTGTGATGTTTTGGAATAAATGTGCATGTTTCTAGTTGGAAACCTGACATGCCTTCGGAATTTTCTTGCGAGCACATTACTAAATTGTACTCCTATTTTTAATCCAACCATATGATTTACTCCCTTCGTTCATAAAAGGATGTCACAACTTTGTCTAAATTTGCATGTATCTAGACATAGTTTAGTATGTACATACATGCACATTTAGGTAAAGTTGAGACATCCTTTTATGGACGGAGGGAGTATATTAGATACTGCCACAATTAAATGCCAGCAGGTTCACAACGTTCACCTAGAGGGTGTCTCGGGGTATGCGAATGTTCCCGGCTCCTAGCTGATGGGGTTTTTCTTGTCACTAGGGCACAAGGCCCCGCTGGCATGATTTTCTCCCATTGTCGGGCTTGTAGGTGTTGAGTGGTGGCTTTGGGTTTTTTTTCTCTTTGCCAGATCTTTGTTGAATAAAATAATAAAAACCGCATGCATCAATCGATACAGAGGCTGGGCTGCCCTTTTCTAAAAAAAACAGGTTCACAATGTAACTCGAAGGTACAGGAAACGAAGTGTTAGGGCATGTGTACTCCAGTTTGCTTGCATAGTCGCTAAAAAAGTCAAATCCTAGCCAACAAATTATACAAATAATAATTATGCATCTAAATCATATAACTAAGATTTTTCAAAATAAAAGATAAAAACAAGAGGCTCACCGAGGTGGTGCCGGTGACAGCACGACGCAGGCGATCGACGGCGGTGAGGACGGGGACGTGACAACACTAAAACCCACAAATCATAATTTAGTTTGATCTTAAATTGCACATAAAACAAATGAAATCCCCTACTTAGGCATTTCATCAAACACCTAGCTAGCACTAGAAAAATGAAATGAACTAAACTAGCAATGAAATGAGCTAAATTAGCAACGCCGAAAGAAAGAATGATGTTGCTAACCCTTGGATAGATGGGTGCCGCCAATATTGACAAATAGTGGAGAAAAATGGGGATCAAATTGAGCTTTGGAGAGTGAAATAGGAGAAAAATAGAGATGTGGCTCGTGCTCAAAATGGAGAGCTGGCTCGGGTGGAAGGGATGAGATACAGGGGAACCTTTCGTCCCGGCTCGTATCACGAGTCAGGACTAGAAGTCCATCGCGCGGGCCCCCCCCCTGCGGCTGCCCTGCCACGGACCTTTAGTCCCGGTTCGTAACACGAACCGGGACTAGAGGTTCCCTACGACCCGGGACAAGTGCTTCGCGGCCTCGTTGCCGTTGAACCGGGACTAGTCCCCCCTCTAGTCCCGGTTCAAGTGCCATCCGAGACTAGAGCCTAAATCGACTCTGGACCAAAGGTCCTGTTTCTACTAGTGAAGGCCCTGCTGGCATGATTTTCTCCCATTGTCGGGCTTGTAGGTGTTAAGTGGTGGCTTCGGGTTTTTTTGATGTATACTCTTTGTCAGATCTTTGTTGAATAAAATAATAAAAGCCGCATGCATCAATCGATGCAGAGGCTGGGCTGCCCTCGAAGGTACAGGAAACTAAGTGTTAGGGCATGTGTACTCCAGTTTGCTTGCATAGGCGTTAAAAAAGTCAAATCCTAGCCATGGGGTAGCGCCTGACGCTAGGGGGCAGTAAGTTTTGTAGGTTTCCGAATCGACCGACTCTTTTATGCACCGACGCTTGTAAAACAGTCAGGATTTTCGTGATAACCGTCAAAATAGATGGGTTTTTTTCCGTAGCGCGTATACCTCAGCGTCTGTGTTGTACCCACCCTTACACACATTATTATCGCAGCCGTCCTTTGCTAGTCGATGAGCAACCTTGTTGCCAGAACGTTGTACATGACCTATCGCGTAGTCGGTCAAGTCACGAAGGATCAATGATCATCACTCATCACTCATCAGTGCATTATCTGTAGCAAAAACCGGGCCAGAGCTTGAACATAGGCCATAAACTAAGCAAATATGAGCAGCAAACTAATGGGCCGGTGTAGCAATATGGGTCATATGCTTGCACATTTTCTCAGAGATTTGGGCCATGGCCGGGATGGTCTCGCCGAGACGGTCCGCCCGCGAAGTAGGGCTTTGATATCTTCAACCAAATGGTCCATGAACCGAGTGGTCTTTGCGCCAATGCGACTTCAGAACCAGTTTCACTGCGCCAGGTTTCCTTTGTCAACGCCATAGCACACCGGCACGCTTGTAATTCAGCTCTCTCCGGATCTTTAACAGAAGAAAAAATGGAACGCTCCAAGCCTTGAAGCCTCCCTTGAAGCCCCACCCTCATGATCCAAACCAGAAGAAAATGCTCCGTCAGAATTTGCTTTGTGCCAACCCTCCTCTGGTGGAGACCAGCGTTCCACCTGGGTCTGCATCGATGGGAGCGGAACAGACTGCAACGCCGTCCACTCTGTGAATCGTTTCATGACATCCGTAGCTGGTGCAATGTTATTTTCTTTTGTTGACTCTTTGCATGATGTTATATCACCAGTTAACTTATTAATATTCCCTGTCAGAAACTTCAGATCTAAATGTCGAAATCTTTGTCCCTGAGATTTAAGTATTGTAATATGTTCATAACAATCTGTGCCAACTTACTTGAAATAACTAGACTTGTAGAGAAAAAACCGTCACAGCAATTCTTTGGTTGCCACATGTTTTTGTATAGATCAGGACAAAATAGTTAGATGTCGTTCTACACATATTTGACAAAAATAGAGTAATGATTCACAATCCCACTGAGAGCCAGGTAAACTGCAACAACCGGCACACATAGCAGCTGCCTTTTTTTACTTCAGATAAGCATAACAAGCAGCGAAGCTTCTTGGTTCAGATAGGTCGATGCCTTACTGCAAGCACACACACAACCTGCTCAGCTGCTTCTTGGTTCAGATACATAGTTCACACACTAAAACAGATCACACACTCGCATGCAGCTAGCCATGTACATGCACGCAGCCACACATAGGCAGCTGTTTACAAATTTAAACGCATAGCAAAAGCACTCACGAAATGCCTAGACGTCCTCACCAAGCCGTCGCAATCACAAGCCACACACCACCAGGGTACGCAGGCACATACCTGCCCTCTTTTTGTTTGAAAGTCAGGATACGATGTCAGAGCCATCATAGGCGCGCAAATAAGGCATTGGCAACAGAATAACCCAAAACGGCAGGGAGAGGCGATCGGTCCATCAATGACCAACATGCTCACTGAAGGCCGGAAATTCAAGCAACCACACCAGCAAACCAAACGCATGATCATCAAGTAGCAGTAGTAACACAAGTGTCCTTAGTGGCGATGGAGGAAACATAGCGGCACAGAGTTCACCTCGGCAATGCCAGAGACGGAGAAACAAAATGGGGAGTCACTAACTGAATGCAAACAGGATTACAGGAGCAGTGCTGAAATAAAAGAGCAAAGGTGGATTCAGTAGTATCGTACCTGAGGAAGGAGACCCTGGGCAGTTTCTTCTTGTAGTAGCGCGAGTGAACCGGCGCCTCGTACTGGTCGGGGCGGTGATCGGCGTCCCATTCCAAAGAGTCCCACACGTCCTTCTAATCTCGATGGTCGGCTTTTTCGAGCACCGGCCACGGTCCGCCTCCGCCACGGATGGCAGCCTACGCAGGCCCCAGCATCCCCTGATCTTGATGGTCTCGAGCGCAGGAGCCACCATCTCGATCTCACATATCTGATGCAGCTTCGGGAGGTCGTGCAGGTGGATGGTGGTCAGCTTCGGGAATCGTACAGCACCGCCCTGGAATCTGTGCCATTCGTCCTGCTCAAAGACGTGCACGAGGTCGCCGCAGTGGATGATGTGAAGGTCTCCAAGACTGGGAAGGAGAAAACCCACCCAGGGAGCACAAACCGGAGTCTGGGACATGAGCGCAGGTGTAGGTGCTGCAAGTTTCTGAAGGAACTGGTGTCGCGGGTGACCTTGAACCTTTGCTACAAATACAGAGGGCCATTAGGAGATCCGATGCCCAGAAGGTCTCAAAACTGTTAAATCCACGGGAACTCGCAGAGAAGACGGTATCCAACTTGGGGCACCTCTCCACGCGGCTCCACCAGTATTGGGCCTTACGAATAAGACAGCGTATCGAGGCATCGTGCACATACATGGATTTGAAAGGGTTGTGCTATGTCCAGGGGACCGCCGGTCCGCCATCCTCCGAGGGAGGACGACCTATTGAAAACTCGTAACTAGGCATATTAAACAAGCTTTGGTTGAATTGGGTCGAGATGGAAGAGAGTTCTAACTGAAATGATACTTGGCTGCAAGTAGAATGTGATTTAGTAGAGTAGTATGAGATAATTAGTCAAAGTATGGAAGATGAATAAAAATGGTCCACCGTAAGTTTTTTTTTAGACAAATTGTTAAAAGGTGCCTGGAAGGCTACTCCCTCGCTGGGACCAAGATTATCAAGACCAACTGCCCACCGTCAAATCAGTGCACAGTTGCAAAGCCAGTTTGTCCGCCATTTCGACTGTTGAAGTGTATATGTGGATTGTACTAGTCCTTCCTATCAGTTCGGACTTTTGGGATGGTTGGCTAGTGCATGAAACATGACATGGTATCAGAGACTAGGGTCTTGAGTTCAAGTCCTGGCTTGCGCAATTTATTCTAAAATTGCTGCCGCCCCCTCTTTGTCCACGTATAGGCCTCTTGAGCCATACCTCTGAGACTTGCGCGCCGTCGCTCTCTTCCGGTTGCACGTGTTGGCCTCTCCCTCCCCGAGTCACACGTGAGAGGGGGTGTTGAAGTGTATATGTGGATTGTACTAGTCCTTCCTATCAGTTCGGACTTTTGGGATGGTTGGCTAGTGCATGAAGCATGACATCGACCAACACCGTATTGGGCTCTCCAGTGTCACTTCAAATACTAGGATATTTTAACATATGTCTTATGTACAGCTTTTGAATTTCCCATCAAATTGGACGTACATGTGACTATATGTGGAATGCTGAGTTCGAATTTTTGGCAAGTGAAACCCTAGATCCGCTCTTCTAGACTGATGGGTGCGCTATTAGTTGCTCGACGCTGCGTTCTCTCTTGGGGACATCGTCTTGTAGGTGGAGCCGGTCGGAGGCACTCATGACTCATGGAGTAGGTTGACGCCGGTGGTGGGTAAGAGAAGTTTCCACATGGCATATCAGTTTGATGAGACAGTTTTGGTTTGCACATTGGTAACGGCGAAGACGAGGCTTGAGGGCTCGGATGTGTGTGTTGTGTGTTAAGTCTTCTTGGCGTCTCGCATGACCTAGTCTAGTTGAGTGTGGCTTGTCGTTGTACTTATTTTTGCTCATAATTAAATAATAAACCGAGTTGTGTGGTTACCTGTACCGTCTTTTTCTAATCAAGGGTTTTAGCAGCTCTCCTTGCTGTCATTCTTTTTTTACTGGTTTGAATTTACATAAGATAAATGCAGGATCCTTTGACATGGCAGAAAAGTAAACATGAATAAGTAACATGACACGAACAAATATGGCCAGCGCCATATTAAAGCGAGGAGGGGTATATGGGCCAGATCGATTCGAGGATTTCTCAAAACTTGCCTATGGTATGGTCTCATCCAGCGACCCTGTTCGTCCCAACTTAGAGAAAATGGACAAAACCTCTTTCGGCAATCTGAAGGCACCTCATATGCCTCTCCCTTACCTAGAACATGTCAAGAGGCATGTGTGGCATGAGCTCGCGCGCTACACGTACTACAAGCAGTAGTCAGTAATAACGTGTGTAAGCTTTCATTCCTAACTAAAGGCGGAAATCCATATCGGCTCATAGGTATTGATGCACCCAGTGCTAAAAAACATTTTTTCAAAATGTTAGAAAATTTCAAATAAATTCTACTGGATGACATTTTATGTCGTTATCACAAAAAGTTTCGCGAAGAAAAGTCATTTTTTGTGGACTGTGCGAAAAAGACAAATCCGGATTTTTCAAAATGACTTTGTACGCGATTGATTTTTGTCTTTTTGCACATGTCACAAAAATGTCTTTTTGTGTGTGCTAACACAAAATGTCATCTAATATATCCGTTTTTTTTACATTAAAAAAAGTTTTTAAATAACGGGTGCATCTGCACCCGTGACCCGAAACGTCGTGTCCAACTAATGGACCATATATATATTGTTCGTTGGAAGGCTTGCTCTTGCTTCTTGCAGCTGGTTGAGATGTCCAAGCCGCGGTCACCTCCTTGGACAATTAATTCTGCTCTTTTGCATCTCAGGCGTTGTCCTTGGACAACTCTGCTCTTTTGTTTTCCCACTTCCATAGTTCCATTGCAAATTTGCAATGGTCGGAGCTGTTGATCGGCTACTGCAAACGCCAATAAGCAGGTGGTAGGAGTAGCTAGCATGCGTAATCCGTGGATGCGGCAAGCTGGATTGCATTTTCTCCAAAGGTGGCGGCCACGTTGAGATGCGCGCCAGCAGTCTCGGTATGGATGAAACATCCCTCGGATCACTCGACACGTGTGCCTGGCCTGGCCGGTGCTTCCTCCCATCACGCACACAGATTCGCAGATTCGCGGGGTCAGGAGGAAGAGAACGTGGCTGGGTCACTAGTCCTACTTGTACCGTAGGGTCAGGAAGAAAGTACATTAAATATAAATTTCTTTGGCTACATCTTATTTTGGAGAGTTGGAGGAAAAACAACAGATAAAAAAATGCCAATGAAATGACAAAATCAGGCGAAAGTTACCAGTAACATACATCGATCGTGGCAGGGCTGTATTATCTGGAAGAATTGGTCAATTGGAAAAATACAGTATACATGAGACTGAGCGCAAACAAAATTGGTTGTCACTTGCGAAGCTAGGAGGACCTTTTCGACAGCGCTGGCGTCTTGTGTCGCCCGTCGTGGGCAACCAGGATGTGAAACGTTGCGCCTCCTCTCCCCCAACATCCTCCTCTCCTCCCCGTTGTCACTGGCCAGCGCAAAGCCCACGCGGTGCCGTCGGCTTCCTTTCCCTGCTCGCAAGCGGGTCTGCACGCGACGGACTGGGCTTGGGGCGGTGCGACGCGACTCTGGCTAGTGGTGAGACCCCGTCTCCGGTGTGGTGGCGCCTTGAAGCGACGCGGCAGAGTCCAGAATGGCGTGGTGCGGCGGCCTTGAGAAGCGTCTGCGTGGCGCTTGACCTTGTGTTGGCTGAGTTAGTCCACCCTTGGGTTGGCGACAACCCTCGGGTGACACGAGAGAGGTGTCGAGCAAAAACTGCACGCTTCGACTTGACGACAACGAAACCCGCGGGTGCCATATCCCTCTGGGGGGGGGGGGGGGGGGGGTCCTAGTGGTTCCCTCTTCGTGCTAGGGCTCCATGCGAAAACCCTAGGCCGATTCTTCGGGCTCGGTGGCGGCTGTGTGACGCGTAGTTACCCTCTTGAGGGCATCGTCGAGGAGTTTTGGTACCGGCTTCTGCAGCATCAGGCTTGCCTTGATCCAGGTGAAGACATGCATGGGGTAACCTCGCTCCTCTCCTATCTTGTACACGTGACCTTGTTCTCATCGTTCTCGGTACTCATTACCCGCTACCAGGATCCGGCGGTGTGACGTTGCATTTTGGAATCACTGCCATCACTCCATCAGATTCACATCGTAGATTTGGAAAAAAAAAATAAGGGACACACATTGTACTAGTTCATACGTGGCCAAGGAATCCAGTCCATCATATCGTGCCATGCTGTACACACTTTTGTACATCTTGCTTTAAGAAGAGAACGTTTCATGGAATTGGGCGACAGTGCAGCTTTTGGCACACGCACCACACCTAACGACACGGGGCTCTTCGCGCGTAGCCAGACTAGGCTTTATTCGGATCCTTCAATGGCTTTCCGCCATCCATCTGCGCCCGAAACTTCGCAGAAACGACGACGGTGCAGTGCAAGCAAGCAAGCATGGCCACCGGCTGCATATATGGCCTGCATTCCCACGCACGCTCTACCTAGGCTAGCTTGGAAATTTCTCCACTTTGATCAGCTCGACCAGCATGTAGTACCTTGAAAGGGTGCAGTCCAGTGATAAGTTCGTCTTAGTTGCTGCTCGAACATTGTTTTCTTAGCGAGATATAAAAGAAGTGCATGGAAGCTCGCTGGTGCTGTAGGGCTGGGACGCATCTGGAGATAGCGGCCTAGATGTTTTTTGGGCGCTGTTGTTTGTTGTTTTTGGGTGTGCGTCCGTGGTTGCCCAACACTAATCACACATTTGTAACCGCATCTTTTTGATGCCGGACTCGCTGTATTCCCTTTGTTCTCTCTATCTATCAAAGTCGACACGCAAGCCTTTTGCGTGTTCGAAAAAAAAAAAAAGATTTGTTGACTGTTTGTGTTGGATCGTCTCTTGGTCCTTGCGTAGATCGGCCGGTGGAAACTAAAGCTTGCCGGTCGCTTGGTTTGAACGTACTCCTCTACTCCTCGTCGGATCCAGCGAGATGGATTGTCTTGCATGCAAAGCTAGCCAAAGCCGACTTGATGTATGACTACCTACGTTACCGGAAAAAAAAACTAAATGTTGTACTAGTATGACTCAATGACTGATTAGCCGGCCGGCGTCCAAGGAAGAAGAAGAAGCCAATGCATATCCAGCTAGCTGGTGAGCATGCATCATGTGCCTGTGCATTCATCTACAGTCTACACACACATAGTCGTCAGTCGTCGCACTCACTCAATTGTCTTCAAGCTCCACAATCCCAGAAAGGAAGAAACCCAGCCGAGCAAGCAACCGAGCGAGCTTTTCATATATGACTCGAAGAAGAAACGGAGAGAAATGAGTTCTTTTTTTCCCTTTTTGCACAGTGACAAATGAAGGAACTGATGATAATGCCAGGAACGTGACTGGGCCGGGGTCCCGTAGGTTTTTCCATTCAAGGCTCCAAAGCCAGCCTTTTGCCCGTTCCCGCTTCTCTCGATCGTCCCTTCTTTGCCATACTTTGGAGAAGGAGTGAACTTTTTGGGAAATTACTTATGACAGGAATCGGCAAAAGGGCTAGCGCATGAGTACATACACCTTTCCACGTCAAAGTTGTACTCCTGGCGGGAACGTCCACACATCAAGAACTGATCGATCGACTGATCACATTGCTTTCCAGTCGACGATGTACAGTAGTATTCTAAATTTCTATGCAATAATAATTAGGACCTTATGTTTGCATGCAAGGCATTTAATTTCCTACAGGGTTTTGTCAAAATTTGACAAGCGTATCTCAAATTAAGTGCACCTGCTAGTACATGGACTTACTATTGAGTTAATCCTGCAATGAAGAAAGTTGAGGCAATTGATGCGTATCTCAAAGGCGTACTAAGTACATTGCATACCCTTTGCGGGAAACGTCTACACGCCATTACTTCCATCAACAACTGATCGACGGTCGACGGACTGATCACATCGCTTTCTATTCGAAGATACACTCAATTTTAATGCACTACACCAACATATTAATTAGTACGTTTGTATTTGAATGCAGGGCATTTTCCTACAGCGTTTTGTCAAAATTGACATGTGTATCTCAAATTCAGTTTACGTACTACCATGTGGTCTTATATATTGAGTTAATTAAACCAGCCGCAATGAAGAAAGCTGTGCGAATACGAGTATCGATTTGGTCCAACATTTTTATTCGCCAGCAAGGTACACACGATGCACCATGCTCTCTGTTGTAACTTACTAATTTCCACTGACTCGTGGTGTGTTTTTCAGAGTGTTGACAACTCAAGCTTATTTCTGACGAAAATGCTGAAGAAACAACCAGCCCAAGAAAGAATGCGCATAGAAGCGCAAAATGAAGAAACTACTCATTAAGAAATTGTTGCAGGTACTATCAGTTATTATACTAGTCCACTAAATTGTACACAAATTCAAAAAAGAGAGGCACTGAGAAAAAGGCACAAGATTCTTGCGATCACTAGCCATATATATATTATGCTCCCAAAGAACTAGCAATAGCTTCTCCACTACCCAAAAGTAAAATGGGTGATGAATCATAGTACAATGATAATCAATACCACTAATGTCTTGCCACATTATATATTTAATCATATACTAGTAAGAAAAATCAACTAACAATGGAGAAAGAGACGGGAGTGGTAGCTTGCTAACTAGCTAGTGAATCACATCAGTAGAGCCAAACCAGCAGCGGCCACCAAGAGGACGGTCGTCGAGGCGCGCCCGCTGATCACGGGCACAGCGGCGGAGGTCTGAGGGGTCCTGTAGTACCAGGGGTACCACGGCAGGATGGGGTTGGGCGGCGGCGGCGCCGGCCCGTAGCTGCCACCCCCACCGCCTCCGCCTCCGGCAGGAGGATGGGGTAGTCCTGGTAGTAGGAGGAAGGCGGCGGGGGAGGGTACCCGTAGACAGACGGCACGTACGGAGGAGGCGGGCAGTCGGCCGCGGCCGCGGGTGGCGTGGGCGGCGGGAGGAGGCACGGGTACGGGCAGTCGGCCTGGTAGTTGTCGCCGGCGGCGGTGGCGATGAGGACGGCGGAGAAGACGAGGATGACGAGGAGCCTGTAGGACGCCATGGCGCGTGCGAGCAAGCTAAGAGCGAGGGGCAGGGAGTGTGTGCGGTGGCTTGTGTGGGAATGCGATGGGAGTGGAAGGTGGCAGGCGAAGAAGAGAAGGGAGGAGAGGAGAGGAAAGGTCAGGGGTTGGGTGGTGGGTGTTATAATTGGAGACGGAATGGAAACGCGAGCGCGCGCTTTGTCAAGTGTACCTGCTGCTGCTAACTGAAAACACCCGTTATTAAGCAATGGTGTAAAGTAATCTTAATTAGTTCGTCGGAACCACGTGTAGCTACTACTAGTAGTACTCTAACCACATGGCATATGTAGTGAGCAACCCAAACAAACAAACAAAAAATCACTATTGTCAAAACATATGCATAAAAAAATAGTAATTGGCACCCAGTAGAACAACTAACTGTCCTGACGTACAGATGTATGAGAAAATTCCGAGAATGCTATTAAATGATTGCCGTGTTCCGAGAATGCCATCAAACAAGCTGTGGTTCTAAAAATGTCCAAGTATCGTCGTTCCGATAATGCGATAAAAATGGGCTAATGGCTTGAGGCGAACAATGTTCTTTCTTTTGATACATGTTTTTCTTTTTGAAACGAGTTGATGATACTTTTGGAACTTTACTAAACAATTGACAAGTCTATTTCTCCAAGTTAACGGTCAACTAGCTAGCGGAGGTGTCATTTCTGGAACGACGACACTCATTTGATGAAATCCTTCGAACAACGAGTAGTTTGATGTCATTCTCGGAACGTCGCAGTCATTCGATGGCACTTTCTGCAGTTGATGCAATTTACTGCTCTCACGTTAATTCGTCGTGCCGGCCGGTTCATGCAATCGATCGAAGATGGATCATGGATGGATTAATTGATCAACCGAAGATATCGTGGTCCCTGACGTAGTACGTGCTCAAGTACTACTACACTAGTTGTGAATATTCTGCGGTCCAGCCGTTTGAGCTAGCTAGCTGTAGGTTGGCCGCCGGGTCCAAGCGATGCTCTCTCTGATCAGATGACGTGCTGGTAGTAGATCGCGCGCGTTTGCGTGGATCCTTCCTGCTCGTCACCAAGCGTCGTACGTCGTGTTGTTGGCGTGATCGCCGGATCTATGTCACCGATACACCATGCATATATTGCGCGCACAGGTTGCTGGGACTGTATCCATGCAAACTTGTTGCCCCTGTCAGTTTCTTAATTTTGCTGCATGCACTTAACTTGCTTCCGATCGAAGAGAATGTCACCTGCGGACATGATTGTACGTCCAGCAGATATACTTTGGCCTGGAGAGAAAAGAGAGATTAAACGCCGATCGATCGATCGACCGTCGATCGATCGATCACTTTGCACTTTGTTTTTGTTTAGACTGGGGACGATTCGATTCGGTGCGATACCTGAAGGCGCGGTTCGATTCTTCTCCCTTTTGGCGAAGAAACCTTTTTCTCTTTTCTTTCTGACGGACTTTATAAGCTTTGTGACGATTGTACGTGCCATACAGCCCTTTCCTCGCTGTCCGGTCGCATGAGTAAGTCAGTAGTATCACTTGCCGTTTGCATACAACATACCACACGTATCGACATAGCTTTTCTCACGCATTCGTCCGCAACGGTTGGATCCTTTCAGAGAAGAAACCTTTTTTCCCGCGTCGTGTTCTTCTTTCTGACGGACAGTAACCTTTGTAATCATACACGTACGTGCCATACAGCTCTCTCATGATATAGGAGAAGCAAAAAAAAAAAAAAAAAGAGTGGCCGAGGCCAAATGAAACAAGGCCAAAAGGCCACAAGCCAAAGACTAGGAGATAATCTTTCCTAAATGCTTCGCACCTGACATTATGCAGTTTTTTGCTCGTCTTTGATCCGTTGCATGAGTGCCGTTGCCCGTTGGCATCCCTCAGCACGAGTTCGAGTGTGCCTGTCCGAACCGCCGTTCCACACCACGAGGTATACGTATGGGTAAACAGCAACTACTCCATTTCATACCATTTTATGTTTATTTAGAGGGAAGGTTCAAACAGATCATTTTATGTTTTTCAGGTACAACTATATATACCGCTTCGGACAGAGATTTTGGCAAATCTCAATAAACCGAATTGAGATCGAAGCAAAACTGACGGTGTCTCGCGCTCTATGTCTGAATTGGTAGATTTATGTACGTACACACCATCGGTCGGTGTAGTTTTGATCACATACGTCTTCGCCATTTCGAGCTACTCCCTCCGTTCACTTTTATAAGGCACACTATTTATCCTTATATACATATCAAAATGAGTGAATCTAGACTTATTTTGTACATAAATTCACTCATTTTAATATGTATGTGGTCAAAATGGAAATGATACCTTATTATGCCTTATAAAAGTGAATGGAGGGAGTAGTACTTATTAAAATAAGAAAGACAACCTTGTTTCGACATTTCTGGCGACTTAAAATAATCTGTAATGACAATGTATGTAGGATTGAGTTCACGTTCTGTATGTACCTACCTCCAACTAGTTGTTCCTGTACAACT
Source organism: Poa pratensis (assembly GCA_947311845.1). Taxonomy (NCBI): domain Eukaryota; kingdom Viridiplantae; phylum Streptophyta; class Magnoliopsida; order Poales; family Poaceae; genus Poa; species Poa pratensis. Next base: position 30,256,057 of record CAMZMU010000103.1, on the reverse strand, counting down.
GCTGTATGTGATAAGCGTCGTTCATGTTTTTTAGCTCCACGTACGTGTGGTATGGGCCTGAAGAATCGAAGAGTACGTGCGTACTTTTGGATTTTTTTTAAAATAATATTATTTTAAACATTTATTTGAAATGTAGCACACTTTTTCAAAAAATTCGGAAAATAGCGCGCCGTCGTCATGGGCCGTGCCAAAACCAGAAGTCGTCATGGGCCGGGACGATTTCAGCATGGCTAGTGACCAAAGCAACTGGAGGAGGTACGTTCTTCCTTCTCCTGTTTTATTTTTTTATTAAAACGAAAGTTGCTCAACCGTATCATTATCACCCTTCCAAACAACTTACAAAAAAGTTAAAACATGAAAATTGTTTGGAAGGGTGATATCCATTTACTCATGAAAGGAAAATTCAAACGGTCGATTGAGTGCGATAAATTTGACAAAATTCATCAAATTATTTTGCGAATTTTGATCCAAAATTAAGGAGTTAGAGTCGACCAAACTCGAAACTGATCACGGGAATGAAATCTACTCGTCGACGCGCATATATTTCATATATATTTTATCACGCATAATGATATGGTTGAGCAACTTTCATTTTAATAAAAAAATTAAACACAAAAAGGAAGAACGTACCTTGACGACGGCGTGCTATTTTTTGAATTTTTTGAAAAAACGTGCTACTGTTCAAATAAATGTTTAAAATAATATTATTTAAAAAAATCTACTTTTGGTAAGTAGGGTCATGTGTGTGAGTGCCCAGTGCGGAATGAACAGCTAGTGATCGAGAATGGGTCCGAACGTTCCAGTGTGCCGCTGCTTGGAATAGATGTAGCGTTTTTTGAATTGTCTCGAATCACTGTATAATGTGTTGCTAATAGCACGTTATAACGCGAAATAACACACCAATACTGTTTTTTAAGATCGGCGCTATTTTGCTATAGCGCGCTATTTTTTTTCTTGCAAGGGCGCGAACAGCAGCAGTAGGATTGTTGACGAAATTATATGGTGCGAGAGAGGATGTCGTCAATCTGCTAATTGTACCGACTGAATGAATCTTGCCTGCCTGCCGGTGTGAGCGTGGGTGGTTTCTGGTTTGTCAGAATGAGAAGCTTTTCTCTGCCTCTCACGTCTGAACCACTCCTGCGTCTGAGTGGCTAATTATATGCATGCGTGTACTGTACCCTGTCGGTGCTGCTCCGCTCTGTTCTACTCTACTTCTTGACCCGGCCACTTCACTGACAACCGCTTCTTACACGGGATCCAACTTAGGCGCTGACGTCGAGACTTGAAAGGAAATCACGTTGCCAAATTAACGGAGGGTAAGAGCAGGCACCCCTAAAGTCTCGTTGGAGTGTCGGACACAGAAAATTGTCCGGCATGACCCGTTTTTGTCCGACAACTCCGAGCGAGTCTCGAAAGTTAGGAACAGACTCGGTGCTGTCGGACAACGCCTAGATATGTCCTCATGTAGCTAGCCGAGACCCGCTTTTCTCATCCGCACACCGGTCACGTCGTAAATGTAATGGCGGAGCAGTCTTCCCAAGCGGCGCGCGGCCAGGCCAGCTCAACGGAGACGTGTCGCCGACATTTACTACACGCGTCACCTCCCGCCCACCCGTTGGTTCCCGAGCGCCACTGTTTCACGCCGTTTCCCGCCTCGTTGTCTCGCCTAGCCGGCTGGCCATAAGAAGCCACGTCTTGCCGTTGCTTCTCACCGTGCTCTTTCCTCTCGTCGTAGACAACACAACCCCCACACAGCGTCGTCGACAAACCACCCACACTCAGCAACGCCCCCAATACAGCCCTCTTAGAAGACTTTTTCGTGTGTGGTCGTATTATAAGGGAAGTAAGTATGAACCGGTATTTATTGCACCAACATCATAAACAACATGCAATAACACAATCACATTACTTATGGAGATGTTTTCATCAATGCTTATATCTAATTTTCCTATTCCGTGACAACGCACGGGCACTCAACTAGTCAAAGTATTATGGTAGACACGTGAGTACCACATAAATGCTGCTACTAAATTCAGCTCCTAATCTTCACTGCAATCTCTACATTCTCCTTGTGACAAACATTGTAATATCTTATTCTAGTTCATAGTATGGTGCATTACATGCAAATTGTTGGTCTTAAGGCAGATTGAAATAAATATGTTTATACTGAATTTGTTTACTTGTTTATTAACTAACTTTGTCAGTTCATAGCTAACAGTGCATAAAAATAAAAAGCATTTGTTCCATTAGTTTTTCAATGCAATGCACATGTCAAAAAAAAAAAATTTTAAACCAAATCCTCTCAAACGTGAAAAAAAGAATAAAATACAAAATCTCATGTCTTCCTTGGTTATTTTTTTACTGTCATGAATATATTGTATATGTCTCTGTGTGTATCATTAGCTACTTTGTAGAATATCTTAGATAGGATTTTAGTTTATGAATATGTATAAGCAGATAGAAAAATCTGGAGTATGTATGGTGTGTAAGAGGAGAGGCTCTACTCACCGAATGAATGCAATGCTGATGTCATTAAATAGAGATAGTAAAATCAATTCTTCTCTGTTCACTTACTAATTGTTTTGTTTGGTCATGTAAAAAAGAATACGGTAAATCTAGTTTTAGAACGGTTATATACTCCATCCGTTCCAAATTACATGACTTGTACTTGTCTAAAAACGGATATATCTATACTTATTTAGTGTCTACATACATTCGCATCTAGACAAATAAGTGTCAAGTAATTTGGAACGGAGGGAGTAGAAGATAACACGGAGAAGTGAGGACGCAGATGTATGTATCGCCTGATGACATAAGGCATGTGCAATGCACCATCTCTTAGCACGAAATCATAGGAGTAGTAAATATTTAAGATACAACTAGTACAATACATTGTCTCTTATGTGTTGTATCTAAATTTAATGATTTTGGGCTCATGCATACATATGATTGGGGTAAAACCATTTTTTGCCTACGGCCACGTGCAAAGGTTGTATCTTACCTAAGCTACAACCTCACTCTCTCTCTTCATTAACTAGTATGCCACATAAGCAAAATGTCTATAAAACCGTGCTAAGAAACTTGCATTGGCATAGGCCTAACACGGAGAAGAGAGGCCGCAGATGTATGTATCGCCTGATGACACGCACGAAGTATGTCCAGTAGAAATAAAAGTATAGCCTCGAGAAATAGCGAGATTAACGCCGCTCACGCATTGCACATTGTTCTTCTTTAGACTGGGGACGATTCGATGCGATGCGATGCGATGCCTGAACGGTTCGATTCTTCTTCCTCTTGGCGAAGGAACCTCTTTTCCCCTTCCGATGGACTTTATATAAGCTTTTGTGATTGTGCGTGCCATCATACAGCTCATACTAGCAGCCCATCGGCGATCGGTGTAGCTTTGCTCACGCACGGACGCACGGTGTACCTTTGTACGTACGCCCAGCTAGCAGGTAGGCTCCATGTACGAGCCACGCACGTGATAAACGAAACAAGAATCCAATAGTATACACGTACTGTACAATTCTACATACGTTTGGTAGCGAAATGGCTTTCTGTCGAGTGCGCGATGGGTGCAAACGGAGCTTGGCTCTGATGGTTGGGTTCCCTGTGGTGGAACCAGCCCACCCAGGTTCAAGTCCTAGACTTGGCATGGGCGTTTGCATTTATCTGGATTTATTCCAGGTTTATCCGGCGCTATTCTTTCAGTGGTAGGTGGCGTGCCCGTCAACAGCGAGGCGCCTGTGGTGACTTCGTCAACCTCAAGATTTGCCGGCTCAGTCCTTCAGAGTTGCTCATAGGGGTAGGGTGTGCGTGTGTGCGTTCATAGGGGTGAGTGCGTATTTGTGAGCGTCTGTGTTGTACTGTGTTCTCAAAAAAAAAAAAGAGTGCGCGATGGGTCTCAGCGGTCAGCGCGGACGCGTGACGCAGCGCTGCAGCGCGTGAGTGGGTCTCACCCACGTGTCTATCCTCTTCCTTCTTCCTCCGGTTCTCCTTTCTTCCTTCCATCACGCAGCGCCAAAACCAAATTCACCACGATTCGGGCGCCAGGCCGAGCCGGAGCGGCCAGAGCCGTGGCTGGCCACGGCGGAGGCGGCCCAGGCGAGAAGGAAACTTAACGGTGGGGGTGGGGGTGGGGTTCGCCGGCGACGAGATCGGAGGGCTTAGAGGTATGGTCGGGAACGACGGCGGACCGGCGGAGGTGGTGATTTTGAGGAGGGCGGGCGGCGAGACGAGCGCGATAGCGCCGCCTGCCGTGGGTAGCGGTTGCAGGCGGTTCGGCCGGCGGTGGAGGCGGGGACGAGTTCTTCTTCTTCCTCCCCGGTGAGCTTGTCGTTTAGCTGTCGGAACCGCACGTGCGGCGCAGTCGGAAACCCCCGCGCGCGAGCTAGCCTCGCCCGTTTGGTAGGTAGGTATGTTCTGAACCGATTGAACGGACGCCGAACTAAGCAGAACATCCAAGGCCGGCTTGCTGAATGCAAGAATGGATGAGTGTGTCACTCAATCGATCACAACAAACTCATGGGCGCCAGCAACAGCGGCAACATAGCCAAGCATGAAGCTTCCCACGCCGCTCCATCGATCGACTAACTTGCACTTTGGCATGTTCTAAATTTTAATCATCTTGTGGACGAATTGCATGCATGATGAGATCGAGAGGAAGGTGTCAATCTGCTAATTGTACTGACCGCCTGCCAGTGTGGGTGGTTTGTCAGGAATGTCAGAAAGAGGACAGGATGAGAAGCTTCTCTCCGTATCTGAAGCCTGAACCACTCTCGCGTGCGTCTACAGTAGAGGAGCTTCAAACAAATCGATGGGCGGGCCAAGCTAAAATAAAACACATAATTTTTTTCCGAAGTCCTTCGTTGGGTATGTTGCTGCTGTTCCAACTCAAGGAAGGGCACATGATCATTTAATGGTGCTGAAGGATCCTCAATTTCACATGTCTCATCTATTGTTTTAAGAAATTTTTTAGTTTATCTTTGAGTGGCCTTTCCCATGGCTGGATGTTGCAGCTTGTAAAACAGAAGAACAAATTCACAATGCAGTGAACAATGAACAAACAGAAGACGGTCTACTGTACCCTGTCGGTGGTCTGCCCTGTTCTGCTCTGCTTTTTGATCCGGCTCCTTCACTACCAGCTGCTTCTTCACTGCTATAAAACTGAGGAACTATCTTTCGGTCAGCACCGAATCACCAAAACAAATCAAGACCAAAGAACGAACAAACCATAAACGCAATCCCGCCTTCAGATGCAAATTAAGGACGCTTGTTTTCTTTCACCAGGCAATTACCAGTGCGTTTCATCGTGGGCAAAAATATTCTAATAGTGTGTGTAGCCCGTGAATGCGAGCTCATCACCGTGATTGCTTTTCATTTTACCATTAATGTCGGCATAAATAACATTTTATTTGCTAAGTTAATAAGACGTCAGACAAATGAGAATTTAGATAAAACCGGTAGGAGATCAAGGAGAGATGTGCAAACGCATGAGCAACAAGCTTAAGTCCATGGAAAAAAAATTAAAACTCTAGTTGTTGTTATATTTTCTAGCTTATAACATCACAAATTGCATGAATCCTTATCTGTCTTGTGTTATTGTCTCAAGCACCACATGTAAAAAATATAACTGACAATTTGAGGATCACCTGATTGAAAAGGTTGTTCACAACATGGCCAAAATCATCTATGATCCACAACAACATCTATCGATGTTCTATTCTTTTCCTGTTCAAAATCAGTACTACATGTGTTCTTTTCTTGTTGGCAATTTAATTGAGAAAAAATGAATTTGGAAATTGAAATGTATATAGACTGACCCACACGTAGTTTACAAAAAAAATTATACAAGATGCCAATGCGCTCGGTGTAATGCATTTGAATTTGGTCACCGCCACGTTTGACATAGTCAAAGCAAAATATATAATAAAGGAAACAAAATTCCTTTTTAAACAAGCATATTACACGCTTGAAATTATCTAGAATAATTAGTTTTCTTTAAAATGCAGTGTTAAATAAATTTATGAAAATTGAGGACTCAAAACATGAAATTAACAACACAACACATGTTTTAACCACGTGTGCAAGCGGTGTTTGTAATAACAGAAAGAGTGGTCGGGGACCTCGTTCAATATTCTACGACCACACCGATCTCCATCCTACAACCAAACATAGGTACAATGGAAAGCAAAGTGCTGAACACCGATAATTAGTGGTGTCAAAATGAATATGTTCATACTAAACTTTTATACTTGTTTATAGCACTTTTTCAATTCATTTTGTAGCTAATATGTTGTGCAAAAATAAAAATATTTTCGTATTAAATTTCATTAAATCAATTATCAAAAGGGATTAATATTAAGAATTACAAATGAAACGTCTTGCCTTATTATTTTTTCACATGCATGAATATAGTGTATGTGGGTATCTCATTATCTATCTTTGTAAAGCCCTATTGTAAGAATTACTTGACATAGGTTTCTAATTTATGATAGGTATGCTAAGAGTCTAAGATAGAAAAATCTAGAGTATATATGGTGCTCAAGTGGATCTTGTCATCGAATACTTGTCATGTTATTTTTATTTTCATCCCATCAAATGTGTCTTACCTATAAAAATGGGCCCACTGTTCTGTCGACACATGTACTAAATGGCCCGCTCTAGCCAAAATAGCCTTATGCACATTTTACATGGCGTTCCTGACGAGATACTAGCAATGTAACTAAATTAGCGGGCCACCGTTAATTAGTTTCTATGTGGTGCACACAATTGATTTGTGGTATTGACATACTAGAAAAAATTGGACGTTTGTTTATCAAGATGTTCACTTAAACTCTTGGACGTTTATAATAAAAAATAGTGATCAATACACACTTGGACGATTTCGTGGTTTTCTCGGACTCCCACGCCATGTTGAACGTGTCACTAAGGATCTCCGTTGGCAATGGTGTGAGCATAGTTTCCGTTTTAATGAAAATGTAAATGGGAAAAGTGGACACATAATGCAGGTCATAAATGCGGGCTGTCCATGGACATACATGGCCTCTACCTTATCCGCTAGCCACACCAAACGGATCAACACAGACACTTTACGCGTCCAATGTGGGGCCGGCGTTGGAGATGCCCTTAGGGCATGTACAATGGGGTGATGTCAACCTTCTCTTAGCGTTGACACGTAGATAATTATCTATGTGGCGGAGAGAGAATTAAGAAAGAGAAGGTTGCCTTCTCTTAGCTAAGAGATGATCTCTTACGAAATAAGAGAAGACTAATTTCACCATTGTACCACTTGTCTTCTCTTAGAACTACGATTTCCTACTAAAATATAATTAATTCACATTAATTGTTAGGGATGGCAATAAGAGATAACGCATTGTACAAGTAATGATTTTGTCTTCTCTAAATGACGTGGACGGTTAAGAGAAGGCGACTTCTCTACCATTGTACATGCCCTTACTGCTCCCATGTTCGTCGTGCCCATCCCATTCATGCAAGACGGATCATGGATGGATTAATTGATCAACGGAACAAATTATGATCCCATATGTAGTACGTGTTCAAGTACTACTTCTTCATAACAATATTCTGCGGTCCACCAGCAGTCTGTCGCAGGCCGGGTCCAAGCGATGATCAGATGTTGTACTGGTATAGTAGATCGCGTTTCCGTCGATCTTTCGTCGTCATCGCCATCGTGTTGTTAGCTTGATCGTCGGATCTATGTCACCATGTATTCCGCGCACAGATTGGAACTGTATCCATGCAAAGAGTGCATGTATGTACGTTACATACGTTTGGTAGGTACTTAGACAGGCATGCGCGCGTGTGTCGAACGAATACCCAGAAAGAAACTCCGTTTTGATCAGAAGTGAGCGGCAGAGAGAAGTTTCTCATCCTCACAAACCAACCCATTCATGCGCGTATGTATGGTGCTCTGTTCTGCTCTGCTTTTTGATCCATCCCATTCAGTCATTCAATGCAAACTGCTGCTTAACTCGTAGTACTGTTGTATACAAGTCGTGACAGGTCAACATTGATCAAAACGGAATTACCAAAAAATATCATGCGCCACATTAGAATGCGTATGACGCATTTTTTGTTATATAATAAATCGGTTGACTGGTCTCAGTAGGCTATTGCATTTTTCACTCGTCAAAGCAGTATATTAGACACGCTACAACCAAATCAACGTAGCTACCCCGAGTAAACCCCCACATGCTCAGTTGATTCTTTATTCATAAGTGAATCTATCACACAGATCTACACATTTTCTATGTGACCATACTATCATATCTATATTTAGTTCTCACTCAAAAACGTTGAACGCAAAAAAAATTTCTTGACCCGAGTGCAAATAAATATATTTATACTGAACTTTTGTGCTTGTTTATAATTAGTTTTCTCAATGCATGCTCATCGCTAATATGCTATGCAAAAATAAAAATATAATAAAAGTTACAATAACTTTTTAATCTGTTGCACATCTTAAAGATATTTATACCCAATCCTCTGAAATATGAGAAGTAGAAAATATAAAATCACTTACCTTCTCTCGTTCTTTTTTCATTTTCATGAACATAATTTATATATCTTTATGTGTATCATTAGCTACTTTGTATAGATCTCTAATATATATGTTATAAATAATATGCTGAGATAGGTTTTTAGTTTGTGAGTTGGTATACTCAGATAGAAAAATCTAGAGGCTATATGGTGTCTAAGAGGATCTTCTCACCGAATCGTTGTCATCGATGTCATCTTCAAGGTAAAATGTGTGTTTACATACAACAATCGTCTCGGTAATCTATTAATGACATGTATATGTTCTATACTCAATGCTGAGATCCCATCGCTGCAGCTAATTAAGATGGCCTTTAGTACCCCAGAGACATACTCCATTCGTTTTTATTTACTTTGCGTTATGGGTTTACTCAGGGTAAACTTTGTCAGGTTTGACAAAAAATATAAGAAAAAAATATGTATCCATAACACCAAATGCATATAGTATGAAAGTATACTTTATAATAATTCTAATAACATAGATATTACATTGGACATGTTGATATTTTTCCAAAATATTTGGTCAAACATACCAAAGTTTGACTTTAACTAAACCCAAAACGCAAGTAAATAAAAACCAATGGATTACTAGCAAGTAATTAAATTAGCCGGCACATCAAATTAGACTAGTCACAATGGGGAGTATCATATACTAGTATCATGCATATGATACTAGTGTATGTTACTACTTCTACAATGGGTAGTAACATATTTGTGTTATCATACAATACTGCATTTATTAGGTTATTGACTTATCTTGCATTGGAATCCGTTATGTTACGGTATCTACCTATGATACCACCAATGATACCCCCATTGTGGCTAGTCTTAAATAGTTTCTATATGATGCACACAAGGCTTGTAGTGCGGACTTATACTCTACTAAAGTTGGATCTCTTGTTTAACTACACATTCACATAGACTCCTTGACGTTTCTAATAAATGGATGTAATTAATACACGCTGTTACTACATGACATACGCTGATAGTTTCAGAAGACTATACACACGCTTTTAGTAAAAAGGAAGAGGAGTCAACAGAAAAACAGCATTTGGCGCTGTTGTTGTTGCTCACATATTCGTCATTCGGTCAGCGATGGTACGATTCCTTCACGCATCTTTCGGAGCGGAGAAGAAACCATTTTTCATTTTGGAGTTCATGTCCTTATATACGTGTGGAATGAGCAGCTAGCGATCCAGAATGGGTACGAACACGTTTCAATCTGCCGCCTGCTTGCAATCCCACTGGTTGAATGAACACTGAGCGAGTGAAGAAGGGACGCCGAGTTAAGCCGAAACAGCCAAGGCTAACTAGCTGCGTGCATGGATGAACTCACGCCGCTCCATCACCTTGAAATTCGGCATGTTTAGTTGTTGACGAGAGAGAGAGAGAGAGAGAGGTGTGACAATCTGCTAATTGTTCTACTTCTCACTGACCCGTTCTCGCCTGCCGGCCGGTGTACGTGTGGGTGGGTCATCAGAAAGAGGTCAAGATGATGAGAAGCTTCTCTCTACCTCTCATGCATGCATGCGCGCGTGTATGCATGGGTGTTCTTTACCCTGCCCGTGCTCTGCTCTAGTTGTTGACCCGGCCGCCCCTTCACTACCAACCGCTTCTTCTCCATGAATAGGCCCATTTTGACCTGTAGGCTATAGCGTGTGGTCTACTGGAAACGAAGCAAGCTTGGCCCACCTATTGAAATGAATAAGCCCATTTTCACATGATAACCCTACCAGAGATTAGAGGCTACACCTATTTCATCGTAACTACCTCTACCGCCTTTTCTTTAACGGAAGGCAAAAGTTAAGCAGGAGAGAATTGCTCAGATCATTAACGGAGAATCAGACGAAAAAAATCACAACCCGCTGAGCAGCATCCATACAAAACCACACACTTCTAAACATAGAGGGTCTCGTCAAGGTCACAAACCGGCGTCATCGTCATAACTTGTCCCCAAGGGGTCTCATTACCCACTCTAAACTCCGAGCAAGCGACCCCAATTCCTCTACCATTTTTACACATGTGCATGCCAAATGGGTATGAAGAATGCCAAATGGGTACGAAGAAAGAAGAATCAAAGAGGGTGGAACTATATCATGAGCGCTCGACCGACTATTACCGTACGAGCCATTTGTGACCAGGTGTTTTCCGCTAAATACGGAAACTGCTAGGATACGTATGTTTTCAATTTTGACTCGCTGCCAGGCGTATATGAAATTGTACTCCCTTTCCTCTCCGCCATACCTAGTCGGTTTTTGTCCATTTTTGTGCGTACAAATGTCCTCGCCAGTTTCTCGCTACCAGAACGATTAGGACACAATTTACTTTGGCGCCAAAACAAGAAAATTTGCACTTTTTTACTTACGAAAAACCCCAATATAAAAATTGGTGGGAAATTGGAAAACCTCACTTTCTACTAGTATAAAAATTAGAACAAAAAAGAATTACCACTTTTTATTGGTATACAAAGTAAAATTAATTTAGAACTAGGCATTCTGATAATAGAAGAAAGCAAAAATAAAACATAAATTATGTTGTAACATAAAAAATGAATAGAAATCGATGGAAACATAAGTTATAAGAAAAGCCATGAGATAATCAAATATATAATCACTGGGTGAGAAAAGATGACAAATAACTCAGCTTACTATCTCATAGATGAACATCAATCATATTTCGAGAACCGTGAACATTGTAGGCCAAGAAATCATGCACAAATGTTTGTCAATAACTAGCTAGTCTTATAAGGTTGGTCATTGTAGAAAAACATTAAATTGATTTAATTCCCAGACCATCGATTTCAAACTCGAAGGACAAGTCTCTAGACTCCATATTCACAACAATAAGATATCCAATGACAATCACTTTCATTATATTTCTCTAATTTAATTTGTATACTATCTTATATATACTGCCTCGCCCACACTTCATTTCTCTAGCACCAATGTTTTTAATTATTTATACTGACATTTTATACTTGTTTATTACTCATTTTCTAAATTTTGTTCTCAAAGCTAATATGTTGTGCAGAATATATTTTCAACAAAAGATACATTATATTTAATGCATTGTACGTGAAAAATATATTTAAACCAAATTCTCTCAAATGTGAGAAAAAAATATGGAATCGCATGTTGTCTCTGGTCATTTTTTTCACTTTGATGAATATAATGTATATTTCTTTATGTGTATCATTAGCTACTTTCTAGAGATCTCGAATTATATGCTATAAAGAATATCTTGAGATATTTTTTAGTTTATGAATAGGTACATTCAGACAAACTAATCTAGAATATACATGGAGTTTAAAATGATCTTATCACGGAATCATAGTCATCCATGTCATTTGCTGGGTCAAGTATGTGTGTTACATATAACAATGGCTCGGTAATCTATTGAGTATTGATGACATGTATTTACCTTCTATTTGGTACTGAAATCAAATTTAAGATAATATGTGGCACAATTTATAGTGTGTTCACCGGAGAGATACTAGCAGATAGCAAAATTATCCGCCACCGCTAATCAAATGCATTAGTTTCTACATGGGCACATCATTGGTTTGTCTTGTGGACTTACTCTAGGAATTTCGCATTTTTTTGTCTATCTACATATTCAGTTGAACTCTTGTTGCTACATGGAGGGCTCTGCACCTTGAGCACTAAGAAGGTCGCCTTATTTACCCGATTCGGTCAGATGGACACCGATCTCACTCGGATATAAGGAACCAGATTATTCGGTCATGACAAGATGAAATGTGGAAAGTGTTATTTGTTCCTCAGCACCAGTGATCTTGGTGTTCTACAAAATTCGAAAAATATATTTACTAGTTTCAAAAAATCTAAATAAGATCAAGTATGTAGTGTATCCCACAAAACTGAAAAATATTCAAATACTTTGTGTTCTGCTGTACGCAAAAATGAAAAAATATGATAAAATTGGAAATTTGAATATTTATATACTCAGATCCACACTTTTGTCATTTTTGTCTTGACCAAAATGCTAAGTTTTTTTTTGCGAAACACAGTACAACGTAGACGCTCACATACACGCGCATACACTCACCCCTATGAACGCATGCACACCCTACGCCTATGAGCACCTACGAGAGACTGAGCCGGCGGATAAGGTCTTGAGATTGACGAAGTCACCACGGGCGCCTCGCTATCGACGGGAACGTCGCCTCCCACTGAAGAGTATTCCGACTAAATGAGAAACACCAGCGTAAAATGCTAAGTATTTGAATTTGATTGTTTGTACATTTGTGGGATACATCATGCTATATCTTTGATTTTTTCAAAACTTTTTTAAAACTCGTAAATATGGTTTTTTTTAATATAGCACGATCAGTGGTGTTCGGGAGCACAAAATTTCCTCTCGATGAAATGCGCACAGGGCCGAACTGAACTTGAGTACCTAAAATTGCCATGGCTCAGTTTGGACTACCACGACCTCGATTTTGCTCGACACAATCATGGCCGAAACTGCTAGGTGGAACACCGTAGGTTTTTCGTGAGATTGTTCTTTTGTTGCTCTGGTCTTTGACCAATTGTGTTTGTTGTGGATCTTTGTAAACCGGTTGTTTTTCCTCTATCTTTAAAAAAATACGTGCACCCTCGCTTGCGTTCCTGAAAAAACTTTGTTAATTTTGTGGCAGAAAGGCGTGCTCCTGCTAATGAACAGCTAGCGATCTAGAACCGGTCCGAACGCTCCATTGTGCCGCCTGCCTGTGCGGGTTGAATGAACGGACGTGCGCAGAGTTCGGCAGAAACTTGCAAGGCTTCGTGAATCGATCACGACAAACTCATGGGCGCAAGCAACAGGAGCCAAGCGGCAGCATGAAGATTCCCCACGCCGCTCGACGATGGACCAACTTGCACTTTCGCATGCTTATGATTATATCGAGATGAACATGATAGTCTGCTAATGGTACTACACAGATTGGTTATTGCCTGTTACTCCCTCCGCTTTTAAATGTAGGATATTTTAAGTGTTACACATTGTCGAGATACATACTAAAATGAGTGAACATACACAGTTAAACATGTCTATATACATTTACATATATATGAATGTGGACAAAGTTTAAAACATTTTATACTAAAAAAGGGAGGGAGTATTTGTTGATGACTGGAGTGATGAGATATAGATGAAGGTGACAATCTGCTAATTCTACTGCTGACTGGTGGTTCTTGCCTGCTGCTGGCCGGTGTACATGTGGGTGGTTTGTCACAAAGATGTCAGGATGAGAAGCCTCTATCTACCTCTCACCTGAGCCACTCCTGGCTTGGCTCATTTTGCCTTGATAACACAACCAGGGAGAAGGGGGATTAGAGGCACCGGTATTGATTGTTTGGGCCACCTACTAGGCGGCACATTTTTGGGTTGGAAGAAATTAAATAGGGACCACGCATAATTTAGCCAGTTCGGCATACATCGCTCAAATTTATAACAGGGTGAGTAATATACAACTACTGCTAGCCCTGAAAATATTTTGGGTTGAAACTGTTCCGTTTGGTTTTACTATGGGGCTGCATTGGATTGGTCTGAATGGGTTGATTTTGTAAAGTAATTTGGTTTATCTGGGCTCAAGTTCTTAATGGATTGGTCAGGTTCAGTTCAGACATTAAAGAATCGGCCTCAACCTGCTTCAACTCGTAGCCTGAAACTATCGACTGCGGTCATTCTGCTTGGGCGTTCGAACTTGCCGCCATGGGCAGCCGAAGCTCCCATCGAGAAAGTTCAACCTTTCCCTCCCCGTCGTCGTCTGGGCGCCATCGGGATCAGGCGTCCCTGTCTTTCATTGACTGCCGGCTAGCACGCCACGCGAGGCTAGCTCCGCGCCGCTCCCACTGGCGAGCGCCGTCGGGACCAGGCTAGCTCCACACTTACATTTTCATTCGGAGTATCAGGTAGCCACGACGAAGAAAAAAAAAGATGGTACGGATTTTTTGGACATTCGTGACTTTTTCGTGATGAAGCATTTTCAGGCGTGGATCTCCAGGTTTCTTGTAGTGACTTCATTCCTTTAGTGTCGAGAAATTTAATTATTTCTCTCGCCAAAACAATTTATACTAAACTTTTATACTTGTTTATATCTCATTTTTGGCAATTCATGCTCATAGCTATATGTTGTCCAAAAATATATTTTTGTAAAATTTACATTATCTTAGTGTTCCAATGGAAAACATACTTAAACCAAATCCTCTCAAACGTGAGAATAAGAAATTACAAAATCACACGTCGTCCCTGGTTATTTTTTCACGTTCATGAATATAGTGTAGATATATTTATCTGTATCATTAGCTACCTTCCAAAGATCTAGAATTTATATGCTATAAAGAATATCCATAGATAGGTTTTTAGTTCATGAATAGGTATATTCAGATAGAAAAATCTAGAATATACATGGAGTTTAAGAAGATCTTTTCACTGAATCATAGTCATCTATGTCATTTTCTGGGTCAAATGTGTGTTACGTAAAGAACAATATCTTGGTAATCTATTGATAACATGTATTTTCTTTGTACTTGGTATTGAAATCACATTTCTTTAGCTAAGATAGTCTTTGGCACAACTTATAGCCTGTTCAACGGACCAAATACGTTGATGCACATGGGTACCAGCGCACGTGAAATTCAAAAAAACATTAGTAATTCAAAAAAGTTGAAAAAAACCGAAATTTTCAGTCGGGCAAACATGATCAAATGTTCTACCCGTAAAAAAAAATTACCAGAGAATAACTTTTTTTCCGCACCGCGTCAAAAAAGAGACTATATACACGCTATAGTCATGTCATAGATTTGTCTTTTTCCTCTGATTTATATGAGAATCATTTCCTGACCAAACTTTTTTGTAGGAATACAAGACTTTTTCATCTTTGAGCGCAAAAAATATTCGGAACTTTTGAACTTTTTTTGAATTTCTAATTATTTTTACGTACATCAGGTACGCTGGTACCCGAGAGTCATTAGCCTGTGTCCGTTCATGAGAGATATACTAGCAGATAACTAAATTGCCTGCCACCAATAATCAAATTGATTAATTTCTACAAATTAAGTGCACACAATTGGTTTGTCGTGTGGACTAACTCTAGGAATTTGGATCCTTTGTTTATCTGCATATTCACTTTGACTCTTGGACGTTTTTAATAAAGTGATTAATACACATAGTTACTACATGGACAAAGATCATTGCACCTTGGAAGGTCACCCTATTTACCCGATCTGGTCAACGGACCGATATTGATCTCACTCCGGTCTAAATAAGAATCAGATTATTCGGTTATACCAAGGCGAAATGCGCACCAGAACTTGAGTACCTAAAACCGTTTGCTTCGTGACTCACTTTGAACCCGCACGATCTCGATTCTGCTCGAGGCAATCATGGCCGAAGCTACTAGGTGGAACACCTTAGGCCCCGATATAGATCAATATATAAAGAACACCAAGATTCGACCTGCTTGCGCAGGTTCCACGTCGCCCCAATTCCTGATCCGTCCGATCGGCGCCATCGGACGGCCAGGATCTCTCCACGTCCTCCTCCGCGTGGGGGTACTGTTCATTGCTACAGTAACTCCCGAATTTGTACCAATAGAAAGGCGCCACGTATCCCGGTGGACGCCCGGTCGCCCCGGTTACCCGCACGCACGATTTTTGGCGCTGCTTTTTTGCAGAAAACCTCCCGCCGAGGACCTAAACGTAATTTTCACAAACCACCGGGGCTTCCGTGCAAAACTGGCGGCACAAATTGCTCTTCCTCATCCTCTCTCTTCCGCCCGCGGCGCCGCCGCCGCCGCCGACGCAGCGCGCCGCTGCCACGGACCTCCCCGTCCAAATCGCCTCCCCGGCGAGGTGCGCCGTCGCCTCCTCCGCCTCCTCCCCAATCGCCGCATCCTGGGGTGGCCGGAATCGGCCGGATTTGTCGTCGCCGTCCCCCGGATGCGCCGCCACGGTTTCGGCTGCCGGCGGCCGCTCCGGCGGCCATTTGGTCGGACGCGCCGCCCATCCGTTGCACCTCGGCCTCCTCTCGCTTCTCCGCGCCGTCCCAGCCTCGCGCGCGTGCGCCGCCGCGCGGCCGCAAGCTCGGAAGCTCTGGCGGCGCTCCGGCGATTCCAGCAGTGCTGACGTCATATCGACGTCAGCACGGGCCCACCCATCAGCGGCACACAATTCCAAACCATTTTTCCCCCGGAAAAAAACAACCCTGACGTGCGGGACCCTCCTGTCAGCGATACAAAATTACAGACAATAAAAAAAAAACCTGACGTGCGGGACCCTCCTGTCAGCGATACAAAATTACAGACAATCCTTAAAATTCAAAAAAAAACATAACTTCCAAACCGTAAATCGAAAAAATACAAACAAAAAAACAAAATTTACAGGAAAAAAAAAATCTCCACACCTTAAACATCTCCATACATGTTTAACCAACTTTAAAAAAAAATTACAACAAGAACATAACTTTCAAACCGTAAATCGAAAAAACACAAACAAAAAAAATCAAAATTTACAGGAAAAAAAAATCTTCACACCAGAAACATCTCCATACATGTTTAACCAACTTTTTTTTGGAAAAATTACAACAAGCTGTACATCTTTTTATATTAATTGGAAAACATTTATACAAATATCATCACCAAAACTCAAAAAAACAAATATACAAATACTTTCAAAATTTGCACAGCACCAATTTCGTTTTTTAAAATTCACGGGCGCGGCCCACCCTGTCAGATTTTCCCCATTTTTTTTTTTTAAAGCCCAAAGTATATCCATATGATTTTGGAAAAAAAATCTACGTAATGCTAATCTTTTTTCCCCCTTTCTGTTTTCTTTTCCTAATTTCCAAAACTTTTGCAACTTTCCAAATTCATTTCAAATTCAATTCAGAGCACATTTAAAATTTATGTAACAATCAAAATAATCATTACATATACTTCGCAACCTTTTCAAAATGATTGCAAAACTTGAAAATTTTAAATTACACACAAATAAAGCACAAAAAAATATCAAAATGCTAGGGAAAAAATTGTGAACTATTTACACACAAAACAAACAAGTTTACAAAATTCAAATTGGCCTACATTTAGACAGGGGAAAAACAATCATATTTCAGCAGTCAAACCCAAATTACAAATTCAAATATTTTGACATATCATAAGACTTCCAAACCTTCTCATTTCGTAAACAGTAAAAAAAATTCAAATTTCAATAAATTCCAAATTGTTTATTTCCTAAATTCTATATTTGAGCATTTCAACTCAAATTTCAAATTTACATATTCCAGAATTTCAAATGCCTTCCAAATCTGATCAATTTTCATAAACATTAAAATAATACAAATATGAATACATTTCAATACGTCAAATTTTCACAATCTCAACAATCTTCTGAGCGCAAACTTTCCGAATTCAAATAATACTCATATTTCAACAAGATTTTTTAAAAGACATATTCGAAAAAAGTTAAAATCCACGGGCGCGGCGGGTGCCGCGCTTAGTCCCCTAGTATTAAGCAAAACCAGTCGGAAACGTTATGGAGCTAGCGACGTCCGTCTGAAATTCCAGAGCGGCAAGGGAAAAAGTTACGGTTCTGTATTCTGGCCGTCAATCCAAGCGGGGCCTTAGGATTTTTGTGAGATTGTTCTTTTGTTGCTCAGGTCTTTGACCAATTTATGTTTGTTGAGGATCTTTATAAACCTCCGCGGTTGTTTGCCCCTATCTTTAAAAAAAGTGTGCACCGTTGCGCGTTCATGAAAAAACTTTGTTAATTGCATAGTTTGGTGGCAGAAAGCGTGCTTGCCTTTGCCTTCCGTTGGGGAGGCCACACGGCGCACTCCTTCGAGAGGGGACACACAAAAGGAAAATGCACTATGTCTCAAAGGACTTGCTGCTTTTCTTGAGAAAGAAAGAAACGGGGGGAAGGGAAGAACATTCTTCTCTGCCTCTGCTCCACCTTATTTAATTCAACCTTTTTGCGAAATTAAATCAACCATGTACAGTATATCTTGATTGTTTGTTGCCAGGTGTTGTGTTATGCTGAAATCATGTGCCGCGCCGTAGAGTCCTACTACATGGGTTGAGGTCATACAAAAATAAGCGCCGTCCATGTTTTTTATATAGCTCCACGGGTGTGAACGTGCCTGTCTCCCACATCGACCGGCCTAGTTCTGCTAACGTGCGTATTTCGTTGTACGTACGTTGGTCTATAGGGATGGAAGAATGTGACCCATTTGTCTTGCTATCCATTTTGTGCATGTCTAGTATAAAGTTTTGGATCCTTACGTCTGTTTATGAGTTTGTTGTGATCGATTCGGTGACAACCCAAATGCTCACGTGCGTATTTCGTCGGTGTCACCAAAATTGAACAACTAGGGATCTAGTTTGGGTTTTTTATTTTATTTTAGAAAAGGAGGCAAAGCCCCAGCCTCTGCATCAATCGATGCACACGGCTTTTTTATTACAGATTATCAAGAGTGAAACGCACCGGGGGTCACGAAGTTGCGCAGAAAGGAAGTATTGGTCACCAAGTTGCGAAACGTCAATTCTTGATCACAAAGTTGTGGATTTGCCAAACTTTGGTCATTCCGTTACGGCGGGCGTTAAGTCGATGATGTGGCAGTCTGTTTTTTTACAAAAGACCCCTTGAACTTTTGTTTCTCTGATTGTTAGGTCCTTTTCAAAAAAAATTGCCACGAAGAACCAGGAACCGGAGATGCGCGTGCGTGCTCTGGCCACTTCTTCCAGCGCTGCTCCTCTGCATGATTCGAATTACTCTGAATTGGTTCGACATTCTGGAAGAAATTTGTCCAACAAAAACAGCGGAGCAGAGAACAGAGCGCTGCTCCTCTGCATCTCACTCGCGGACGGCGAGGCCGCAAAGAGAAGCAAGCACGCGCCGAGCCAGCCAGATAAAGCAGTCCCCAAACCTCCCCAATCGATTCGGCCCCAAACCTCCCCAATCCCCTCTTCTCTCCCAATCCACCTCCATGCCCAGTCCCTCCCGTCGCCGCGCCGCGCCACCCCCACGCCCAGTCCCTCCCATCGCCGCGCCGTGCCATGGCGGAAGAGGAGGACAACGCGCGCTACGTGCTGCCGGAGATGGTGCTGGAGGTGCTGCTGCGCGTCCCCGCAGCCTACGTCGCCCCGATGCGCCTCGTGTCCCCGACCTGGCGGGACACCATCGATTCGGCCTTCTTCCGCCAGCTGTATCGCCGGCGCAACAACCCTGCGCTTCGCCGTCGTCGAGACGCCGCCACCGATCGAGGAGCGGTTTCCTGGCCTAGCAATTGGAAGACACAAAATTTGAAGTTTTTTTTTTTTTGCAAAAAACAGACTGCCACGTCACCAACTTAACGCACGCCATGACGGAATGACCAAAGTTTGGCAAATCCACAACTTGGGGATCAAGAATTGACGTTTCGCAACTTGGTGACCAATACTTCTTTTCTGCACAACTTCGTGATCTCCGGTGCGTTTCACTCGATTATCAAAGTATCAAAGTATTACAATTAAAGGATCACACAGCGTGGATATGAAAATGAGCCAGCGAAATAAAAAGAGAGATCGTTTCCAATCTGTGCCCCCAGCTCGCAATCCCGCTGGTTGAATGAACGGGCGTACACGCTCGCCGAATGAATGAGTGAGTGTGTCACCGAATCTATCTATATATCAAAGCCAACCCAGTTTGCCCTCCCCACAGCAGCCCACGTCGATGGAACTGTAGGAGTGCTACAGTAAAGCACTTCTACAGTACCCGTGTGTACTGTAGCATTTTTTTTGCGAATTTTTTTCAGGTTATTTTTAAAAAAAAATTTGTTGATGCACGTCGACGAGTATGTTCCATCCCCGTGATCGGTTTCGAGTTTAGTTGACTCTATCTCCTTAATTTTGGATCTAAATTCGCAAAAACATTTGACGAAATTTGTCAAATTCGTTGCACTCGGTCATCCGTTTGAATTTTCCTCTCACGAGTAGATTTATATCACCGTGCCAAACAACTTCCATGTTTTAACCTTTTTATTTTGATGAATCGGTCCCCGGAATAAAACATTTTTGCAGAAGAGTCCCTGCGCACCGTCTTTTTGTAGAAGAGTCCTATCTATATATCAAAGCCAACCCAGTTTACCCTCCCCACAGCAGCCCACGTCGACGGAACTGTAGGAGTGCTACAGTAAAGCACTTCTACAGTACCCCGCGTGTACTGTAGCATTTTTTTTTGCGAATTTTTTTTTCAGGTTATTTTTTTTAAAAAAAAATTGTTGATGCACGTCGACGAGTATGTTCCATCCCCGTGATCGGATTCGAGTTTGGTCGACTCTATCTCCTTAATTTTGGATGTAAATTCGCAAAAACATTTGACGAAATTTGTCAAATTCGTCGCACTCGGTCATCCGTTTGAATTTTCCTCTCACGAGTAGATTTATATCACCGTGCCAAACAAATTCCATGTTTTAACCTTTTTATTTTGATGAATCGGTCCTGCGGAATAAAACATTTTTGCAGAAGAGTCCTGCGCACCGTCTTTTTGTAGAAGAGTCCTCGCATTTCCAAAAAAATTGTAAAACGTTCTCCCGGAATAAAACATTTTTACGTCAAAGTCGATCGTCCTAATAATTTCGACTGTACTATCGAATCAATCAATATATACCTATATATCAAAGCAGACCCACTTTGGGCTCCCGTCGCTGCTCCACGTCGACGCGCACTGTAGCTGCTACAGTTCGCACTTCTACAGTGCGTCGCGTACTGTAGCAGCTACATCCCCGAGTGGATCCCTTACGCCGCTGCCGCCGGCGTAGGCCGCGGTGGCGGCGGCCCCTGGTGCCTAAGGTGCTAGGGGTGGAGGTCGCGGCGACTTTCTCCGAAGATGCGGCTGGGGCGGCGCCGACGGAGGCGGTTGAGAGCGGTGGTCGGGGCGGCAACCTCGGCTAGGCGGCGGTTGCTTCTTCCTCGGATCTGGTGCGGGCGACGGAGGCAATTCGTGGGTCTCGGGTCCCCGCCTAGGCCCGCCGTCTTCTGGCGGCGCGGAGGGGTTTGGGGCGGCGCGGTACTCTCGCCGGGTAGCCGTCCCCTAGCAGAGCAACTTTGAGGTGGTGCACGCGCGGCTGAGGCCCTCTGCAGCGAGACCTCTGGTGGTGCAGGTGGCGGGTCCGATCTTGCCTCAGGGCGATCTGGGCTGGCCGGGACTGCTCCGATTGGAGTGCTGCGGGATGGTGAAGATGTGGCCGTTCTTCCCTCAGTTGCTTTGACCGGCGGAGTGGGGGCTGGCTGGTTTTGCTGAATAATGGCGGAGGTCCTAGGGTTCCGCAAGCGCCAAGAAGAAGATCTGCCTGACACCTGTTTATTCGATCTCGCCGGATTGTCGAGTTCCGGAAGGCTCCGTCGGCGAACTCCATTGGGCAATCAAGCCTAGAGATTGTCGGATCGGGTGGGATTCGGTCGCGCGCAGCCATGTTTTTTCTGACCGTTTGGTTTCAGAGGAAGCGTCGCGAAGCTCTGCAGTCGGTTGCCATTGGGGACATGCTTTTCTATTTCCCGGTGAAGTCAGACTGCGGAGAAGAACATGGAGGCCTAGATTTGAAGACTAGTAACGGTGGTTCGATTCCTGGTGGCGATGAGGAATTGACTTGGTGTTTCATGACTTGGAGCAGCGGCATGTAAGTGGGGGCGACAACATACGTGAAGTCCGGAGTCCTACCTTTCAGGGTGAAAATCCAAGGTCTGGCCTTAATTGGTTTGCCTGGCACTATTCTTTTTGAAGGCGTTGCTTTTGAAGAATTGGACATCAGATGTTGTTTTGGTGGTGGTTGTGCGGCTGCTGCAAGGACTGTAACTCTGTAGCGGGACTTTTCTTTTTATTTCTTCTTCTTATTGTCTTTCGGCTGTGTGCATCCATAATAGCTTTGGTTATTGCGTTGTTGCAGAGGCTAGGTGTAATTTGTATCTCCGCGATATTAATATACACTCTTTATCTAAAAATGACCTGCTCCATGCCGTAAATTAGCCAAAGCGCTCTACTCTTCCTAGAGGGTCGATGCCAGACCGATGCGAGGAGACGAATCCCGCAACTGCATTCGTCCAGGATTCTATTACTGGCAATCGCCCTAAGCGCCCACGATGTACATGTCCTAAGGCCAGATGAACTCGAGTACATAACAGCCTTTCTTCTCCGCTCACTTTGATAATTGCTTAGTTTGGTGCTCCTACTAGTTTGGTGGCAGAAAGGCGTGCTTTCCTTTGCCTTCCGTTGAGGAGGCCACAAGGTGTACTCCTTTGAGAGGTGACACGCAAAAGGAGAATGCACTAGCTAGGTCTCAAAGGACTTTCAGCTTTTCCTCAGAAAGAAAACAGAGGAAAGGGAAGAACATTCTTCACTTGCTCTGATCCACCTTAATTAATTAAACCTTTTTGTGAAATCAACTCAGTCAGAGAGGGCACGCATTATTATTTGTTGTCAGAAATTGCGTTCCTTTGAAATCAAGTTGCCGCAACGCAGATTGTAATACTACTACACGGGCTGAGCCGCTGAGGTCATAGAATACACCTTGTGCAAAAAGAGTTAATGGACAAAGATATTAAAAGCTCGACGTTTCAAAAGACTATACACATGCTTTTTGAAAAAAGGAACAGGTTTCGATAGAAAAACTGCGGGCGTGACAAAGGGAGCTTGACTGCTCCGATCCTCTCGAATAGATTTACATTGTTTATCAGTCCAATCGGTTTCACGCTTTAGCCTTGCCACGTGTGCATGATGCCTGGTCGGTTGACGAAGAATTCACCAGCTAGTCCGGTTTATCCAGAGCATGGCCGATGAGAAATCAATCCAGCTAGATTGTTACTCCACGTAATATACTACTCGCACAAGCAATAATAATTTGTCTTTCGTAATGATACAGTATACATGATCATGCATGATCGCCTGCCTACTACGTTTGCACGATCGATGGCCTTAATGCAAAGTCGCAAACAGCGCCGCAGGCAGAGTGGGGGAATTAAAACATGGCGGTCGATCGACAGCGACGCCGCAACCACCGATCCATCGGACGCGCACATTTTCGTATTGCCCGGCCCAATCGCTTTCTTTCGGGATAACCTAATCTCTTGGGTTCTCATCGATCGGGGCCTGCCCCTACCCTAATTGTATTTATTCATGGAGATTCTGCTTCACTTGAGCTAAGATGGGTGGTTAGTTAAGAGGAGTAACATGCAGTTAGGTTGCCTCCAAGAAATTAAAGACAGCGGCAGCAAATGCACCATGGTGACCTTGTGATCATGCATCACTGATCGAGACGTGAAACATGTAAACTCAAGTGTGATTAAATCAGAGACAGATGACATATATAAGTATGCATGTAGTCTGATGAACATATTTTCTCCTTCCTATGACCACCGAGTGAAGTAAAAAAGACACCAACTTACAACATGAACATGATGAACAGCACGAATAACTCCCTAACCTTATTATGAACACGGAGGAATTAACGGAATTAAAACGCCATACGTGCACCCGCGCGCGTGAGCTTGATTACCACAGCATGCAGCTGGCTCTCCATGGATCCGTGATCCATCGATCGTTGGTGCAGCAGCGAGGTCCGGGCCGGCGACGCGCGCGTGTACCTTGGCACGACCGGTCCAGCCGTCTCGATCGATCACAAGGCCTGGGCGCCGGCGACAGCGGCAGCCGCGAGGGACACCGCGAGCCAAGATACAGCGCGGCCCGGCGCGGCGTTGGGCCGGAACCCGGGGTCCTGCGCGTAGAGCGGGCCCGGCGGGGTGAGGTACGACGGCATGTTGGGCGGCGTGAACCACCCTGACGGCGTCGGGTTGTACCCGCCACCACCGGATGGCGTTGGGTTGTAACCACCGCCGGACGGCGTGGGTGTGTACGGCGTGGGCGTGTACCCGCCGTACGGAGGCGGCGGGCAGTCGGCGGTGGGCGTTGGCGGCGGGTAGTCCACTGGCGGGGGCGAGAGTACACGGGCGCCGGGGGAGGGTAGTAGACCGGGGGCGGCAGCACGGGCTCCGGCGGAGGCGGGCTCGAGTAGGTGCACGGTAGACGAATATCATCCTTCCGAACGACTTTCATGTTTTAACCTTTTTATTTCCACGGACATAAACATAATTCTCTCCAATCTTCAAATTTGCTATAATTTAGGCTGTGAAAAAAAAACAAGGCGCTCTGCTCGCCGTGGCCGCCATAGCCACCATAGATGTCAGCCTGACGACGTCACGGTGGACCGCACCTGACAGTTGTTTTTTTTAAATAACCACGGGAAAATATAAAAATATATCAAAATGCTAAAAAAAATGGCCAAATACAATCATGTATGAATGATTCAAATTCAAATTGGCCAACATTTGTATAATTGTATGTAAAAATACAACCATATACTTCAGCATTCCAACTCAAAATTCAAATTTGCATATTCCAAAAAAAAAATGACTTTCAAACCTGCAAGTTTCCCCCCAAGAAAAAATAAAAAAAATATGGAAAAATTCCATAAATTTCCATACATAACCACCGAAAAAATATAAAAAATATATCAGACTTAATTAAACAAATTCGGAAAACTATTAAATGCTACAAAATCAATAAATTTAAATATATCCAACTGCAAAATATAAAAAAATATCAAAATTACCACAAAAAATAAATGCTGACTGTCTATAACATATAATCAAAAAAATTGAATATTTTGAAAATTTAAATTTTTTTCAAATCTGAATATTTCAAAATTTTAAATGCCTTTCAAGTCTGATCATTTTACAAACGTAAAAAGAAATCAAATCTGAAAAACTTCCCAATTTAAAAAATTTCCGAAATCTGAACAATCTTTGAACGTAACCTCTCTTTGCATTTCAATAATTTCAAATTTCCACACTTTTAAAATAAAGATATTTCCAAATTTAAGTTTTACCACACGGGCGCGGCGGTGTCGCCGCGCGAAATTTTCCTAGTACCTATATCAAAGCTCACTGGGTTAGGCCCTCCGCCGAACCTTCCACGTCGCCCCCTTTTTTGCGCTGTCCGATCGCGGAACGGACGCTCCGGATTGATCCACGTCTCCCCCCCACACTGTTCTAACAACAGTGTTGCACTTCTACAGTGCATGACACCCTCCGCGCCGTCGAAGTTCCAACGGACCGCCACCAGACGCTCAGCGTGGCATTTTTACGAAAAGCGTCTTCACTTCACTGGAAATTGCCGAGCATTCCTACCATTTGCACGCAGAAGGACCTACTTGCAGATTGCAGAAACTGCAAGGGCCTACCTGCAAAACTGTGCCACACCCTCCCCTTCTCCTTCCTCGCTCCCGCGCGCCGCCGAGCCCGCCACCGTCGCCGACGCTCACCGCCGCCGCTGCGGTCCTCCCCGCACAGATCGAAGCGCACTGCGAGCTGCGCCACCGCCGCCTCCCCCTCCTTGCCGCAGATCGCCCGCCGGGACGCCGCGCGCGCCGGAATCGCCGCCGCGGCGCCCGCTGCCCTCCACCGCTTCCGCGCGCCGCCACGGCCGCTCCGGCGACACAAGATGGGCGGCGCCGCCAGCTGCGGGCGTCCCACGCCCGTGCGCGTCCTCTAAGCGTATGCGCTTGCCCTAATTTGCGGTGGCGCGTCGCCGGCGAACTTCTCGCCGCCGCACCAGTGCGCCCGCAGTCCACCGCTGACGTCACTCCGACGTCAGCGTGGGACCCAATTGCCAGAGACTCCATCTTTTCTCAGGCATTTTCCAAAAAAAAAAAAAATCGAGTTCGTAAAAAAAGAAAAATGTAACAAATTCAGTAACTTTAAATCTACCCAGCGGTAAAAAAAATATATACATACATATCAAAACAATCACGAAAAAAATGCAAACTATTTGTGTAACGTGAACGAATTCGAAATTTGAATTTGAATAAATTTCGATTTCGAACGACTTCCAACACCGTCCATATTGTAAATAGAAAATAATTCAAACCTCAAAAACTTCCTAATATGAATAATTTTCGGAATCTTAACACTTTTTAACCGCAACCATATTCACAAATCCAATAATTTCCAGACCTTAGAATATTTTAAAACGCGTACATCATCAAATTTAAATCAATGCTCAATTTGTTATTATTTCTACATAACCATAATACAATTTATCTGATTAGGCTTCTAAATATGAAGAAACTGACAAATTGCAACCATACTTAAACACTAATTCGAAATTTGAATATGAATAAATTTCGATTTCGAACGACTTCCAACACCGCCCATATTGTAAATAGAAAATAATTCAAACCTCAAAAACTTCCTAACATGAATAAGTTTTGGAATCTTAACACTTTTTAACCGCAATCTTATTCACAAATCCAATAATTTCCATACCTCAGAATATTTTAAAACGCGTACATCATCAAATTTAAATCAATGCTCAATTTGTTATTATTTCTACATAACCATAATACAATTTATCTGATTAGGCTTCTAAATATGAAGATACTGACAAAATGCAACCATACTTAAACACTACAATTACGCTAACATATTTAGAACTAAAATAACTTAAACTTCCCTAATAATGAAGCTACATTTTAAACATGCCTCAGCAAATAAATATTTTCAATGCCTAAGCGAAAAAAAAGATAACAATTACATGTAAGTGGTAATATACCTCATAGCTCTCTAATAATAAAGTTACACTTAACAAATGCCTAAACAAATACATATTTGCACAAAATGCACAAAATTATGCTCTGAATTTTAATTGAATTAAAAAAAACTTGAATAATGCAACATATCCTACCATTGAGTCGAATTAAATATTTAAGACAAAACACAAACATATTGTGCCAATACGAAAAAGTTAAGATTTACAAATACTATAACTAAACTCACTCCAATTATGCAACTCAAACTAACAAATGTTCAACTTGAACTAAACTCATCCCAAATATGTGAATAAATTTAAATAAACTGTAAACATATACCAACAATATCACAACACACAGAAAAAATTGATAACTACTTACGGCATACAATCACAACTCAAATATGAATATTCCAAAACTTCAAAAAATGCTATCTCTTCGTATTTCAACATTTCTCAAAATATCCACAATTTTTAAATGACGATATTTCCAAATTTGCATTTTTTACCACACGGGTGCGAAGTGAGTTAACACTACAAACAAATTTGAATATTTTAAAATTTCATTTCCCTTTTAATTCTAACCATTTTACGAACGTGCAAATAATTAAAATGAAAAAAAACTTTCCAATTCAACTAATTTTCGCAATCTAAATACTTTTCAACCACAAACTCTCTTTGCATTCGAACAATTCTCAAATATACGTAATTTTTAAACGTCGCCGATTTCAAATTCGAATTTTACCGCATGGGTGCGGCGGTGCCGCCGCACCAAATTTACCTAGTTCATCACAATTCAGAGCAAACTCATGGGCGCGAGCGACAGCAGGAAGATTCCACACGCCGCTCCATTGATCGACCAACTTGCACTTTGACATATTTGATGGTTCATTGACGAATGATATGGTGAGATAGAGAGGAAGTACTGACTGGTTCTACCGCGTACATGCGGGTGGGTCGTCAGGGAGGACCAGGCTGAGAAGCATCTCTCTGTATCTCACGTCTGAACCACTCCTGTATGCGTGTCCTCTTATCTAGGAGTTTTAGCATAAAAAACTATCACTTTTCTAACAAAATGTATATTGTGGTACCACTTTTGTTTTGAATCCCATAAAACTAACAGATTTTTTGAGCGCTTCTCTCAAAAAGTCCAAATCTGACTGTGATGGCAAATTCACACCTGAAGAAACGACCCGGGCCCACATGTAAGGGAACGACGCCCTCTGAGAAAGGATTGACACCGAAACTGATATTGGACCCCACTTTTCAGTCAAATAAAAAATAATGAAATATGAGAAAATAAATTATTTGACGCGGTCAACCTCGTCGGCCAGGGAAGGCGACCATGCACTCGAGTTGTTGAGCACGGGCGTGGGCTCGGGAGGTGCGGGTCTGACGCGGGGCTTCTCTACGACCCGAACGGCCAGCGGAGGTGACCATTTGGTGACCGGACGAGGCTCCAACGACCAAAACTGTGGAGGTGGCCATTTGGTGACTGGCCAAGGACCAAAACTGTGGCGGTGGTGATCGGCTAGCGGTCGCAAGTCGCTACAGTGCTCATGGAGGATGATGGAGGGGTCCCTCGGGACCAGAAGCTCACCATGATGATTATGGAGCACTCGGTGAAGCCGAGCAGCTTGGGTGGCGTCAGAAACTTGATGGAACGCGGCGCCATAGACGGGGAAGACGACCCCGATTCATCGGACTCCGGGCGTGTCAGCACGAGCCGCTCGTCGGAGAGGAAGAGCATGTACAACTCTCAGAGTATATCAGCCATGTCCTCCCTCATGGGGTCAGTATCCGAGAATATCTGAGATAAAATAATTGAAGGGTTTCTATGCACACGAAACGGTGGATGTAATTAACAAGAAATCTTCTCGAGGTTCTATGAGCCCAAAATCGCGTACAATGGTCGCTGGTAAGTCAGATGACCTACAAGGAGTATGTAAAAGGCGACCTCTAAGCTTTCTAGAAATATATTACTAATAAATATTACAACTTTCATCTGCATGATCTTTGTATTTGTTTAATTTAATTTGCATACTATCATATACTGTCTCGCCCACACTTCATACCTCTAGAACCATTTTTTTAATTATTTATACTAAGCTTTTATACTTGTTTATAACTCATCTTTGAAAATTCATGCTCAAAGCTAATATGTTGTGCAAAATATATTTTTAATTTTTAAAAGATACATTATTTTTTAATGCAGTGCACATTTAAAATATTTTTAAACCAAATCCTCTTAAATGTGAGAAAGAGAAGAAAATATGAAAGCACATGTCATCCTTTTTTTCACTTTGATGAATATAGTGTATATATCTTTATGTCTATCATTAGTTACATTTTCTAGATATGTCGAAATTATATGCTATAAAGAATATCTTGAGATATTTTTTAAGTTTATGAATTGGTATATTTAGATAGAATAGCATATATGGATTCAAAGAGGATTTTGTCATCGATGTCATTTTCTGGGTCAAATGTGTGTTACATATAACAATGGCTTGGTAGTCTATTGATGACATGTATTTGCTTTGCACTTGATATTCAAATCAAATTTAAGATAGGTTGTGGCACAATTTATAGGGTGTTCACCGGGGTGATACTACCAGATAACAAAATTACCCGCCACCGCCATTCAAATAGATTAGTTTCTGCATGGCGCACATAATTGGTTTCTCCTGTGGACTTACTCAAGGAATTTGGATATTTTGTTTATCTACATAGCATTCACGTAAGTTCTTGGACGTTTCTAATTCTAATAAATACACATACACATTTGTTACTACATGGATAGAGGCCTGTGCACCTTGGGCGTGTTTGGTTACTCGTATCAATTTTGGGCTTCTCATATCCGTGGCCCAACTCAGGCTGGCCCTGGAAAAACGTGGCCTGAACCATGTTGTGCAAACCCGTTTGGTTGCCAACAAGGCCCCGTTCAGCTGGGTGCAAGGTTTTAAGCACTCGCCGTTTGGATGCACATGTGTGTTTCATAGAGCTAAATGCATGGTGTTTGGTTACAGGCTGAGAACATGATATTGTTACCTTGTTGTCCGAGTGGTGAACATACCAGCTATGGAACCATAATGGCTTGTGCCCTTACTAGTTAGCAAAATACCAGGTGCATCACAAATTCAGCACAACAATTGCTGGTGATGCACCACAAGTTCATCATCTAAGTGGTTTACCATACCGCCTCGCATCCGATATCAGTTTTAGAAAGTTTTACATACTAGGGGACATAATAGAGGGCATGACAGCAAGCACATCAGCAGCAACAACATCATCATCCATCGCCCGGAAGAGGGCGCGATAGTAGGAGTAGTACAACCTCTTCCTGTCTGCCTCAGTCCCGGCAAGATAGGTGACACACTCCTCTTCATGATCCATGAGGTCGCTAAGAGCAAGGTGGAGCGTGTTGACCGCGAGAGGATTCTCCAAACACGGTTTGCCGAAGATGATCTTCATCTGGTCATAGTTCTCAATTGGCGTGTTGATAAAGCACTCGTCCTTGGGTTGAACCTGAAATGATGGAACTGTTATCCCGGGACACATCAAGTGGAGAGTAGGAAGAACTGAATAAGCTGAATTGTGGAAGCTTACAGTCACATGCTTGAAGAATGTCGTATCGTACATGAAGAAAGTGTTGGACTCCTCACGCCATTTGACATGGGTATGCCTATTGGGTACCCTACCGTGAGGGTACCTGGTGCACGTATCGACTAGGCCCAACTATCAGAGCCTACATGAAGCCCATGAAGGGAGGCCCACAAGATGGAGTATCCTCCAAGCTGGCGAAGCCATAGTCGGTTTAGAGTTTCCTTACTTGTAAATCGAGTCGGTTACGAACACCCGAGACCCAGCCTACTATTTAAGGACTGGGAGGGCCATCGAACCAGACCACGTACTTTCAGAGCCACCAAAACCCTAGCGAGATCGACATCTCGCCGGGACCCTTGTAACCATCATATTCACAAAGCAATAACAGACAGGCAGGACGTAGGGGTGTTACCTCCACACGAGGGCCCTGAACCTGGGTAAAATCTTTGCCCTGCTTGTCAGCCGACGATACTTCCAGCTCTACCACGTTCTCTCCCCCATATTCATAACCTAGGGACCTTAACCATGGGTCTTGATGAGTCTACCCCTCGTCAAGTGGCGCCGTCTGTGGGAAAGAATAGCGCTGGACTCGAAGTTTCGCCGGTCCCAACAGCAAACGGCAAATCGCCGATCACACCAGCAAACGGCAACTCGCCGATCTCATCTGCAAACGGCAACTCGCCGGCCATGTCAGCAAACAGCAACTCGCCGATCCAGGCGACACACGGCGACTCGCCGATCCACTCGAAAAGCGGCAGCCTGCCCGCTTCACCTGCAAAAAGCGCATCTGCTCTTCCAATGAATTTCAATCCGCACTCGCCGGTCTTGAATCAGGTTTGAGTTTAACTGTTGGAGCATTCAATTTTTTCGTAAACAATCTTGGCACGCAGGACTCGACAGATCCGCAACAACTGGCGCTGGGCGCACTCGAGGCTCCGTCGACTGCGCTCGCCCCGTCGTCGATTCCTGAAGCCTGCTCGCCCGCAACAACCATGTCGACCGGCGAGATCGACAGGTTCATGATGACGGAACTCCAAGGCGAGGAGGCAGAATCAGCATACCGCACAAGCAACGTCGACTTCAACCTACCACTCGACGAGAGTTTCGACTGCGGGATCTCCCTCGATGACTTCTACGAGCCCGCGATTCATAACGACAGCAACGTCGACTCGGAGATCTTCACCAACACCAACCTCGACTCAGAAATCCATAATGGTTTCGCCAACACCGAGATGAGCATAGGCGATGAGCACATCGACAACGAGATTCGCCTCGAAGATCTACTCGATGAACATACTGGCTCTGACATGAGCCTCGACGGCGACGTCGAGTCCATGACTGGAATCGACAGCACATACACCTGTCCACGGGTCACGCCCCATCAGGTCTACGTGGCCTTCTCCGCAGAATCATCCGCAGACGCAGCCGCTCGCAGGCCTGCACAATTCCCATGCACGGTAACCATGCCGGATGGGGTCACAACCTTGACAATCACGGAGGAGATGGCAGCAAAAGCAGATAAAGTCATAAAGGAGTGCACAATGATGCCACCAAATTCCACCCCAGAGGAGATGTTGACCTTCCAGTACTTCAACTGGCAGGAGTCAATTCGACTGCAAAACTACCGAGCGACGCTCGAAGAGCGCAAAAGGCAAGCCAGCCTCTCGAGTGCCCGAAGAAGGGAGCAATCCCTCGGGTCCACAATGCAACCAACCCCACGACCTAGGTCGCGGTTGGCAAGCCTTCCAGAACATGAAAGGGTAGCAATCACCCGTAACCTGTCGTTCATGACAGAGGACGCTAACGGAATCCCAGTGCCCAAAACTGCTGCGGGTGCATTATTCTCCGTAGGTGCTTACCTCAAGGCAATGCAACCTCCGGCGAATGACCCTAACGCAGCCCTGCATCGCCAACAACTCAAATCGCTAGCTCTAGCGGCACAGGCTATACAGCCAGAAGACAAAACTCCAGCAAGGAATCGCGATCGCGACATAGTCGACTCACGACACGCAGCACATCATCGCAGTGGTCGCAGCCACCACTCGGATGAAGGAAGGAGAAGCACGCGCCGGCACAGGTCCAGCAGAAGCAGATCTCGAAGATCCTATAGCAGCGATTCATACTCTGATCGTGAACCAGAGCCATGCGGAGCATTGTGCTTCACTCGACGCATCCGTGGACGCGGATGCCCAAAGGGTTCAAGTTGACAGGCGAACAACCCAAGTACAACGGTCGCCAAGAACCTTCCGGGTGGCTAGAAGATTACAGACTCGCCGTGGCATGCCAGCGTGGCACGAACACCACGGCGATGCAGTACATACGACTCATGCTCGAAGGAACTGCCCGCGACTGGCTCAAGGCGCTCCCTCCATCATCATACGACTCGTGGGACGATTTCCGCAGAGACTTCATCAAAAACTTCGAGCCTCTATGTGAGCGCCCGAAGACATTCGAAGAATTAAGGGCATGCACTCAACGATCAGACGAGTCGTTGAGATCATACATACGGCGGTGGACCGAAATACGCAATTCGGTTGGCAAAGTGTCAGAAGACAGGGCCATGGATGCCTTCATACAAGGTCTCGCCAGGAAGGACTTCAAAGAGGCACTGGGTCGTGAAAAGCCAACCTCCCTGGCTGACCTCATCAAAGTTGCGACTGAGTGGGCAGATGGAGAGGATTCTGTACGCAGATCCCGTGCTTCCCCACCACGCGACAACTACGAAAGCGGCAGTCGAGGCCGCAGAGATTCATACAGAGAAGATCGCAGGCGCAAACGTTCCAAACGTCCTTACGACGATAACAGACCCGAGTTCATGGCGGCTGGATACACACAACCCCGGGAGGACCAAGATAGAAGCAATCGACGCTCGGATGATCGACGGGACAGTCGAGATCGCGAGCAGCGGAGCGACAGCTACAAAAGGCAAGAATGGCGCAAACGCAGCGACGCAAAACCCGAGCGGTCATTCGAGGAAAAGATGGACGACTGGTGCAGATTCCACCTCTTCAAGGGGGACGACGGAAAACTACGCTCCAATCACACCCTAAGGAACTGCAGGGAATTCGACCAAATGGCGACTGACTACATGATACGACTCAAGAGGTACGGCCCAGCACCTGCTCAGCCCACGCCTGCACCCGTACCACAGCCGAACGCTGTGCCCGCTCTCATGGCGCCACAGCCGCCACCGCAACCACCACCACAGCCTGCTCCAGGCGCAAACCTCGCAGGTGCCATACAACCCGTACTACGGGCGGAAGATGATCAATATCCACAGCCCCACGGGCAGATGTACATGATACAAAAGGGTCGCCCCTCCAACAGGCAGCAAAAGCTAATCACTCGACAGGTGAACATGGCTGTCATGGCACCTCCTGCCGTGCCCGAATTTCTGAAGGGATCGGAAACCATCATAAGCTTCAGTCGAGAGGATCATCCCCCAGCTGTAGTTCGACCAGGGCACGCGGCTCTGGTACTCGACGCGCAAATAGGAGGCTACGCCATGACCAAGGTCTTCATGGATGGAGGCAGCGGCATAAACATCATCTTCGCGGACACGCTCCGCAAAATGAACAGGTCAGTCGAAAACCTCCCAAAATCTTCAAATACCTTCCACGGTATCGTTCCTGGCAAAGCAATTAGCCCAGAAGGCACCATACAACTCGACGTTACGTTCGGGGACAAAAGCCACTTCAGGACAGAGTCGATTGAGTTCGAGGTCGTCGACTGGAAATCACAATACCATGCTATTCTTGGTCGCCCGACGTTTGCTCGATTCATGGCGGTGCCACACTACGCGTACCTCACGCTGAAGATGCCAGGACCAAAGGGAGTCATCACTGTCCGTGGAAACTTTCAAAGGTCCGATGCTTGCGACCGCGAGTTCAGCAAAATCTCCGAGATGTTCGGGGTGGAAGAATCACTCGCCGACCTGGCGATTTCCAACGACCGCACACTCCTTCCGGAGCATAAGAAGTTGGCAGTCGACAGATCCTTCAATGCTACAAATGACACAAGGTCGCATCAGGTGCACCCGACCGATCCGTCCAAGACAGTCAACGTATCTTCGAGCCTGCCTATCGCATAGGAAGGCGCGCTCGTCGAATTCCTCCGTGAGAACTGGGAAATATTTGCGTGGTGTCCAGCCGACATGCCAGGTATTCCCAGGGAATTCGCCGAGCACTCTCTCCAATTGTTTCCAGATGCAAAGCCAGTCAAGCAAACGATGCGTCGAATCTCCGGCCCAAAGCGAACCGCAGTCGAATCTGAAGTCGACCGGTTACTCGCAGCAGGATTCATTAGGGAAATCAAGAAATCACAATGGGTGGCCAACCCCGTACTCGTAGAGAAGAAGCATACAGACATCCTTCGGATGTGCGTGGACTTCACAGCGCTGAACAAGTGCTGTCCAAAGGATCACTTCCCGCTACCCCGAATCGACCAGATCGTCGACTCCACCGCCGGATGCGCACGACTCTCCTTTCTGGATGCTTACTCAGGTTATCACCAGATAAGGATGAAGCAAGAAGACGAAGAAAAAACGGCGTTCATAACCCCACTCGGGGTCTACTGCTACACAACTATGCCCTTTGGGCTCAAAAACGCGGGTGCAACATACCAGCGCATGATGCAGGACTGCCTCAAAAAGCAAATCGGACGCAACGTCCAGGTCTACGTGGATGACATTGTCATTACCACAAGGGAAGAACACACACTACTCGACGATTTGAGGGAGACGTTCGCAAACCTCAAACGCTTCCATATCAAGCTCAATCCTAAGAAGTGCACGTTCGGCGTTCCAGCCGGGCAGCTCCTAGGGTACCTAGTCTCTGCCCGTGGAATCGAAGCAGACCCGGAGAAAATACAGGCCATCCTCACAATGCAAAGGCCTTCAAAGCTTCACGATGTGCAGAAACTAGCAGGACGAGTAGCAGCGCTCAGTCGATTCATCAGCAAACTGGGTGAAAAGGCTCTACCATTCTATCGACTGATGAAGAAGGCGGACAAGTTCGAGTGGACGCCAGAAGCTGAAGCAGCCTTCACAGATCTCAAGCGGATCCTCACAAGCCCTCCGATCCTCGTCGCACCTAAGGAACGGGAACCACTCTACCTGTATGTCTCGGCTACAAACAGGGTGGTGAGCACCGTACTGGTAGTCGAACGCATGGAGGAGGGGCACATCCAAAGCATACAACGTCCAGTCTACTACCTGAGCGAGGTTCTCTCCATATCAAAACAGCGGTACCCGCACTATCAAAAGCTGGCATACGCTGTATTCATGTCCTCAAGGAAGTTGACACACTACTTCACCGAGCACCCGATCACCGTGGTAAGTAACTCAGCAATCGGTGATATCCTCACAAACCCCAATGCAACGGGTCGAGTCGCAAAATGGCTCATCGAGCTGGCTCCAAGAGACATCAAGTACGAGCACCCGAAGGCTATCAAAGCACAAGTCCTACCCGACTTCACAACCGAGTGGATAGAGGCCCAATTACCTGGAGCACCAGACGTGTCCAATTCCTGGACCATGTACTTCGATGGGTCCAAGAAACACGAAGGCGCAGGCGCAGGCGTCATCCTCATATCACCAAAAGGGGACAAGCTACGTTATGTTTTGCAGATGGGATTCAAACTACCCTCCAATAACGAGGCTGAATACGAGGCTCTGATCCATGGCATGCGGATGGCAAAAGCACTTGGGTGCACTCGATTGATGATCTACGGCGACTCCAATCTCGTGGTGCAGCAAACAATGAAGGCCTGCGACGCAATCGCGGACAACATGATCGCTTATCGCGACCTGTACAACACACTGGAGGGCAGCTTCGATGGCTGTGAGTTGAGGCACATAGGAAGGGAAAGTAACGAAGAAGCAGACATGCTAGCCAATCTTGGCTCAACTGGCGCACAAATTCCACCTGGTGTCTTCCTCGAGCGCATCGAACACAGATCTATCAAGGAGAAACGAGAGCCTCCTCCGTCGACTACGCCAGCCAAAAGCAAAGCGCCTAGCACAGAGGACCCCCCAGTCGAGGTACTCCTCATTGAGCCAACTTGGACTCAACCTTTTCTGGCTTACATACTCCGCGGCGAGCTACCAGATGACATAACCGAGTCCCGGCGCGTGACTCGAAGGTCAAAAGCATACACCGTCATTAACGGCGAGCTATACAAGCGCAGCATATCAGGTATGTTCCAAAGATGCATCGCATTCGAAGATGGTCAAGCCATACTTCGAGACATTCATGCAGGCACCTGTGGGCACCACGCCAGCAGTCGATCACTCGTAGCCAAAGCCTTTCGAGCAGGGTTTTACTGGCCTACAGCACTCAAGGACGCGGAGGACATAGTCAAAAGGTGCGTCGGCTGCCAGAAATTCGCAACAAAGCCGCACGCACCCGCATCGGCGTTGAAGACCATACCGTTGGCCTGGCCTTTCGCCCAATGGGGGCTCGATATGGTTGGGCCACTCAAAAAGTCATCGCATGGCGGGCATACTCACCTACTGGTGGCAGTCGACAAGTTCACAAAGTGGATCGAGGCGGTCCCCATCACAAACTCGACTGCTACTACGGCGGTCAACTTCATAAAGAGCATCATATACCGATTCGGTGTCCCAAGCAGTATCATCACTGATAATGGCACAAACTTCACGGCTGAGGAATTCAAAACTTTTTGCAAAGAGCAAGACATTACGCTCAACTACGCATCCGTGGCACATCCACAATCCAATGGCCAAGTCGAAAAGGCCAACGGACTTGTGACGAGTGGGATCAAGAAGCGCCTCCTGGTGCCACTCAAAAGAGCTGCGGGTGCTTGGGTCGAAGAACTACCATCTGTGCTATGGAGCCTACGCACAACTCCCAACACTTCTACGCAGTTCACCCCATTCTTCATGGTCTATGGTGCAGAGGCAATTCTGCCATCAGATGTAAGGTTCAATGCGCCACGAGTTGAAGCATACAATGAAGAAGACGCGGAAGAAGCACTCGAAGACGCAGTCGACTTGCTCGATGAGGCCGCGACACGGCCTTGGCCCGCACAGCTGTTTACCAGCAGGACCTTCGCAACTACCACAGCCGTCGACTGCGCACCAGGTCCTTCGTCGTTGGCGACCTGGTTCTTCGACTGAAGCAAAAGAAGGTGCACAAGCTCGCTTCCCCATGGGAGGGTCCCTTCATCATCACGGAGGTCCTTGGTGGAGGCGCATATCGACTGAAGCACGCGAAGACAGGCGAACTTTCTCATAATCCCTGGAACGTTGCGCACCTGCGCCGTTTCTACGCATAAAGTGCTCACAGTCATACAATGTAATAGGCTATATGTCGGATGGCTGCAGGTTTCAGACGCGCTCTTTTCCTTACCAGGGTACCTAAGGGGACTGGAAGGTTTTTAATGAGGCGGCCTGCAGCCTAACATTCAAAAGAGGAATAAAATCAATGTTCCTTCGACTTCTTTGTGGTTACTACCCGCATAATTCATACCTTAACCGCACCCGAAACCCTCGGGGGCTGTGTTATCGATCAAATGAGCTCTCGCTCTTGCAGAAACACAATGCCTTAGCCGCACCCGAATGCTCGGGGTGCGTAACAAGGATCCAACGAAGACAACAAAAACTATGCAGTCGCACTCGAATACTCGGGGGCTGCACAGTTGTTGCTTCACAATCAACACATACCTCATAAACCCCACTCAAATGGCTCGGGGGCTGGGCAAAAAATCAAGATATACAATCAAATATTCATCTACAAAGAGTCGAAATTGCACTCGCAATCTACTCTACTCCTCGGGCTCGTCCTTTATGGGCAGCTCCGGGCCACAAAGCTGGGCGTGAGTGCGCTCAATCAGCGTCTCCGCAGCACTAATGGTGTCGTCCAGATCTCCCTGGTCCAGGGTCACTCCGGTTGCGGGTGGCCGCAACACCAAAGTTGGTCTTCGACTACGCACATACGCCATTGCAGCGTTGGCTCCAATCACAAGTCTCTGAGACAGCAACTCTCGAATGGGATTTGTTTGACGGAAGATGTTCAACAAAGCACGGATCCCTTGTGGTTGTGGCCCCGCAGGAAAAAGAGTCTCGTTCAGGCGAATAAACGCCGCCCGGCATAACTCCAGCAGTTCTGCACTTCGCCAGGCGCGATCCTTCAAGGTGGCGAGTATGCGGGCATGGTACCTATGAAGCCAAAAGTGTTGACGCCCAGTCGTGGGGTGGTCAACTGCACTCTCCAAACGCTCTTCAACGCGAGCCTTTTCCGCTTGGAAATTGTCAACAAAGCCTGCAAAATATACAAGTTAGAATAGCCACACGAATGTAAACAAGGCAAAGATCATACTCACATTCGAGTTGCCTGTTCACAAGCTCCATTTCGCCAAGCACATAATCCTCGCGTTGGGTGGACAGCGCGGGTCTCGCCCTCAATCGATTCAGCTCAGCCTGGGCGTCCTTCAGATCTTGCTCCATTCTCACAAATTTGGCCTTCATAAACTCCATCACCTTGGCATCATTTACCACCTGACCCTGGGATCGGGTGGTGATTGGAGCCTGCGAGGAACTAGTCGCAGTAGCAGGTTCTCGTGACTGTTCAAAGAGCATAATCACAAACACAAAGTTTGTGTCAGAAGCAAAAACTCAGGTCATAAGCATACAACTCCTCGAGTGAAAGACATTAGCAAAAGACTATTTGCATAAACAAGGTAGCACAAACAAAGCGCAGACTCGCGCAGTTCAGAAGGTATCATTACAAGGCATAAAAAAACAAAAGGGTACAGCTACCCTAAACCTAAGAATTCGATTTCCTAAGCAGACGAGTGGCAGTCTCGACTGCCCGGCGCTCCATGGTGGTCATAAAAACCTCGGCCAGTCGCGCGGCGGCTCCGCTCACCCCCTTCAGAGAAATGGGCTTCCCATCTGGCTTCCGAGGGAACGCAGACAGTGCTGCCTCGTAGTCGCAATCTATCCCATGTCCCATAAGAAGCTTGATGGTGGACTCGGATCCGCGTACCGTGTTGGCGCGAGCGAAATCCGCCATGGTGGACGTCCCGGGGCCAAACACGTCGGCGAAGTCGTCCGCCGTCGACGGCACTACGCCAGTCGGGAACACCACCTTGTATACAGCGCCAAGTGTACTCGCCGATTTGGCGAGTGCGTCCTTCGCCTGGGTGCATACGGCGCCTAGGCCGCCCACAACCTGGTCCAGCGGAAGATCACCACTCGACGCATCTGCAGAGGCCGGTGCGCCAACAGCTTCTACACAAGTCACAAAAGGGCAAAAGTCATTTCATGGCACTCTACAGCTGCGTCGTAATATCAAAAGGAGAAAGAGAATACTCACCTCCCATGGCCTGCGCAAGTACCACGAGCTGGTCAGCATACCCTCGCTCGCGTGTGGCGGCTGAGTTCATGGCGGCGTCTAGCTCCTTCTTTGACTCAGCGCGCTGTGCGGCGAGTGCTTCCTCCAGCTCCTTCTTCTCGCCTGGTCCAGCAAAATCACGTACATTCGACAAAGTCAGGCATGGCAAAAAGAACCTCAGCAAACAACAGCAAAAAGGAGAACTCACGGCTGAGCCGCTCTAGCTCGGCGCGCATGGTATCCCTCTCCTGCTCCACCTGGACATAAGCCTTGGCAGAATCTGCCAAGGTGTGGTAGAAGGGCTGCAAGCACACGAATTCAGCAAAATTTCTAACTCCCACAGTCCCAAACTAAACGGGTCAGGCAAAAAGGTACTTACATGGTTCATCCACGGTTCAGGAGCCGCGACTGATGTCCCGACTTCTGGAGGTGCCACCTTGGCCGCATCAGCAACAGCATCGGTGGCCATCGGCTTGGCAACCTCTGGCGCATCCGGAGAGACATCCAGATGCTCCGTAGTCGGTACTCTCTCGGCTGGAGGAGATGCAGGCGATCATTCTCAGCGCTGCGAGTGGCACAAAAAAGGAGAGACAAGATTAGCACAAATATGCAGCAGCAGAGAATTCTTAAAAACAAAAGCAAAAGGTGCATACCTGTGCTCCTCATCTTCCTCATCTTCAGAGTCGCCAAAAATTGGGCCTCCAAAGGCTGGGGTACCGCTCGACTGAAGAAGGGGAGTGGAGCTTGTCGAGCACACACGCAAAGGAGCGGCTTGGAAAACAGGTAGTGAGCCTGATTCCTCGTCATCCTCCAAGCACTGCCCCCTCGCGGGTGAACTCACAGCAGAAGGCGCTTTCTTGGCCAGTCGACGCCGCTTCGGTGGTGCGTTGTCGATTTCCTGGTCAGAAGTGGCCTTTTCTTCAGTTTGGACCTCTTCTGCTGCTTCCTCCTGGTCCTCCTCCACATGCGAAGTGGTGGCTGAAGGGATGGGCGACTGATCCCCTTTCGGGTCCACCACCTGCACCTGAGTTTCTTCAGTCTCACCATTTTCCGGCAGAGGGGGAAGAGAGGTGGCAGTCAAGTGGCCCTGCATCGCATACATTACAAATTGCAAAGTCAGAGGCAAGAATCGAACAAACGCACAGCATACGAGTTGCAAACTCTTAAACTACAGACATACCTCAAGCAAAGGGTTTTCCGCCCCGTATGGCGTGACGGGACAATCGATGTTGCAAGGGTCGGCTGTCGTCAGGCTGGTGATGTGCCGCACGTGCGTCACAAGCTCGTTCCTTGACAGCTCCTCTGGGCTCATCCGAGTGGAGTCACTCGCGCCCTCATACGCCCACATGGGGTGCGCCGGGCGCGGAGTGGCCACACTCGCCTCTTTACAAAGGTGGCGATCAAGTGAAGGCCCGTAACCTTGTCCAGCATTCCGTCGATTCGAGTCAGCAAAGGGCGTGCTTCCTCCATTTCTTCGGCTGAGAGCTGGTGATCCCACGCCTTGGTCCTGACGTAAGCCGCAGTCGAGAAGGTGGCGACTCCGTCTTGCTCGACACTCGCATAAAACCACCCTTTCCTCCAGCCTTGCGCGGAGTCGACGGTCTTCAGGCGGAAATAGCGGGTGTCGCTGCGCACCTGGATGCCGCAGCCGCCCACGGGGTAGGTGCGACCACCTCCTCTGTTGGGTCGCACCATGAATATTGTCTTCCATAGCGCCCAGCTGGGTGCGACGCCAAGGAAGCACTCGCACAGCGTGATAAAACACGCAATATGCATAATACCGTTCGGGGTGAGATCGTGGATCTGCACCCCGTAGGCAAAAAGGAGGCCACGAACAAAGTCGTGGAGGGGAAGCGAGAAGCCCCTAGGCAAAAACTCCGTAAAACAGACACGCTCGTTGGCGCGTGGTTCAGGGAGTACCTCCTTGGGCGACGGTGCGCGGACGGTGAGCTGCTCCGTGGGTGGGAGACACCCCTGCTCGCGGAGCTTGATCAAATGGGCGTCCCTGACGGTGGACTTCGCCCAATCCCCGCTGTTCTTCTTCAGGGCAGCGGCGGACGCAGATGTACCCGCCACGGTCTTCTTGCCCTTGGCCGCTTCAGTCGCGGCAGCGGCGGCAGCACCACGCTTGGAGCCTCCACCTTTCGCCATTGCAGCGGTGGATGAGTGTGGGGCAGAGAGCTTGAGCGCAACAAGAATGGAGATGGGCGCGAGGAAGAAGATGAGACAAGGGGCGGCGCAAGGAGCAAATGGCAAGTAAAAAACTCTGCCAAGCGCCGTCTCCCCTATTTACAACAGATCGAGAAACGATCGCAACCGTCAAAACAAATGCATACGCTCCGCGCGAAATCAAGCCATACACGTGGCGGCTGCGGAGAGCAACCGTCGCCGGCCACTCCGCCCACTACGCACGGGAATCCAGGAAACCATCATCACGCCCCGTGAAAATCGCGTCCGAACGGTCAAATCAAGTCCACGCGGCGTCATCCCTGGTCAGCTCTGCAGAAACGGGCCCACACAGCAGGGTCACGTCTTATCAAGCCTTACCAAGCACGCCACCGCTTGTCAGATATGGCAGTCGCAACATGCGTCATTGCTGACGTTGTTTCCTCTTTCACAACTGGCATAAAAATCACTCGATGATATCTTCGGGTAGTCTCTCACAAGAATTTCGATTGGTTCTCAAGCAAAGTCATAAACGCCAGTCGAAAGATTTTCGACTGAAGCATCATACTCCCATCGGGAGCGTATCAAAAAATTTCTTTGACTAAAATGTGCAGGATAAAAGATTTTGAGATTATCCTCCATTGCAAGCAATAAAGCACAATCTCGGGGGCTACTCCCATCGGGAGCGCTGTCGCGCACCCGATAGAATAATGGCAAAAGTATCAGTCGACATATTATTCGACTCAGTTCATAAGCAAAATCGCACTCAAAATATTCCCGAGTTGATCCGACGATCCTTGGATGCTGCATGCATAGTGCAAAGGTAAGACCCACCGATCAGTCGAGCTGGGCTAAGGACCGCTCCAGCAGCGTTATCCTTAAATTTTCCGTGTCAGCAGACATGATGAATTATCCCCGACGGACGCGTTGGGTTGATTCAAAATTATACTGCAGTTCGATTCAATAAGACCTCAACGGCCGTTTCGAGTCTGTCCAGTTTGTTCCAGATTCGAGTCCGGGGACTCGAGTTTGATTGAAAGCTAGTATGGTTTTGCCCGAATGGTAGTTAACTGGCCCCGATCCGTCGTGTGTGCTGGGCCTGCTAAGCTAATATCCCTTGACTATCATAAGCAAAAAATCATAGTCGATGAAACACTCGGCATAGCCAACATGTGCTATTTCATACAGGAATTCCAAATTATATGATACAAACGAGCATAATGTGTGAGTCCATGCCCGACTCTTCGAATCAGACAAGTACTCGGGGGCTACTGACATGGGTATGCCTATTGGGTACCCTACCGTGAGGGTACCTGGTGCACGTATCGACTAGGCCCAACTATCAGAGCCTACATGAAGCCCATGAAGGGAGGCCCAACAAGATGGAGTATCCTCCAAGCTGGCGAAGCCATAGTCGGTTTAGAGTTTCTTACTTGTAAATCGAGTCGGTTACGAACACCCGAGACCCAGCCTACTATTTAAGGACTGGGAGGGCCATCGAACCAGACCACGTACTTTCAGAGCCACCAAAACCCTAGCGAGATCGACATCTCGCCGGGACCCTTGTAACCATCATATTCACAAAGCAATAACAGACAGGCAGGACGTAGGGGTGTTACCTCCACACGAGGGCCCTGAACCTGGGTAAAATCTTTGCCCTGCTTGTCAGCCGACGATACTTCCAGCTCTACCACGTTCTCTCCCCCATATTCATAACCTAGGGACCTTAACCATGGGTCTTGATGAGTCTACC
The DNA here is from genome assembly GCA_947311845.1 of Poa pratensis. NCBI lineage: Eukaryota > Viridiplantae > Streptophyta > Magnoliopsida > Poales > Poaceae > Poa > Poa pratensis. The sequence continues at coordinate 30,212,000 of CAMZMU010000103.1, read as the reverse complement.
CCTCGTCACCATTCCACTCCTTCAGCTTGTGCCAAATTGCAGAGATGTGTCCACCTGTACCTCCACTTCCTGAGATGATTGTACAACTGAGTGTTGCCCAACGTGGCGCCGCAGAAAAGGAGAACATATTTACAAATCCTGTCCAAACTCTTGTCTTTGATGCCTCTGTCAAGATTGAGCCCATCCTTGACGAGCTCGGCCATCCTAGTGTGGACGAAGGTGGACAAAGCAGATGTCCACTGCATTGGCATGTTCTTAGCCCCTATGCAGTGCGAGGAACCCATCAGCTGCCTTTGCCCTTTGCTCTGCGGCAAAACCATCAGGCACCGGAATGTATCGCATCGGCTTCGCGGGCAAAGGAAGCACAGACGTATAGGAAAGATCAGGGTCCTACAGGATCAAAGAACACAAATGAAGCACACAGAGGTAAGAATGTGACTACTAGATCAAAAAACTACGGCATCAATAGCTAAGTATGGACTGCAAGGTCAAAGAAGTACCACATCAAGAGCTAAGCATGAAGTACATCAAAGAACCACTGCATCAAGAGCTAAGCATGGACTATAAGATCAAAGAACTACCAGCTACTACCACATATTACCAGATACTACCGCATACTACTCAGATCTACCTGATACTACCACATACTGCCAGATCTAGGGTAGAAACGGAGGAGGACTTACGGTGAAGCTGCGTACAACCAGGGAAGCAATGGAGGAGGAGGACATCTCGGAGAAGAGGACGAAGACGGTTTTCCGCCGATGACCTGCTCCGACCGCCGGAGGACTAGCCGCCGCTCCTCTGTGAAAAACCTGCAAAGGGGAGAGCTTGAAGAGGGGGAAATGGTGGCGGGAGTTCCGGCGGAGAGGCGGATCGGGTGAAATAGGTGAGCGAAATTGATGGGCGGTGACCGAAATTTATCCCGCCGCTTTTTTGCCTGCGCGCACGAGCTCGCGCAAGCTCGCGCGAGCTCGCACCATTTCTGAAGTTGGACGAACTCGGCTCCGCGTTCCCCTTCCCTGCACTAGGAACATAGCACTTGAGGGTGGATCATTGAAAACGGCCGATTCGGCCGTTCCTATCGGGCCTGGCCCGATGCTGTTTTAAGGTTCGTGCGGTGCAGAAACGCGAGCCAAGCGAGGGAACCAAATGGCCGAAATTTACATCCCCAGGGCCTGGTTGGGTCACAGTGGGCTACCAAACACGGCTCTTGAGGACTAAGAAGGTTGTTGGTCCGGTCAATGACCGGTACTGACCTCACTCCGCTCTAAGGAATCAGATTATTCGGTTAAAGCCAAAGCGAAATGTGCACAAGGCCCAACTGAACTCAGTACCTAAAACCGTTTTGTTCTCCCCTCACTTTGTTAAATGCTTAGTTAAACTACATTAGCCGCCACCGCTAGTCAAATTTATTACTTTCTATATGGTGCACATAGTTGGTTTCTTGTGTGGACTTACTACGAAATTTGATCTTTTGAGATGATGAAATGCGCCCTAGACCCAACTGGACCTGAGTACATGAAATCCTTTCTTCCATGCTCACGTTGTTAATTGCTTAGGGTGTGTTTGGTTCATTGGCTATGAAAAAGTGGTTGGGGGCACCCCCAACCACGTGGTTGGTGGTAACCATTTTTCATGTTTGGTTGTGTGTGTTGGCTAGCCATGTTTTCTGTTTGGTTGAAGTGATAAAAAAGTGGTTAGGGGTGGCCATATTTGTGTTTATTTTGAGGGATTAGAAATGCTTAGAGTGATATGGTCAATTATTTTTAAGATGCTGAGGAAACCCCGTAACATATTTATAAAAGGGAAAAGTTTGTTTAAATATCTATACTATACAGTAATTTAGAGAGGGAAAATTCTTAATGTGTTGAGTAAAATATCAGCATCTGAAATAACTTTGCTCAAATATTTAAAAGGAAAGAGTTAGTTCAAATATTTAAAAGTGAATATTTTGTTCAAATAATTACAAGGGAACGTTTCTTCAAATATTCTTAATATATAATAGTAAAATGTTTTCAAATATTTAAAAGCGTAAAATTACTTATTATATTTAAAGGGAAATGTTTATTCCAATATTATTAATGTATAAATCAAGAAAAGTTTGTTTAAATATTTAAAAGTGAATATTTTGTTCAAATAATTAAAATATAAAAGTTTCTTCAAATATTGTTAATATATAAAAAAATGTGTTTTCAACTATTTTAGAAGCTATTTTAGAAGGGTAAATTTGTTATTATATTTAAAGGAAAAAGTTTATTCCAATATTTTTAATATATAAAAAGGAAAATTTATTCTAATATTTAAAAGGTAAATGTTTGGTTAATATTTAAAAGGGAAATCTGTCAACTTTTCTTAATATTTATATAATAAGGGAAAGTTTTTTCACATATATAAACAGGTAAAATGTCTTAATATATTTAATAATGAAAAACTTTTTCAAATATTAAAAAAGGGTAAATTTTCTATTTTGTGAGTACGATGAATATGTCGTAAAATGTTTCGCAGGTGATGGCAGGGACTCGCCCACGGGTGGTTGGCCTCAACCACCACTTTTATAGTGGTTGAGCTCAACCACTTTTTTGAGGGAATATGCCTAAAATTTGGCTACCCCCACACACCCGACACCACAAACCAAACATGGGCTAACCACTTAAAAAATGGCTACCCACAACCACTTGGTGGCTAGCCACCCAACCAAACACACCCTTAGTTTGGTGCTCCTACTAGTTTGGTGGCATAAAGGCATGCTTGCATTTGCCTTCTGTTGGGGACGCCACAACATCAAATTTCCTAGTAACTCCACACTAGGCCAGTAATGAAGTTACATCATGTACTCCTTAGACTAGCCATAGTGGGAGTAACATAGGTAGTATCATGCATGCCACGTTGGCAAAAAGATGACGTGTCACTGCAGTTAATGAGGAGAGAGATGGTAGTGGTATCATAGGTAGATACCGTAACATAACGGATTCCAAGACAAGATGTGTGTGCAACCTAATAAATACACTAGTATATGATACCACAAATATGTTACTACCCACTATGAAACTAGTAACATAGACTAGTATCATATGTATGATACTAGTGTATGATACTCCCCACTATGGCTAGTCTAAGTTCAGTGAATTTATATCTCATGATCGAGTAGGGAGGTCAGTCTATCAAAGGGATGAAAAGGACTCGCCTATAACTTGACACGGTTTATCGTGACGCAAAGGGAATGTGCCATGTGACATATTGTCAAGGTTTCTAGTGATGTCTTTACGTCACTCAGGAGTTGTCACGTTCTGCTTGGGATTGCTACTAATTATATATAGACTTGAGAGTTGAGACCAAGTTTTGATGGGAGCGAGTGGTGACTCGAAGCCATTGCGGGAACTCATAGGGACCTTTAGGGTAAGAAACTTAAGTGGACGAGACTCAGTCGGTTGTGATCCAGCTGAAAAGGATGCTTGGACCCAAGTGACAGCGTGAAAAAGTTTTGCATGGATTCGGTTCGTTGGTACTAAAATTAGGGTTTTATAGGACCACTATTGTTGTGCGTCCAGGCAAACGCCTATATAAGGTGCATGAACCCATGGCGGAAATGTTGTGCATGAGATTCCAGTAGTTAGAAACCCTAAGCCACCACCATCCGAGTCCTGTAAACCGATCTTGAAATCCGCCGCACTCGGCCTTTCGCGTATATAGAATTATGAGATTGGCGGAATATGATAGATATATTATTGAGCCTCATGGCCGAGTATTTATAGGCGTACAAAGACCGACTTGGAGTACAAGACAAGTTAAGATTGTATGGAAACAGATCCTATCTCTATCCTAAACTACCATAGTAATCTTATATACGTATACTCTAACATCGTAGAACATGTGGATATCAAAATAGATGTTACACGTATAATGCTCAATACGAAGGAGTTCCTGTCATCTAAAAGGAGCTATCCAAGGAGTCGGACAAGTACAAAGATTGGACTGTTCCCGATGCGCCACATCGATTTCTGCACCTGCGGGTCTAGTGATGAACCCGTGACCTAATCCCTAAGCAATGATATACATATCAGAATTACTTCTTGATTCATTTCCATGATCTTCACTGCACTCTCTGCACTCTTTTCTTGACATACTAACATACGTTCATTTAGTTCGCCGTCATGTTATGTTTATACTGAACTTTTATACTTGTTTATAAGTTAATATAAATCATTTTTTCAATTCATGGTCATACCTAATATGCTTTGAAAAAATAAAAATATATTGTAATAAAGTTACATTGATTTTTTAATGCATTGCACATGGCAAAGATATTTAAAGCAATCATCTCAAATGTGAGAAAAATAATAAAATACAAAATTACATGTCTTCCTCGTTATTTCGACACTTTCATAAATATATTGTATATCTCTATGTGTGTCTGTATCCTGTATCTCTCTCTCTGTGTTTGTGTGTGTATCATTAGCTTTATTTTTAGAGATATCTAAACTATATTGTGTAAGAATATTGAAATGGGTTTTTACTTCATGAATAAATATATTCATATAGAAAAATCTGGATTATATATTTTTTAGATAAAGAGCATATATTAATATCAAGAGGATACCAATTACACCCAGCCTCTGCAACAACGTATTGCCCTAATGGCATCACGGATGCACACAACCGAAAAAAGAAAGAAGAATTACAAAAAAGAAAAGTCCCGCTACAGCGATCAGATCCTTGTAACATCGACACTAACACCACCAAAACAACACCAGAAGTCCTACCCCTTCAAAAGCGATGCCTTCAAGAAGGAAACAGTGCACAAGCGTCGTCGTCGCCCGATCAAAGATCATAGGTTTTCACCCTGAAGGAAGTCCTCGCTCGCAAAAACAATGTCTTCAACAAGACCATTGCCAGGCACAACCAATGAAGGCCAGACCTTGGATTTTCACCCTGCAAGGTAAGACGGTGGACTTCTCCTGTGATGTCACCCCCACTAACAGTCGCTGATGCAAGTCTCTGCACACGAAGCCAGTTTCTCATCGCCACAAAGTCTCAAACCACCATCGCTAGTCCTCATATCCCAGCTTTCATGACATTCTCTGCAATCTGACTTCACCATGGATCGTCAGAGACATATCCACCTTGTGGTAACAAACAGCAAAGCTTCGCAACGCTCCCTCTGAAACCAAACGGTCAGAAAAAAACATGGGCGCACCCAACCGAATCCCATCCGATCCAGCAATCTCCAGGCATGAGGCGCCCAATGGAGTTCGCCGACGGAGCCTTCCGGAACTCGTCACTCCGGCCAAATCAACGAGGACACACATCCAGCAGATCTTCGTCTTCACGCGGGAGAAACCCTAGGACCACCACCTTTATTCGCAAGACTAGCAGGCCCCCACGCCGCCAGTCGTCAACCAGCGGGGCTCAGATCGGATCCAAAGAATCCAGATCAAGTCGAAGAGATCCGAGACAGCCTCGATCCGATCCGCCACCATGGCGGCCTGAATCGGCGGCGTCCCTCACCTCCACGCCGTCACTCCGGATCCAAAGAATCCAGATCAAGACGAAGAGATCCGAGACAGCCTCGATCCGATCCGCCACCATGGCGGCCTGAATCAGCGGCGTCCCTCACCTCCATGCCGTCACTCCGCCGGGCTTCAGGCGCCGGCCGCGCCGCCCCGTGCCCGCCACCTGCTCCCCACCGCCTCCGTGAGTCGTTGCCGCGGGGCACCTCAGCTGCCCACTGTCTACGACGGGATGGGCGCCGCCACCACCGCCGGAGGCGGCAGCAGCGGCGGCAGGGGGCCGGGATGGTGGGGGCTGCTAGGGTTGAGGGAGGTGGACGCCTCCGGAGCCGCCTGGAGGGAGGCGACCTGGGAGGGAGGGGATATTCTTCAGTAAGTAGATGTCTTCATCAAGTAGAGTAGATCGTGGAAGCGGAGAAACCGATCGAGCAACGGCCGCACGCCACAGCTAGCCTAGCCCATCATCTTGGAAGATCTGGATTATATGTGGTATCAAAGAGGATCTTGTCACCGAATCATTATCATGCTGCTGTCGTTTATGGGGGTCAACTGTGTGGTAAACATCAATGTGCTTAGGAATCTATCGATGACATATATCTTCTATGTGCATGTACTGAAATCGCAAAGCTCTAGTTAAGATATGATTTATTATGACTTGTCGGGCGTTTTACCGGAGAGTTACTAGCAATGTAACTAAATTATCCGCCACGGCTATCACAATGATTGGTTTCTATGCGGTGCGCATAATTAGTTTGTGATGTAGACTTACTTTAGGAATTTGAATCTTTTTTCTATCTACATGTTCACTAAACTCTTGTATATTACTAATAGAAACTATTGATTACTACACGACGCTACTACAAGCAAAAGGGGCCTCTGCGCCTCTGCATGAGCATGACCCGCTCCATGAACTCCCTCTCTCCCTCCCGTGGCGCACCCCAGGGCGCAGCCGGGGGGCCCCGACTCCCATCCCCGAGCCCATCCCCGAGTGGATCCCTTACGCCGCTGCCGCCGGCGTAGGCCGCGGTGGCGGCGGCCCTTGGTGCCTAAGGTGCTAGGGGTGGAGGTCGCGGCGACTTTCTCCGAAGATGCGGCTGGGGCGGCGCCGACGGAGGCGGTTGAGAGCGGTGGTCGGGGCGGCGACCTCGGCTAGGCGGCGGTTGCTTCTTCCTCGGATCTGGTGCGGGCGACGGAGGCAATTCGTGGGTCTCGGGTCCCCGCCTAGGCCCGCCGTCTTCTGGCGGCGCGGAGGGGTTTGGGGCGGCGCGGTACTCTCGCCGGGTAGCCGTCCCCTAGCAGAGCAACTTTGAGGTGGTGCACGCGCGGCTGAGGCCCTCTGCAGCGAGACCTCTGGTGGCGCAGGTGGCGGGTCCGATCTTGCCTCAGGGCGATCTGGGCTGGCCGGGACTGCTCCGATTGGAGTGCTGCGGGATGGTGAAGATGTGGCCGTTCTTCCCTCAGTTGCTTTGACCGGCGGAGTGGGGGCTGGCTGGTTTTGCTGAATAATGGCGGAGGTCCTAGGGTTCCGCAAGCGCCAAGAAGAAGATCTGCCTGACACCTGTTTATTCGATCTCGCCGGATTGTCGAGTTCCGGAAGGCTCCGTCGGCGAACTCCATTGGGCAATCAAGCCTAGAGATTGTCGGATCGGGTGGGATTCGGTCGCGCGCAGCCATGTTTTTTCTGACCGTTTGGTTTCAGAGGAAGTGTCGCGAAGCTCTGCAGTCGGTTGCCATTGGGGACATGCTTTTCTATTTCCCGGTGAAGTCAGACTGCGGAGAAGAACATGGAGGCCTAGATTTGAAGACTAGTAACGGTGGTTCGATTCCTGGTGGCGATGAGGAATTGGCTTGGTGTTTCATGACTTGGAGCAGCGGCATGTAAGTGGGGGCGACAACATACGTGAAGTCCGGAGTCCTACCTTTCAGGGTGAAAATCCAAGGTCTGGCCTTAATTGGTTTGCCTGGCACTATTCTTTTTGAAGGCGTTGCTTTTGAAGAATTGGACATCAGATGTTGTTTTGGTGGTGGTTGTGCGGCTGCTGCAAGGACTGTAACTCTGTAGCGGGACTTTTCTTTTTATTTCTTCTTCTTATTGTCTTTCGGCTGTGTGCATCCATAATAGTTTTGGTTATTGCGTTGTTGCAGAGGCTAGGTGTAATTTGTATCTCCGCGATATTAATATACACTCTTTATCTAAAAATGACCTGCTCCATGCCGTAAATTAGCCAAAGCGCTCTACTCTTCCTAGAGGGTCGATGCCAGACCGATGCGAGGAGACGAATCCCGCAACTGCATTCGTCCAGGATTCTATTACTGGCAATCGCCCTAAGCGCCCACGATGTACATGTCCTAAGGCCAGATGAACTCGAGTACATAACAGCCTTTCTTCTCCGCTCACTTTGATAATTGCTTAGTTTGGTGCTCCTACTAGTTTGGTGGCAGAAAGGCGTGCTTTCCTTTGCCTTCCGTTGAGGAGGCCACAAGGTGTACTCCTTTGAGAGGTGACACGCAAAAGGAGAATGCACTAGCTAGGTCTCAAAGGACTTTCAGCTTTTCCTCAGAAAGAAAACAGAGGAAAGGGAAGAACATTCTTCACTTGCTCTGATCCACCTTAATTAATTAAACCTTTTTGTGAAATCAACTCAGTCAGAGAGGGCACGCATTATTATTTGTTGTCAGAAATTGCGTTCCTTTGAAATCAAGTTGCCGCAACGCAGATTGTAGTACTACTACACGGGCTGAGCCGCTGAGGTCATAGAATACACCTTGTGCAAAAAGAGTTAATGGACAAAGATATTAAAAGCTCGACGTTTCAAAAGACTATACACATGCTTTTTGAAAAAAGGAACAGGTTTCGATAGAAAAACTGCGGGCGTGACAAAGGGAGCTTGACTGCTCCGATCCTCTCGAATAGATTTACATTGTTTATCAGTCCAATCGGTTTCACGCTTTAGCCTTGCCACGTGTGCATGATGCCTGGTCGGTTGACGAAGAATTCACCAGCTAGTCCGGTTTATCCAGAGCATGGCCGATGAGAAATCAATCCAGCTAGATTGTTACTCCACGTAATATACTACTCGCACAAGCAATAATAATTTGTCTTTGGGTACAGTATACATGAACATGATCATGCATGATCGCCTGCCTACTACGTTTCCACGATCGATAGCCTTAATGCAAAGTCGCAAACAGCGCCGCAGGCCGAGTGGGGGAATTAAAACATGGCGGTCGATCGACAGCGACGCCGCAACCACCGATCCATCGGACGCGCACATTTTTGTATTGCCCGGCCCAATCGCTTTCTTCCGGGATAACCTAATCTCTTGGGTTCTCATCGATCGGGGCCTGCCCCTACCCTAATTGTATTTGTTCATGGAGATTCTGCTTCACTTGAGCTAAGATGGGTGGTTAGTTAAGGAGTAACATGCAGTTAGGCTGCCTCCAAGAAATTAAAGACAGCGGCAGCAAATGCACCATGGTGACCTTGTGATCATGCATCACTGATCGAGACGTGAAACATGTAAATTCAAGTGTGATTAAATCAGAGACAGATGACATATATAAGAATGCATGTAGTCTGATGAACATATTTTCTCCTTCCTATGACCACCAAGTGAAGTAAAAAAGACTCCAACTTACAACATGAACATGATCAACAGCACGAATAACTCCCTAACCTTATTATGAACACGGAGGAATTAACGGAATTAATACGCCATACGTGCACCCGCGCGCGTGAGCTTGATTACCACAGCATGCAGCTGGCTCTCCATGGATCCGTGATCCATCGATCGTTGGTGCAGCAGCGAGCTCCAGGCCGGCAACGTGTACCTTGGCACGACCGGTCCAGCCGTCTCGATCGATCACAAGGCCAGGGTGCCGGCGACAGCGGCAGCCGCGAGGGACACCGCGAGCCAAGATACAGCGCGGCCCGGCGCGGCGTTGGGCCGGAACCCGGGGTCCTGCGCGTAGAGCGGGCCCGGCGGCGTGAGGTACGACGGCATGTTGGGAGGCGTGAACCACCCGGACGGCGTGGGGTTGTACCCTCCGCCACCACCAGACGGCGTCGGGTTGTACCCACCGCCGGACGGCGTGGGTGTGTACGGCGTCGGAGTGTACCCGGGCGTCGGCGTGTACCCGCCGTACGGAGGCGGCGGGCAGTCGGCGGTGGGCGTTGGCGGCGGGTAGTCCACTGGCGGGGGCGGAGAGTACACGGGCGCCGGGGGAGGGTAGTAGACCGGGGGTGGCAGCACGGGCTCCGGCGGAGGCGGGCTCGAGTAGGTGCACGGTATGCCGCATGGGTTCCCGCACTCTCCCGTGCACTTCTCGGCGCCGTCGTCCGCCACCACCACGGACACCGCCGCCAAGAACAACACGAGCGGCAGCTCCCACCGTGCCGCCATGTCGCAAGAAAAGCTCGAGCTTTTCTTGCAACTTTACTCTCTAGCTATGCGCCTGTTCTTCTTCCTCACTCGCTCGCCTCTCCTTTTTGGTGTCTGGGAATTTCGGCGAGGAATTTGTGTGGGTTATAATGGCCTGCTTTCGCTAGCCTTTTAGCTTTGCCGAGTGGAGTGGTGGAGGTCGTCGTCGTCTCGTCCTCCTCTCTCTCTTTCTGAGCGTGTTTTCTAGTAGCTCAAGCGGCAGAATATTGTTCTGGTGGCTAACTCTAAGCGTGATGCATTATACTAGTACTAATCATATTAGTATCAAGGATGGACCAATGTCGATCGTGTCCGGCGGAAATGAAAAGGCGACGTGATTTTAACGACTCCATTTTTTTCTGCGCTACATGATCATCTCACTCGATCCTCCTACCCTACTAGCTCGGCTCCTACTACCACTACATCTTTTCTCTGAATCTCCAGTCGACTGCCGAAAGTGACCGGGATTTTCTTATTCCCTTTTTTAAATTTGTGTGTATCCAATTGCCCTTCGACACAAATTTTATTCTTGGAATCGGGACTTCGAATCATCAAGTGCAACAGCTTAGATTGATTAGAGGGCATGTCGGCAATTAGTGGTTCTTCGGAACGTTGGAGGCGCCTGCAGGTCATCTTGTGCAGTTGCTTTCTTAACCTTTCGTGACAGCGAGAGAATTGGACGAGGACGGCCCTGACGCTTCAGTGATGCCCGTTCGAGCGAGTAACTCAGATTTGGAGTAACCGGCTTTTCTTAATGAGGCTCCTAAATATGCTTTGATGTGATCATTCATTTCTAACAGCATGTTTCTTCAAAAACTGAAAAGCGCTGCAATGTTATTTACAGGTACTAGTAACTGCATATAGGTTGATTGCTGCATTTTCCTAAAACAAACTGACATGTGAGATTTACTGTCCAGTAACCCCCATAAGTGGAACCTCCTAGAATATTATTTTGTTACTTGAGAAGTGTGCTGATTCATCCAAAATAAAATTGACAGCTTGGGTCTTTTCTTCACAGAACTGTACATACTGCTAGTATTGACAAACCAAAGTAGAAAGGCACATTGTACCATCAACTAATGCGAGAATGAATATCCTACAAGGTTGCATGGGTGTTGTTTTTTCTTTCGGATATGAACTCTGCAAGACTGCAACGGTTTATTCTTGCCATGCCTGAAGGTATGACATGATAAGGTCGAACACTGTTGCGAATACCCTGAAGAATATATGCATGTTCCAAACCATGTATCTGAACATCAGTTGAAGCTCCAATCATAAAGATCATGTAATATGTGTATCATCTCATCTGCCAGCCTTTAGTTGCAGTGATAAGAGAACAGTTGTCGAATCTATGAACAAAGGAGCGGAGAGCAGGAACCCAATTCGTGGATTGCTCATAGCCTACATATATGAATTGAACGGAGACAAGGACTCTGCATCTATGAAAACGAAACAACTGAACAGTGTATTTCTCTGCCAGCTTTCAGTAGCAGTGAAGGAAAGTACAGTTCTCGAATCTATGAACAAAGGAACAGAGTCAGAAGAACAGAACGAAGGAGCAGGAACCCAATCCTTGAATTGTTCATAGGCTGCATAATATACGAATCGAAGGCCTAAAATACATGTATCGATCCAGCCGCAACACTCAGAATCTCAGATCACCGTGGAATACTGAACTCACACCTACATCTACTGATCTAGTACAGCAGCGGGCCAGAATTCAGATGCGCTGCCGAAGCACCAAGAAAGCAGAGCACACGATGACCACCGGCGTCAACGCCGCTGCCGTCCGAGCACGCCATGCCGCCGCCACAGCGAGGAACCCCGGGTCCTGGGGGATGAACTCGGTCTTCGGCGGCGCCGTCTGCCAGGGGAAGGGCACGATCGACGCCGGCGGCCGCGGCGGGCAGAAGGCGAACTGCGGCGTCGTCGGGCAAGGCGGCACACACTGCGGGCCGGTGCATAGGCACGCCGTGCTCCCGTTGTCGGCGAGCACGCCGGCGGCCGACCAACAGAGTAACACGGCCGCGACGAGCAGGATCGCCGGCCGCAGAGACCGCATCCTTGCTCGCTCGCCGGTCACCGCTTCTTCGGAATCTTTTTTTCGCTGGTGAGGTGGGTGAGTGAGCCTGTAGTGGGCGTCCCTACTCCAGCACGTTCCAATGGTTAAGCAGCGGGAAGATAGAGACAGCTGCGGGAGACGATTCATAAACTGTTACAGTAGATCATCGCTGTCGCCGATCGGAGTAATAATTTTGATGCCCCATTAACGGCGGGTTTGAGGTCGTCTGAGTTTCTAATTAAGCTCCGGTTTGGTTCAGACGTTGCGATCGGGCCGTGCGTCGGTGGCGCGTCTCGCGGCAACGGTACAAAAGAACTTCGTCGCTGATGAAAGATGAGACCTTTCACCTGCCTGAAGTGACGGCCGCAACAGCGACGTCCATGGAAACATCATCTGTATATTTCAGCCAAGTCAAGATGTGTTTCTTTCTTGACGATGGCAATGGCGAGTCAACGGATCAATTGTTTGTGCGACTGAGCTGAAGTGAAGTGTGCCGAGAAGTTGCTTATTGCAGGTATAGTAGTAGTAATGTCACTTCATTTTCAGTTATTAATGAACTGCGAAATGAAAGCAGCTGCTGCCCATGTCTATTTCTTTTGCCTAGATCGATCAGTTCAATCACAGGTAATTACGGGAGTGACGAGTCAATAATCGTGTTTTGACAAATGCTCGGTAGTTGCAGTGCAAGAACTACTGTTGCCTTTTGCTTCACTACTCCTCCTTGGAGTTGGAGCAAAAGTCATTTCGATATCATGGCATCCAGGATCCTCCTACCTGCCTGCCTGAAACCAAGGTTCTTCTACAGAGAAGTGACAACTCCAGAAACCATGTTACCATAGATCGTTGGTAGGTTAGGAGTGTTCTGAGTCGATCGGTGTGTGGACCTACTGAAGCATTAAACTTTTCAAGAAACTTTCAGGAAATTCGTAGTACAACGGAGAGCAGGCCTAGGATGGCGACTGCCCACCGATCCTGACGACTGTTTTGGAGGACATGTAGCTGAAAAAGAGAAGACACAGCACTTGATAATGCAGGCATGCTGGGAAAGCCAAGTGGGCGGCAACAACCTCCTCCACTGGAAGCAAGCAGCATTTGTGGTGACCCTATCCTTTGCTTCCTCTCCAGGATAGACACAGCATGTGTGTATGTATGCATGATGCGTGGGTCTCTCCTATCTTTTCCCACATCAATATTGTATTTTTGCCTTATTCAGAATTACTTCTCACTGTGTATTGTCTGGCCTCAACAGATCAAAGCCATTGATGTGAATGTGAAACAGAAACTATGTCTGTCTGTTTGTTTTCTATAGTTGGAGAGGTAAAACTTGGAGGTGACTGCACTCCGCAGGTTATTGTCATGTGAAGATCAGTTAAACGAGATTTCAGTTGATGCAACCGGTTTTCTTTTCTGAAATTGTTATGGTGTACAAGTTCCTAGTAGTACTAGCTCACTCCACGGAGAAAGTGAGCATCCATAGTTCTCTTTGCCTACCAACTTCTTATTCCCATTACTCCTTCAACAACTCTGAACTTTCAGAGGAGTTTCTCTTTGTCGGATGATTGTTCAGTTCTTCGTAGAATCAAAGTGGGGTGGCTGTCTGTTATGGCGTCACATCGCAGGAACAGATGGTTTATGTGTTTAAAATACATACTTCTTCTTTATTAATGAAAATGGCAAGTTTTCTGCCTTGGTTCAGAAAAAACCGGCAAAAAAATACAGAAACTAACTCTTGATTTCCCTTGGAGCAGAGTGGTTCAGGACGTTAGTCATGAAGTTCTTTTTTAGGGCTAACCTATGATTATATTAACCCAGGTAACACATACAATTGACACATCCAGACTATAACAGTGGTCCCCACATTTGCTTAAAAATCATGAGAAAACTGTGAAATACATCCAAATCCCCAGCAGAACTTTTGTGGATTGGAATTAGCTTGGACGACCCAGAGATTCCAAAGATTTGTTGAATTCGGATAGATCTTAGAAAAATACCCCGTATGAATATATTTCCGAATGATCTGTTCCAATTTCCTTCAGAATAACATGTATGAAACTAGTATAATCACATTGAACGTAAAAGTTACTACAAGGGGAAAAAAAAGCAAAGTTAAATTTATGAAAACATGTCTTTTATGTGGTAAAATATTGTTGATGCAACCAGAAAGTAGTAATCTTATAATTTTCTAGATTAAAAATATCACCACAAGAAAAATATATAGAAAACAGAAGCAAATAATTTGGTTCATGCCTAAATGAAAAATTATATCCATAGATTAATTGATGATGATGTCATTATATTTGTTAGGAAAAGTTAGCTGATCAGTTATTTATCTTATCTATTTTAGAAATTCATCTAAACAATAAAATAGTTGATAAGTCTGGTTTAACAATTATATATAGCAAAATAATATGTTAGTTCTTGGAATTTGGTAGTACAATTTTCCGATATTTGTTCAACTATCCATCGAGAATGCACATGTATATCACATAAGATTATCACATGATTCGTGAATACTATAGTGATAGGTTTTCCAATACGTATATCTTTGTTACAACAAAGATATTCTATTCTACAACCTCTATTAGGATACTAACTAGACATTGTAGAACCCTCTGCAAAGAAAATTAGAGGTATTAAAATAGACACAGAAACTTACAAAGGCATTATATTACATCTTAAGTGGTGCAAGTTACTTCATACGATGTTGCCATTTTTGTACTTTTCTTAGACTTGCGCGGAATTTAGTTTAGAAAATAGAAACTATGTTTTTAAATAGCATAATTTATAAGACAACATAGAGATGTATTTTTTAAGAATATGTGTATTTGTAAACATGGATGTTTTAAATGTACAACAATGAACTTACAGTACCACCATTAATTTAAATGCTTGATATTAGCATACACAATAGAAAAAAAATACTAGTTGACATGTATGTTAGAACTATAAATTTGGAAAACAAGTTAGGATTCACCTATAAACTATAATTATAATGAGTAACGTAGTTCAGTATAAATAGCCGAGGGCTCTGTCATGTGATGCCCTCAATGACACATTGAGACAGAAGTCGTTGAGGAGTTTGATTTATTTATTTAAACAAAAATAACTGTGTGTATTAAACAATACTCAATACATTCATCAGAAAGATGACTGTATACACATCTAATTGTTCCAACATGTATCCAATATATTTGTTCGTGAATATTTTAGTTCATGTAACAGCTCCACACCACATCTCGTAGAGATGCCCTTACTAGAAAATATGACATTAGATACGCTGAAAACATTATTTACTAAAATTATAATGGTGCTATTTTCAACTTGTGAGTCTTAAATATGTTTTTAAGTGTATATTCCATTGTTTACCTTCAACGATTGTGACATTCATTTACCACCATTCAGTAAACTTTTCTATGAATTAATCACTTTATCTCTCCTCGCAAAAAATTATCTTTTCTTTACTTTTTCCGTATTAAGTAGGAGTACTTCAAAATTCACATGATGTAATACTATATTTAGTTTTTTTTTGCGTGAATTATACTTATGTATTATAAAATTTCATCAAAAGTATAAAGCAGCACAAACATAATAAAAATTACTCCGGGGGCCTTGGACCATCTAACAACCAGTACCGCCGCCCGAGTAAGCCGTCGACGCAATGTTGTAGTCGCTGCCTTACAGAAGCTGGACTGACTTTGTTGAGACACAGTCGATAATTCTTCGTATAATTGCCTATAAGGATCAGTCCACATAGTCGAAGTCTTCACCATTGAACCCTTTAATTGTTCCAAATCTTCTGGCACCAAATCTGCAACACATGTAGACTGCTGGAATATGCAATAGAGTCAATAATAAAGTCATCATTATTTATTTCGTTTAAGTTTGTATAAGTTCTATGCTAGGATTGCATTAGTTTTTTAATATTTTTAGATTGAGGAAAAATCTTGTTGCATGTGTCAAATAATAAACACCAAAAGATACCCGATAGTTTGCCAGGCTAAGTGACAACTGTCTTCTTTGTTCTTGCTCTATTTTTTTCCTTTTCTTTGCTCTATTATCCTAGACTATGCTCTTTTTTTCTCGGCCATATCCTTGACGTATTTTTAGAGTACAAAATGATACACATTTATGGCGTGCGTCGCAATCTCTTCTCCCCATTCCTCCCCATTGCGATTGTTTTACGTCAAAGGCAAGCTCTGTCGTGCAACACTTCTTGTGTGGGAGCTTATTCAGGCGAACGGACGGTGCTCGACCAATTGGAAGTTGGAACGACCGACTTGATGGGGAATTCGGATGAGCAGACCAAGATGAAACCGGTGAAGATGAACAGATGACAAGACAATGGTTTGGTCGCTCGAATCGATAGTGGCTAACCTCACTAATCGAGATCGAAGCTGAAAAGAAGGAGCTCCTCTATAGCGCTCGCTGCGGCGCAATTCGCCTGAGCCACCTGAAGAGTGGCTTCATGGACCGCTTCAACAAGCGGCCCAACATTTTCTTTCTTTCTGCGTTTTTTAAATCTGATTTTTTTTTAATATGAACATTTTTCAAAATCTTTACAAATTTAAAATCTATTTTTTTTTCGAAATATGAACTTTTTATGAACAATTTTTCAAAATATGAACAAATTCATGAATCTAAACATTTTCTTAAATCTGAACATTTCAAATTCTTTTTTTTCAAATCTGGAATATTACTAATTTCGAAAAATATTTTAAAATACGATTATTTTGAATCCAAACATTTTTCAAATCTAAACATTTTCAAAACTCGGAGCATTTTTCAAAACTAAACTTTTTTCAAAATCCGAACAATTTTTGAAATAGAAAAATAAATGATAAGAAAAAAAAAAGGAAAGCAGAAAAATTACAGAAAACAAAAAAGAAACAAAAATACGAAATGTGCTAGCCCACTAGGTAGCACCTTCGTCCTACGGTGCTTCGCCTCCACGCCGTTAATGGGGGCTATATAGGATTTACCCTGAAAAGGCCTTCGATGAAATTTGGAGCCCCTGCATGGTACACCGTAGGGTTGCCCGTCGCCCATGCCGCCTGAAAGATGTTAGGTGGGCCTGGCACATTTGCTTATGTTTGTTGCTGAGGTATTTTACTTTTTAGTTTTTATAAGTTTTTTGTTCTCTTTTTTCTTTTCTTTTTGTGTTTCTAAAATTCTAAATATATTTTAAAATCTAACATTTTTGTAATCTAATTTTTTTAATCCGAACATTTTCACTTATGAACAATTGTGAAATTTGAACATTTTTCAAAATCCTAAAAAAGTGAAAAATGGGAAAAAATTAAAAATTAAAAAAGAAAAGAAAAACGAAAATGAGTAACAAAAGAATCAATTGAAAAGAACCGATAAATCGGAACAACCCAGAAAAGAACCAATAAGCGTGTGTTTGGTTGCTGTATCCATATGGATGGGTTGGGATCATCCACGTTTTCAGGATTGGAATTTTGGATGGTCCAGTTATCAGCGTTTGTGTTGTTTGCAGGGAGAGGTAGAGGATGGAGAAGAGATTCCCCTAATCTCGGCCGGAGCTTGAGGCGGGCGGGCAAGCTTAAGGCGATGGGGAAGGTGGTCAACCTTGAGCGGCGGCCGGACTTGGACAGGGTGCTGGCACGGCGACGACATCCCATCTTGACGGGAACGAGCAGATTAGCGGCGGAAGTGGTCATCCTCAACCTCGGCGGTGACTGCGTCGAAAGAAAAGAGAGAATAGCGACGAGAAGGGAGAATAATTAGCGATTGGAAACGTGGTTACGAAAACGCGGACCAACAGGTTCGGCCGAATTTGGGGGATTTAGTCAGCATCTAGAGCAAATATTCTCCTCGTTTAGGGGGTTCCATCCACGCATCTTAGGGCATCTCCAGTCGTTGGCGCCCTCCAGGATGAAAAACGATCCGTCCTGGTGGCAAAATTCTTCCGCCGGCTGAAAAAAGTCCCTCGGAGGGCATCTTCCCAGCCGCACCCCACCCCAACACGAGCACATGAAGTCAAGTCAAATAAAATCACCACGGCCCCGGCCCTTCCTCCTCCTCCCCGCGGCCCCGTCCACCACGCACTTCCACCGCCTCCCCTCGATCTCACCGCGGGCGCCGGCGTGTCGAGCCTGGGCGTGGGCTCGGCGAGGGTGGCCCGCATGGCCTCGTGCACCGTGAAGCGCGCATCGGGTGGCGAGGGGGGCGGCGCCATGATGATGGGCTGCGTCGGCTGAGGTCCGATTGATCCCCACCGCCGGCGCCATGTGCTTCCCGCAAGGCCGGGCTGCCGGGGGCGAGGCTGCGCGCGAGCTGTCGCGACGGGCGTGCAAGGGCGGAGTGGTTGGAGAGAGAAAAGAAACGGCGAGGAGTGACCCCGTCTGCTTCTTCATCCGCCGGCGTCACAAGGTGGCAGGCGAGCAGGAAGCTGAGCAGCGGAGGGCGGCGCCGGAGCGGAGCTGGGGGAGGAGCGGCGGCGTGCCGGGCGGCGGCGCGAGGAGCAGGGCGCCCTGCCTGTCCGGTGCTTGGGGAGGAGAGAGAGAGAGAGGAGCAGTTGGTGGGAAGAAAAGGAGGAGAGAGAGAGGAGCGGTGGGAGGGGACAGAAAAAAGGAGAGAGAGCGCGCCGGTGGCTGACGGTGGACCCGTTTTGCATGCAAAATTAGCGTCGGTGCCCCAGCAGCCCCCAGCGCGCTGGGTTTGGCCTGGGGTGCGCCGGCGCTGTTTGGAGCTCTTAGGGGGCTATGGGGGCATGGCTGGGAGAATTTCGGCGCTATTTAGCTAAAAATTGTCATGGGGCTCTTGGGGGACGACTAGAGATGCCCTTATAACAAAACACATGCATATTGGGGATGGATCCATCCGATACACTTTTAGGTCGGCATCCAAACGAACGATGAGGCGCGACCGCGTGATCGTATCCCGCCGTATGACCCACCTACCCAGGCCTGCTACGACCTACTCCGGCCGACAGGCGTCCAACAGCCCAGGTGATGCCGGCCCGCTCCTAGTTTGTAGTGCCAACGCAGCTGCCAAGGGCGAATCCTAGTTGATGACCAGGTCGGAAGCTCTTCGCTCCCGCACACCCCTTCGTGGGCCGGCCCAATAAGGTACTACCTCCAGTTTTCGGTTTCTGGGCTTTTCGGTTCTTTTCTATTTCGTTTTTTGGTTGTTTTTTCTTTCTTCTTTTTCGTTTTTCCTGTTTCTTTTCCGTTTTCCTTTTTTTAGCTGTTTCTTTTTTCTTTCTTCTTTTCTGTTTTCTTTATAGATATTATTTTAAATTTTCATTCTTCTAAAAATGTTCAAATTTAAAAATATTCAGATTTTAAAATTGTTCGTATTTGAACATTGTTCAGATGTGAAAAATGTTCAATTTGAAATTTGTTCATATTTCGAAAATTGTTCAAAAATCGATTTCGTTCACCGACCTTTTCTGTCCACTTTCAAAATCGTTCAAAAATAGTTTTCGTTCACCATCATTTTCTGTTCATTTTTAAATCGTTCAAAAATAGTTTTCGTTCACCGGCCTTTTCTGTTCACTTTTAAAATCGTTCAAAAATAGTTTCTGTTCACCGCAATTCTCTGTTCATTTTTTCAAATCGTTCAAAAATAGTTTTCGTTCACCGCCATTTTCATTTTTTTGTGTTTTTTGGTTGTTTCTTTTTTCTTTTCTGTTTAGATAGTATTTTAATTTTTTGTGTAAATTATCATTTTTCGGAAAATGTTCAGATTTGGAAATTGTTTAGATTTGAAAAATCATTCAAAATAATTTCCGTTCATAGATTTTTTCTGTTCGCTTTTTAAAAATTGTTCAGAAATAATTTCCGTTCATAGTCTTTTTTCTGTTCACTTTTCAAAATCGTTTAAAAATCGATTTCGTTCATCGGCCTTTTCTCTTCACTTTTAAAATCGTTCAAAAATAGTTCCGAACATCTCGTATATGACCGTCGAAACGAAAAAATTACAACATGGAAGTTGTGTGAAACGTGGATATTAACCTACTCGTCAAATGATATTTTAAATGGTCAGCAGAGTGCGACGAATTTGATAAAATTTGTCTAAAAAAATTGTGAACATCGATTCAAAATTGAGAAATTATAATCGAAGTAAATCAAAACTGAGTACAAGAATGAAACCTAATCATGGAGACGCATAATTTTCGTGTAAAAAATATTTTAAAATAGTTTGAACGTAGACGTCACATGTAATTTCTTAGGTGCAAGAATCAGCCTCTCTGGATGAAAGGATCGTAATAATAAGGAAACATAAAATGGGAACCATATACGCACGAAAAGGACCCAGAACACCAAAGTGGGTCGAGGCCCAATATCGCCAGGGGGTGTGCGGAGCGTTGTTTGCTCCGCCTAGGTCGATAGGTAGGAGCTCCCGCTGCCAAGGCTAAGGCCTACTCGAAAATTTGGGCGGCACTTCTGAGAGCCCGGACTTAGTCTAGAGAAAGTTGATCACGAGTAGGACACCGATCCCTTGCAAGTCAGAAAAAAAAGTTCCCTCGTTGCTTTCTTCTCGCGCCCGCACGGTGGGCAACTCGCCGGGACTCGGTGGATGCGGCGCCGCCGCGTCTCGAGTACGCCGGCCGGGGCAAGCGTTGGATGCCGCCGCCGAACGGAGCCGATGGAGGCGTTCCTGCAATCGCCTTCCTCGCCGCCGGTCCAGATCAATCGCAGACCCTCGGAGACTGCTGCATCGGAAGATCGCCGCCCTGCCCGACCATCCCCACCTCTTCCGCACCTCCGTATGAGACGAACCCCCAGTGTAATCTAATTTTTTTTTGGATGGTCACCGGGGTGGGGGTGGGGGGGTGGGGAGTTAATCCCCACCTGAAGTGTAATATAATTCCCTTATTGAGTCGCCAGAAATTTATGTAGAGCTTCACTCAATTCCTCATGCATGTTCCTGCAGGGACACCGATTCTAGATACAGAAAAGAGAATATCCAGGTTGCTTCAGAGTTCCGCTCTGAGCAGTCCAGGAGAATTGCAAAGGCAGCACTGGATTACTACAACAAAAAGAAGAAGGTGCGTGTGCTCTATAATCCGCTCGCTTGTTTGAGCTCAGCGTCTAATGTTGTAGGTAAAATTAACTGTCACGAGTCATGTCCTCTCCTCTTTCTTTTGTCCAGATAAAGTTTGAGCTCTTGGATGTCCGGCCTGTCAACTTCGTGCCTACTAAATGGCGTCCTTACATGCACATCAATTTCGTCGCGAGATCCAGCAAGGAGGGTTCACAGGAACAGCTATTCTTTGCCGAGCTGTATTTGTGTGGCAAAAGGCGGACTCCAAGTGGCTACTCTGTCATAATCTGCGAGCCATTGGTCTGCAATTCTACTACTCGTGAGTTTCCTGCCTCGAGCACTTCTCCTCGATAGAATCTTTGTCGCCTCTAATAACCTTGCAAAGTAGTTTCTCAAGTAGAACGAGCACTTCTTTTAAATATTTATTAGTTGTTTATGTGTCAGCTAGAAATTTTATACTGATTTTCATCATATTTACTGTGTATATCCGACAACTGAGGCCAAGCATATTGTGTAGTTAGCTGTGTTTGGTAATTTGGTTTGACTGAGTTCCACATGTTTTGCTTAGCTTGAGGAATGTATAGCAAGAACTGAGACGTGCTTCTGCATATCTAATCCACTAGAGAGCGTGCCCCCATGTAGTTCTTCACCAGCTCCTTGTTGCATTTTGACTTGCATTGATACAAATATGAAAAAAATTAGACAGTTGTATATATGAACTTGTAACACTGGTATGCAGGGCTATAACATGTATGGAAAAGAATAAAAACATTCACTGGACCTCTTCTACTACTACTACTACAAAGTTGAAATGTTGAATTACTTGGTCTTTATTTCTCATCATGGGATGAACTCTAGGATGATCTGTCCATTGGTGGTATTTGCCGGTTGTTTTCTGAACATGTCATCGTTGTTTGTGTTGCAGCTGGACTTGCAGATATCGAAAAACCTGCTGGTAACTCGGCGGTGAGGAAGAATCTTGACTTCACTTATTGCTATGCGTGTGATCACAATATGCTTCATCCCAAGGGTGCAAATTATGTTGGCGGGCATTGTAATGTTCCAGGCATTTACAAAGGCGTTGCAATGCTGTAGACATAGATGAGTGGCTACTGTTAAGAGATTGCACAGACAAAAAACATATAAACTGTACACCGTGAGACACGGAGTGCATGGTGAGATGCCGACGGTGGCGAGAGGCTGTTCTGCATTTTCTGGGTTGTTAGCTGCATGTACATGTGTGTCCGCGTTGTGCGGTGCCTAGAGAGATTCTAGGAGAAGATCAGGCCACTGCAGTTTAGTGAGCGAGTGGCACAAAGTCAGTGTTGTGTGCATGTGTTATGTAAATAGTTTACTCATGTTTGCTTTGAGAAAACAGAACAGAGAGAAGAAAAGTTGGTTGTGTAAGGCGGCCGACACCAAAATCTGTTGTTCCAGTGTATGTTGAGCTCAAGGTAGAAGAAGGATTAGTCAGGTCTGGGAGGGAACACAGAGATAGCTCTTATTGCCTTCTCTCTAATAATAATTGTAAGGATTAATAACAACCTCAACAATATAATTAGGGAAATTATAACTGAGCACTCTATGAGGCATCTGACGCCATCATCTATTTTTGCAGCCTCATAACGCGTCATAGAGATTTTGCCCGTGCGATACACATTGCTGAATGTCTCAGGCCTGGAGGTAAATTAATTTGGTCACTAAGCATGTAAGGCCTGGAGGAAGTTCTCCTAACATTGCACTGGAAGCTATGCCAAATCTCAATAAGCATGTAAGGAATGTCCCAGGTCACTAAGCATGTAAGGAATGTCCCAGCCTCCCAGGTCACTAAGCATGTACGGAATGTCCCAGGCCTGGAGGTAAATTAAGATGGTGCTCTTAATTTGGCCAGCATTGCACTGAAAGCTTGGCATACAAGAGGCAACCAGTAACTCATATGCTGACTAAATTATCATCTGATGCAATGGTTTCTTCGAGACGTGCATCTAAAATATGTTCTGAAACGACAACCTACCCACCGCACCCCGTGCCTCCCCGCTTTGTAGAAGGTCCTTTGACAGGTTTTCGCTCCCCACGCTACATGGCAGGAACAAATGTTATGTCTTACTGTGTCCTAACGCCGACGTGATACCTTCAAACGATCTGCCTGACCGCAGCGCAGAGAGGGTCTAGTAAAAAATTCTTGCTACAAAAATCTGCACAGAAAACTGTAAAATTAAAAAGATATAAATGGATCATATAATATTCTATAACGCCTTTTAAATTTTGAATCTCACTAGGCTAGGATAGGCAATAATCCATCATGATAAGGATTCCCTATTTTTGGATTACAAAATATGGAATGATATATCTAAATGATATCCGTGTAACTAATGCATTCTAGTAAGAAATAGCCTTAATTACATTCAATATTTTTTGTGGTGGTTTCCCTTCTCTCTATATGTACTGTATATATGTGTGCGCATGATACAACAAACATAAGACGTTGTACTGTGAGGAGCACCAAACAAGCATCTAACATTGCATTGCAACATGGACAAGTACATGAACTTCTTCCATGCAGGGACCATACTCTCGGTTCATCTCCTGTGTTTTGCAATCCATGCACAGTGTAAGTGGCATATGACTGCACAACTTATAACCATACTTTTTTACTTTTGTATTTCTAGTACTTTTCTCTATAATCAACTGTTGGTAGAGAGGTTTTGAGTAATATTTCTTCTCTGAAAGTGCTTATAGTTTCCTATGTCATGGTATTTTGTCTACAGTTCTATGTCCTTTATAGTTAATCGATTGATAGATTTATGGATATATTAATGGGTTGTTTTGTATCCCGTAGGCCAAATCATGGGCCACAAGGAAAATGATAAGATCAGTTTACCAAACGGACTATGCGCCCAAAAAAAGGAATATTCGGAATGCAAACACGATTCGTTTTGTTTTTGCTGTTTACTGACCAACAAGTGCTATCTTTCAATGGATGCTTGCAATAGTCAGTGTGATAAGCCTTCTTCATCAAGCAGCGAGGTTTCACCGAAACGTGTTCTGTCACTAACTCATCCAATATACTTATGAGTAAAATATTGTAGCGCTATAGGTGGCCAGTATTCTCGACGTTAGCGCTACCACATGTCACTTTCCCTTTTGTATGCGTTTTTTGGCCGCACGAATAACATATTTTTATGCTCATTGCATGACACGGAGCAATACATGAGTCAGATTGTGCACACCGTGTCATTTCATAACGTCATCTTCATGAATGAGAAAATGAGGGGATTTAATAACCTCAACACGTATTGTATGAGACATACTCCTTAAATTGAGAACATGTTCCGGTAGGACACTATGAGGTCCACGCATAACACCATGTCCCCAAAACTGTTCTCATTTAGTTTTATTCATATCCCTATGTCTATATACACGCGAAACATGGTCATTCACCAATGAATATGCTAGTACGGTATTCGTATACTTGCTCACAGGAATTCGAACAAGGTAATAATCATTGTAGACTTAAATATGGAGCCTCATAATTAAGTCATACCCTTACTAATCAATACAAGCGGTATTATGCAAGGACCATTATACAATACTAGCAAGAAGCCCGTGCGTTGCTATGGCTAAACCAATTTAGACCTAGATATGCAAATAATATTTTTCTCTCTCAAAATCAAGAAGTCCAGAAGATGAACTGCAACATCAGACCACTGGCTCCCATCTTTCTCTCAAATCTTCTAAAAAGCAGTTTCGTGGAGGCGGTCAAAATGACTACATGATCTACTCGTGTGCATAAATTTAGCAATCTAGACTAAGCATAGATTTCCCGAGTCGCACACACCTTGTATTGTGGGATGTGGCTAATATGATGGATTTATCGAATCTTATGTGTGAAGTGTACAACCTATGCATAGTGTAAATCTATTCGAATAGACGTGCCCGCGGTCAAGAACAACTAGGAGGGGCCACACTAAGCTTTGAAATGACTTTTGAATTGAGAATATGATTTGGAATCGAGAAGTTGGTATGGTACCATGGTTGTGCTACCAGAATGGATGATGGGAGGCGACGACATGTTGATACTCATCCTTGACATATAACCCACGAGTATTTTGACCTAGTTGCTACTACAAGAAGGTTTTACCAAACATGTTTTGAATTAAGTTTTTAAACTGTCTTATGCCATATCTACAAGAAAATTAGCTTTTGGGGAAAAAGCTTAGCAGAGAAGTGTTGCTTCTTTGGACTAAGTCCTTGCATATATATATTCTCGTATATTGCCTCCAAATACATTCAACGTACTCACCTGGCTTTGTTCTTCCTAGCTCTTAACTTGGTCAGACACCGAAGATTAGAGCATGGAATTGAAGATGATGATAAAGTGATGTCTATGCGAGCTAGGACGTTTCCGAATCAGCTTCCTATAGGGTTAAGGCATGTTGGCTCAGGCCCAAAGATGCTCATGTTGTTTCCGCTGCAAGTTTTCTATTGAATTTCATGTATTCTACAAAAATGGTCACAATTATATAAGTAGTATTCGATGTGTATAGATGTTCTTATGATATCAGTCTAATTGTGCTCACCAACACATTGACCATGGTATCGCTGTTTTAGGGATAAAGGTTGTTTCTGACAGCTAGTCCCGGCTCACCACATACAGAGAGGGTCATCCTCGTGCAATGGTTTCCTAGCGACATGCACCTCCAATATGTTGTGAAATGGTGAGGGTCCTCCACCATGCAATGGTTTCTTCGTGACATGCACCTCAAATATTTCTGAAATGATAGCCTAACCACCGCACCCCACTCCTCCCCGCTTTGAACAATGTAGAAGGTCATTTGACAGATTTTCGCTCACCACACTACATGGCAGGAACAAAAGTTACATCTCACAGTTCCATGTTACCGCCGCGATACGTTCAAACGATCCGCCTGACCGTCGTGCAAAGAGGGTATAAAATTATCGCTACAAAAATCCACACACTAAAAACTAAAATTAGAAAGATATAAATGGATCATATAATACTCTTCAAAACCTTTTAAACTTTGTGTCTCACTAGGCTAAATATAGGTGATAATTTATCATTCCCCTATTTATGTACTATGAAATATGGAATGATATATCTTAATGATATCCGTGTGTAACTAATGTATTCTATGAAATAGCCTTAATTACATCCAATATATTTTGTGGTGGTTTCCCTTCTCTCTCTGTGTACTGTATATATGTGTGTGCATGATGCGTGTATACAACAAACATCTAGAGTTGCATTGTGCCGACTACATGGACAAGTGCATGAACTCCTTCCATGCAGGAACCATACTCTCGGTTCTTCTCCTATGCTTTGCAATCCATGCACAGTGTAAGTGGCCTATAACTGCACAACTTATAACCATACCTTTTTCGTTTGTATTTCTAGTACTTTTCTCTATAATCAGCGGTTAGTATAGAGGTTCTGTTTGTATTTCTAGTACTCTTCTCTATGATCTAGATCCTTCGTGGGACTGTTTTATTTTTTATAGTCTCTGTGCTTTTTTTATTTTGGCCTCGGCCGTATCATGTTTGCTTCTTCTATATCAATATGAAGACAAAGCTTTTGTCCCGTTTGAAAAAATAGTATAGAGGTTATGTGTGATATTTCTTCCTGGAAGTGCTTATAGTTTTCTATGTCATGGTATTTTGTTTATGGTTGTATGTTACTTTATAGTTAATCAATGGATATATTAATGGGTTGTTTGTATTTCGTAGGCCAAATCATGGGAGACAAAGAAAATGATAAGATCAGTTTACCAAACGGACTATGCGCTTACAAAAAGGAATATAAGGAATGCAAGCATGATTCATATTGTTTCTGTTGTTTACTAACAGACGATTGCTATCTTTCAATGGATAGTTGCAATGATGAGTGTGAGAAGCCTTCTTCATCAGGCACTAAGGTTTCACCGAAACGTGTTCTGTCACCAACTCATCCAATATAGCCTATAGGTGGATAGTATCCTCAATATTAGCACTACCACGTGTCATTTTCCCTTTCGCAGGACGTTTTTGGCCGCACGAATAACATATGGTATGCTCATTGTATGACGCAGAGCAATGTATGTATGGGTTCGATTGTGCACCCTGGTTATTTCATAGCGTCATCTTCATGAATGTGAAAATGAGGAGAATTTGTAACCCCGGGACGCATTGTATGAGACATACTACTTAAATTGAGAATACCATGTTCCCGTAGTGTCCTACGAGGGTCACTCATACAAGTAAATATTGCCCATAATTACTTGTTCCCTAGTAAAGAGGACAAGCCCTCGGCAACTAAAGGAAAGAGGTAGGGTGATAAAGGGTCGCCTTGTATTAGGGCACAAGCCTCTCGACAGTCCAGAATTTCTCAAAAGCTTCCCATTGAATTTAAAAGTGAAATTTACTGACTTAACACATGTCATTATCCACTTAATCCACTTTTCTGCGAATCCAAATTACTTCAAAACCAATCAACTCTGTCATATGCCTTCATGAGATCAAGTTTGTAAGCACACAACTTTCCAGGCTTCCAGCTTTGTTAGACTCTTTCTTCAATGGATACATTCAAACGCGGTGATCGCATTATAAGTGCTCATACAAATCCCGGGTGGAAACACTTTGCGTTTCTAAGAAATGTGATATATTACGAGTCATTCTTTGCAAAGTACTACTGTATGATACTTGAGGCCTCCAAACTTCCACCAACTGACGATGTCCAACTTTTCATTTGTTACCGGGATCGTAGCATCTTCCAAATATAAGTCCAGTTCAATCCACACACGAGAGTAGACAGGCAGCTATCTTTGGGGGAGAAAGACATGTATGTCCGTGTTACATCGAATGTTATTTTTCTCTTAGCCAAAACAACGGGATTCAAGACGATTTACGAAGATTTTCTCTTAGCCAAATTTTACGGATAATTTTTTTGAAGATTTTCCTAGCCCAGATTCAAGACGATCCTTCAGCTCTTACCCGCCAGAGAACCAACAACAGATTGTACGAAAAAAAAAACTAAGAACAGATTACGGTCCTCGGGTCAAACCGTCCACGTGGCGTGCAACCATTGGCTACGCACCAACTCGATCGGCTGGCCCCACGCGAGAACGACTTGACCGCAGCTGTCTGCTAGCGCCAGTCTCCGTCCGGGCAGGCGACGACCACGACCTGTCAATCGCCGTCGCCCGGCCCTGCCCGCCGGGTCAACTTGGATCGTCTTGCACGGCCGGTGACTGCACCATCTCCGGTCACGATTCTGTCCAGTCTCCAGTTCAGTGACGGACACCGTGCGCGCATACAAACCGCAGACAATTTCTCCATCTTTTCCATCGCTATTCCACTTGCGTTTCTGCGTCTAGACTAGTGCTTCTCTCGTCTCCATCGATTGATCTTTCCCCGGCTTGTAAGCTCAGCTAGTGGTACTTCACTCCCGCCGGCCGGACTTGAAACAAATCGAGGAACGTTCCATCACAAGCACACAGGACACAGCCGGCATCATGGCGAGGCTGCTCCTCTTCGCCGTCCACGCCGACCACAGTACCGGCTCCACAGCGGCGGCGGCAGCACCTCTTGTCCAGCTTCTCCTCGCCGCCCTCGTCGTCGCGGCGGTCGTGGTCTCGCTCTGCACCAGCAGCACGCACGCCAAGCTGTGGAAGCAGCGTGGGGCGACGACGGCGCCGGTGGTGAAAACAGACGGGGGCGGCACCTCTGTAAGCCGGAAGCAGTTGCTCGCCGCGAGCCTGAGCGGGATCAGCGGCAAGGCAGCGGCCATGGCCAAGATGGTGTCGTGGAACAGGCGGTCTCCGGCGCCGGGCAGCAGCGACGACGAGGAGGCGGCGGTGGAGGACGAGGAGGAGGCCGTGTGGAGGAAGGCGATCATCATGGGGGAGAAGTGCCGGCCGCTCGAGTTCTCCGGCCACATCGCCTTCGACTCCGACGGTAACCAGCTGCCGCCGGCGACGGCCAAGACCGACGACGTCGCCGCCGAGAATTAACATCGTCGACATATGAAGGTGTATTTTGGCGTCAATTGGTTTCAGGTTTAGTTGTGTTTCCTCGATTTTTGGCATGCTCTACATGCATGTACGCGCGCAAAGATAAGATTGGCGCGTCTGGTGCAAACACGTACCTGAGACGAGAAAAGGTGAAACGCCTTGAGTGCATTGGCTGCCGAGTACTTCAGATACAGTTGCAATTGCAGAGCGTTTATTTTTTGGCAAACACTTGTAGGGTATCTGAGCTTTCATACATGCATATCATGCAGAGTGTCTTTTTTTTTTCAGCAAACTCATACAGATTATTTCTGTGTATTACTTACTTATTTTCGCAGGAATTTCTCCGTGTACTTTTTATTAGATTCTTCACAGTTTACTTTTTTTTTTGAGAACTTTCACGGAGTACCAATACTATTACAACTGACGTCCAAACAAATTAGGCCTTTATTTAAACTAGTTGGTATGTACGTGCAACGCACGTTTTCATAATTAAAGTAGTCAATTTACAAGTACAAAAATATAATATATATACCAGGGTGTATGTGCATTACTTTTTTTACACTTTAGCTTTGATCCTAAATTTTATATCGCAAAGAGATCCATGATTACGTAAGCATCATGAAGCACATAAACCTCAGACACAAGCCAACGAAACTGGTGCACGGCGATAAAGACATGTTCATTGGGTGGCTTGTCGGTACAAATTATGTCATAACCTCAATGTCACACATGTATCCTCAGCCCCAACTTCAGTGGCAAACACTATCTCGGGCATCATCGCCTGTATGTGGAGGGAAAGAGGAAGAGCACACTGAGTACAGTGGACATGAAATTGGCGCCATCCTCGTCGCTGCTGTCACTGAATATGCCATGTGCTCACCGGGATTCATATGGTGCTCCCTAAAGCTACACCCGCTGGAAAGGAAGGAGGAGCTTGAGACTCTGAGAGCGTCACACTTGTGTATATAGAACCAGACTAATACTCTGTTCACTCAATTTAGCTTGTGTACATAGATCTCATGAAATTTATTAAGGTCAAGCCTGACCCTCTCTCACTTCTCCCTCTTAGCCATCAATAAATCAGAAAATACTATACGCCTACAAAAGTTCAGAGATGTCATGAAAAGTAGATTAACTTCCAATGTATCTTTACTTCTTTAAACAAATCGGTATGGAGGTTTCACCAGGTAGCCTGATGGACCGAATCGCATTATCTGCAAGGAATAGAAAACATATATTTAGTAAACAATCCACGGATCAAATGGGCAAACAATCATATAATATTGGAAATAAAACACCAACTTTGGTAAATTTTATGACAACACAATTGTAAATCATCTGTCAGTGTTTTCCTTATATCCAGCAACAATTTATAATATACCATACTCCAAAATTCAGAGACCTCTTGAAAGGTGACCTGAACTTGTACAGTCCTGCTGATGCTTCTACTTAGGATAACAGGTGCACCACCATTCAAATAACCATCAAATAAATGCAGAGTATTACAGAATAAACATATTGAGTTTATGAAATAAATGCAAGTTTTTTTTGTCACTTGAACTATTCTGCAATACTCTGCTCAATAGATGAACTCAGAATGTTTATTTGGCACACAAGAATTAAAACTTCATGTTCCCTAAGCTATAACCCAGTCCTGAAGGACACGCCAAATTTCAGTAGAGCAATAAGGACAGCTCGGAAGAATGTCAAATAGAATTCACAAGCATGTTGCTGGCAGCGGCGATTGCAACCGCGGTGACGACAGGGCACTACTGCACTGTGAGCAGATTGGAATAGAGAGTCAACGCCAAGATTTGGAAGCTCGCTCAATGGCCTAGCACATGCGCATTTTATCAAACACATGGATCCTAAGATATAGAGGAAGTGTCAGCCAGTAAATATGTAGTTTAGAAGAGCATGGACCCGAATAAACAGATTACCCGTTGCAATATCTTCAAAAAAATATATGTTGTCGATGGCTAGTCCAATAGCATCACGCCCAGCTTCCTTCCTCCTCGCCCGACTGCTTCACTACTATCATGTGTCACCAATCCAGCTTGCAGGAGCCTACTTGTTCAGTGTACCACTAATTCAGTTTCCGTGTGAAACCTCCTAGGCTCACCACGGACTGAGAGTAGTAGACACGTGCGTGTGGGTGCTCGCGCGTGTGGCTGCGCCGCCGACGGAGACGCCGGTCATGCACGCGCATGTGCTCAGGTTCCTAGCCGAGCCTCGTAGCTGCGCTGCACGCGGTGATATGCGTCATGGCCGTCATTGGTGTCGCACTGCTGCTCTTCTCCCAGGTCAGATCTCGGTACAGACGGCGGAAGGATTAGCGAGTTGGTGTCACACACTTCGGCGGCGGCAGTCTGGTTCCGCCACGGCTGGAGCCGCTCACTCACGCGAGGCGGAGGCCGGAGGAGCCCGCTGCCAGAGGGATTCACGCAAGGCGGCCGCCAGAGGGTCTGGCGCAAGGCCGATGCCGGGCACTCACGCGAGGAGGAGGCCGGAGGAGCCCGCTGCCGGATGGACTCACGCAAGGCGGCGGCCGACCCAGCCCGTGGCCGGAGGAGCAAACTTGGGATTTGAGTAGGGGCGGGCAGGCAGGCGCGGGCTTGGGATTTGAGGGGTGGGTCGCCTGGGCAGGGAGCCATTGAGGCGCTCGGGGTCATGGTGGACGGGATAGGGAGCGCCGTGCCCGAGTGTGGGGCGGACGCGGGGAACCGGCGCGGGATCCGGACCAGCAGCAGCGACACCCTACGCCGGAGCTCGGAGGACTGGAGGAAGCCGTCGAGGAAAGTGGAGAAGCGGGTGGCTGCGACGGCGCGCAGCGGACCACCGGCCCCGTCAGGAAGTTCGGTTTTTTAATTTCTTTTAGGGTGGCAAATCTCGTAATTATCACGAAACGAAATAAAACGAACCGGTATGATGGCATTAGCAGTATTATGTGATTTGGTGGGAGGGTAAAACGGGCAAAAGTGGATTTGTGTTGAGTTGTCAAACATTGGAGCGATCTGAACCGTTGGCCAAATATTTAAGGGCTCAGATTCAATGTATCAACACAAGTTTGCTCTTTTAATAGTAGTATAGATTAAATGGCCTATTGGGCTTATACAAAATGGGCCATGAAGGTGGTGCCTGCACACTGGGCCGTCGGTGTTACAAAAAAGAAAACATAGAATCTAGAAATTTCGTTTACAAACTTCCTCATAAATGAAATGAGCTTGTGCTTCCATTGGCTCTCTAAAACTTGTTAATGCACCGCGTGTACATTTTATGCATTACACGACTTTTACGTGAAGCATGTGAGTACTTTCAGGTCCAAGATGTGTACTTTCAAATGTTGGTTGCATAATTTTTTTGAACATCATCATTCTGTAAGTGTTCTCTGAAATGAAGTTTTAAATGTTATGCTCGTAGCCATTCATTTCCAACACTTCACTTCAGGTGATTTTGTGGACAAAAATCTTTGATTCTTTGTTGGGTCATCGAAGTACGCATATAGAAAATCAAAAAAAAAAAAGTACGCATATAGAATATCAATAGCTTAAATTTAGATAGCCCTCTTTTGACCATACACCAGTGACAAGAATGGTCAATGGAACTATGTATACATTACTTGCATCGGGAAAACAATCATGTAGCTTGAAGGAACCTTGAAGAAACATCAACTCAACATAGAGCTCATTGCCACCAATGTCAGATTTTCCATCTTTTACGGGTAGAATAAAGATTATCACTATAAGTTTTCAAGCTCTTGTGTTATCCAATGACTGCAGTGTTTCAGAGTTAATAAGAACCACAAAAATCAAGTAATTGTCATATTGTTCAAAACTCTATTTGAACAAGGAGACGACTTAATCAACAATAGGTATAAAGCCGATTCTTAAGGATTCCCCTGCAAACCATGTGGCAAAATTTGTGCAATTTGGTTTCTCATAGGATTAGCTCTTTATTTTAATTTCTCATCATTTACATAATATTGTAGCTATATCCGTCACAAGTGGAATTTTTTGGTTATCTACAATGCTTCTAAGAAACCAGTTTCCCTATAGCCCTTAAATAAAGGATTAAGCCCATGTACTTTCTCAATAGCAACATCATTAAGCATATTCTTTGCTTGGAAAAAAAATTCTCACTGACGTAATAACAACCAATACCTCATACCAAATGATTATTGCCACTATAAATCATACTCTCCAAGTTCATTTTTGGCAAACCTAAAGTATCAATGCCTGCGTGTACGTCATTATCAGATTCAGATATGTATTAAAAGAAACAAAATCTATTGGATATAGCCAAAGCCCTAAGGAATTGCATCATTCTCAATATAAATTGTGTGTACCTGAAGTAGATCCCCTCAATGTATGCACATTGAAATTTGATAGATTTAATACTTTCAACACAACTCTCCCAACATATAGTTGATACTGACATGAGAGTCAATCATGCTACGTTATATTTCAGAATCTGCAATTTGTGGCAGAATTAACAAACTTTGTGTACATATGTTGATGATTCCAAATAAGTATTTACTCTAAATTAGTATTGCCCATATCACAAAGTGTCAAATGAAAGTTGTGAAACCCACAAACGGAATAGAAAGCTCTAGGATTTACATTTGTAATACGACAAACATGTTCTTGAATAATAGTCTAATTCGTCCAACATCTCTACCAAATCTAAGAAAATACCATTGCTATCTTCATACAGTTTGTTGTTAGTAACACAAAAAACTAGATTATACTTGGCAAGAAATTTTACAGTGCAAACCATTCTAAGAAAGGTCCTTTCTTTCTCAAGTTGTCCCTGAGAAGCTTTATAAACAGTTTGATGCTTTTTCTAACTGACCCAAAAATGCCTTTTTGTAAGTAATTCGCATCCAAAGAAAAATACTATATCAGAGTTCTTTAGATTTACATGGTATGATCTTCCACTAACTCAATAGTATTGAATGTCTTTGTTTGACCATCTCTATTACCATTGTAAGCAATAATATCAAGTAGAAGGGTAGAAGGATCAACTGACTGATTATCGAAGAACACTTGTGATATTTTAACAATAAACCTATCCATAGCCCCTTTTGAGATTGAACTAAATCAGGTTCTCTCTTTCTATTGTGCTTTGGGCACCACATACATTCTTTTGAAATTACATGGTTGAGATCTTGAAACACTATATACAAAACGTGAAAAAAATAAAGGCATCAATAATCTATAAATGTTGATATAATAGCTTTTTTTTTTACCAAGTAGGCGTACCATGGAACTCAGCTCGTGCCCAGCTCGAGATGCTACAGTAATTTTCCTGGCAAGAAGAGACCCAATGGACAACCGACTCTTGGCAATCTAACGATCGCACCCCATGGATGAAGTCACGTACAAGAAGACGAACTGGTGGTGAAGGCCTAGCGTTCGACTACTTGACTCCTTGTGTGGCTAACGAGTAACGCCTAAGGGCACCCATAGTGTTGCCAAAACCAAATTTGCAACCTAAGTATAGATGGCATCGTTGCCAAATTTTATTGGACATGCACAATATTATCATTTCAAAATGTACTTACATGTAGGCTACTGTAACATGGCTTGAATAAAATACTCTTCTTTATGTGGGGTTCATTTGCTACGCAAAATACGAGAGTGTGTGTTTTTTATCCTATTACGAGATTTGTCATTGGCTCTTCTAGTTGCTCCCGTGCCATATTTTTGGGCTTTTACATTTCAATTTGGCATCCCACAATGGAGAGAGCTAGTGCCACAAGCCAAATTTCCAATTTGGAACCCAAATTTGGCACACGCTGTGGGTACTCTAATCAATCGATAGGGTGGGTGCTTCGCTTGGGTCCATGGGGACTCGTCCACGACGTCGTAACCAGGTGCCGAAGCAAGCGAGATTTATATATGGGCATTTTTGCCTGCGTCGGTTCAGCCTCATAGGAAGTCAGACATGCTAGCTGATTCTGAAATTTGTAAGAGCATCTGTACTATAAAGATATGTACACATAATTGGAAATACTTATAGCAGATAGCGATAAGAATTGAAGAAGAGAAGATGAAATTGGAGTTGTATGTTGCTGATATCGTCGATGATCACAAGATCAAGATGGATGCAATGCGCTTGAAGATTAGAAAGATTAGAAAATATGTCATTAATAAAGAGAACGACGAGCTGACACTCGTCCTCGGGAATCCTGAACACACAGGACGAACATGAGGCAAAGGCGCCGATGTTCCGTGGAGGGCTGGGTTTTCGGAGTGGAATGACAGTTATAGAAGCCGTCAGAGAAAAAGGAAACAGGAGGCAGACCGGATCCAACGGCTAGAAAAAAATCACGAGGAATTGCAATGCATGTTCATGCGGCAGCAGGAGCAACTGGACACAATTAGCCAGCAAAGGGCATCTGAAAGTGCATGGGTTGCCCCATACGTGGTTTTGGTAATTAATGACAATCCTTATGGACTAATATTTGTATTAAGTTATTCTTGTATGTTTGTCCATTGGCATCGCCTGCACTCCATGTGTTGGATTCAAGATTGTATGCCATCAAGATCATTGATTTTGATGGACATATTTGATATGATCAAGAAGATGAAAAGATACAAGGTTGATCAAGACTAAGTGCAAAGAGTGGTTTGAAGTTGATCAACACACAAAGCTAAATGATATACCATGTGGGAACATATGATCCAATGGTATGGTAAGAAATTGTCCATATAGCTTTGTGAACTAACCCATTATGCGTGTGTGGCATTCCTTTGTTGGAGTTAGGTATCTCTTCATGGGATTGCATCAAAAGGAAGATTTCTTATAGCTCATGGAGGATGACGTCATGTGGTGATCGTCATAATTGGAAATACTTATAGCAGATATCGATAAGAATTGAAGAAGAGAAAATGAAATTGGAGTTGTATGTTGCTGATATCGTCGATGATCACAAGATCAAGATGGATGCAATGCGCTTGAAGATTAGAAAGATTAGAAAATATGTCATTAATAAAGAGAACGACGAGCTGACACTCGTCCTCGGGAATCCTGAACGGACAGGACGAACATGAGGCAAAGGCGCCGATGTTCCGTGGAGGGCTGCGTTTTCGGAGTGGAATGACAGTTATAGAAGCCGTCAGAGAAAAAAGAAACAGGAGGCAGACCGGATCCAACGGCTAGAAAAAAAATCACGAGGAATTGCA
Organism: Poa pratensis; assembly: GCA_947311845.1. Lineage (NCBI taxonomy): Eukaryota > Viridiplantae > Streptophyta > Magnoliopsida > Poales > Poaceae > Poa > Poa pratensis. The sequence goes on along the minus strand of CAMZMU010000103.1, from coordinate 30,175,805 downwards.
ATGCATGTTCATGCGGCAGCAGGAGCAACTGGACACAATTAGCCAGCAAAGGGCATCTGAAAGTGCATAGGTTGACCCATACGTGGTTTTGGTAATTAATGACAATTCTTATGGACTAATGTTTGTATTAAGTTATTCTTGTATGTTTGTCCATTGGCATCGCATGCACTCCATGTGTTGGATTCAAGGTTGTATGCCATCAAGATCATTGATTTTGATGGACATATTTGATATGATCAAGAAGATGAAAAGATACAAGGTTGATCAAGACTAAGTGCAAAGAGTGGTTTGAAGTTGATCAACACACAAAGCTAAATGATATACCATGTGGGAACATATGATCCAATGGTATGGTAAGAAATTGTCCATATAGCTTTGTGAACTAACCCATTATGCGTGTGTGGCATTCCTTTGTTGGGGTTAGGTATCTCTCCATGGGCTTGCATCAAAAGGAAGATTTCTTATAGCTCATGGAGGATGACGTCATGTGGTGATCGTCATCAAGGTCGAGATGTGCAAGTTCAAGATGGGCATCTAGAAGATATCATATGCTTGAAGCTTGCCACCCATGTGGAGATATTGGTCAAGTGAAGATGTGCCTATGAGAGGCTCTCCCACATTGGTGTATGGGGGAGCAACATTTGAATCTTCACCAAACAAAGCGCAAATCAAGAAAGGTGGTCCACTTGAAGAGATCAAGATCGTCATCATCTAGCTCAAATGGAATGCGCAAGGCAAAGGTATGATCTTGATAGGGTTTCCATTTTACCGGTCTCATGGTATTAGTGGGAGACCGGGTTATAGGATAGACGGCGTACTATCAAGAGGGGCTCTCAGGTGAGTAACTCGATCGCATCTTTGTGGAGAGCTCAAACCTTTGCATACTTGGCATATCATCTTTCTTGGTTCTTATTTGGCTTTTATCCATGTGAGAATTTAGAGCTTGTGTTCAGCGTCATACCAAGCTCTAGTTCATCAAAAACGGATTTCATATGCATATCTTGTTGCGTTTTTGATATTGGAGGTTTTACCGGCTTATCTTTTCTAGAGAGGTCAAACTCTCTCCTTGTGGTTTCCTCCTCACATGATGGACTATGATGTGTGTATGAATGATCTTGTAGGGCTTGTGATTATCTTCGAAACAAGCCCAAGATCATAAAAAACGGAGTCTTGATGAATATCTTGTTGAGTTTTGATGTTGGAGAATTTACCGGTTGTTCTTTTATAGAGAAGGTTTACCTTTCTACATTTGGTTTATGCTCCATTGTTGGACTATGATGTTTCTCTACATGATCTTACAGTGCTCGTTGTGGTGATTCCAACGAGACCAAGAACATCGAAAACGGAGTTCGTATGCTCAAGATATCTTCGTTTTCGTGTTCGGTGTTGCTGCAGATTTTTCCTGGCCGGAGTCTCCGGTCTGCGCGTTTCATTTTTCGTCCCAGCGGACGGCGCATGCGGTATAGGGGTCCGGAGGAGGTCCGGAAGTGGCCCGGAGTCTCCAGGCAGGCCGGTGTCTCCGGCCCCCGCAGGCCGGAGTCTCCGGTGTAAGTTTCTTGCAACGGCTCTTTTTCTAGAGACCTATAAAAAGGCTCCCTTCTTCCCCAAAGCAACCAGCTCTTCCAAGCACGATTTTTTCCCCTCTCTCACCTCCATTGTTGACCTTGGAAAGCTTGCCTCTCTCTCAATTCCTCCCATGATTCTTGCATATCTTTGAGGGAAAAAAGAGAGGAGATCTAGATCTACATTTCCACCAATCCATCTCTCCTCTAAGTGAGGGGAACCTAGTAGATCTTGATCTTGGAGTTCTTGGTGTTTCTCCTCCTTTGTTCTTCCTCTCTTACTCCCCCATAAGCATTTGTTGCTTTGTTGGAATTTGAGAGTGAAGGATTTGAGCACTTGTACTCTTGCCATTGTTTTGTGCATCGGTTTGTGCTCTCCACGAGGATTCGTGAAAGTTGAAAGTTTGTGAGCTTGTTACTCTTGTGTCTTTGGACCCTAGACGCCTTTGTGGTGGTTGAGACCTTGTGTTGTCACTTATAGCTGTTTGGGAGCCCCCAATTCGGTTGTGGGTGTGTGCCCCGGATCGTTGTTGTAAAGGCTCCGGTTTCCGCCTAGAAGGATTCCGATAGTGGAAGGTGAACCAATCCTTTGTGGTGTGGTTCATCGGAGAATAGGGTGAGCCTTTGTGGCGTTGAGATCGATCTTTGTGGTACCTCACACCTCTCCAACGAGACGTACTCCCCTAAAAAGGAGGAACTCGGGAATACATCCTCGTCTTCGCGTGCCTCGGTTATTTCTATACCCGAACTCTTTACTTATGCACTTTACATTGTGATAGCCTTCGTGCTTGAAGTATTCTATTGCTATCACCTTATTACTTGGCTTGCCTAGCATAAGTTGTTGGTGCACATAGGTGAGCCTAGTTTATTTAGGTTGTTGGCTTGTTAATTTAAACACCTAGTTTTATTCCGCAATTATCAAGCCTAAACCGAAAAAGTTTTAATCGCCGATTCACCCCCCCCCCCCCCCCTCTAGGCGACATCCTTGTCCTTTCAGCATCTGAGCGGCAGCAAGAAGATCCTGCATTCGATAGTATCGTCCCATCTCAGTTGAAAAGCAGCGTGGGTTCCACGGTGGCCCTGGCTGATCGTGATGCACTGATGGATGAAGCACCGATGGCTCGCTACCCCGTGGATGATATCACGGAGAAGAAAATGTGTGATCTACATCAGTCAATGAAGAACATATCCTTCAAGGTGGCGGTCGGCTTTGCTTTACCTAATGAAACTGGAGCACGCTTACATGGCTGTCAGATTCCAGCTAGCTATGCTCGTGTCGGGGTGGATGAAGTTCTGAAGGGATATGAGACACTGGAGCTTGACATGGCTGGAAGTGAAGGGGAGACGACACTGGGAGAAGTCACGGGTGCTATCATTCTATGAAAAAGGAATACATCGTGTTTGCAGACTCCACCCCTCCACCGACTCCTCCTTGTAGCAATCCACCTCAGGAAAGTCCACCCCTCCCCGATAGGGACCCCAGCGCGAGTCCATCTCGATCTCCGGCGTGTCAGCCGTCTCCGCCCACTAAGTGGCTAAAGCGGAAGCCCACCGCTTCGTGACTAAGAAGAAAGGTGGAAAGAACACCAAGGATGACAAGTCTCCTCCCAAGTTACCTTACGACTTGACTGATGAGGAACTTGACAGGGTTGTGGCTGTCGATGTGAAAAGACAACTTGCACCGAAAAAGCCCGAGCCAAAGGAGAAACTAGATGAGGAGGTCGTTATGCGCTTCGTGAAGAACTTAGTGCACCGACCATCGTCAGATGTGGCTAATAGGCCATCAGACTATGAGCGCTCTATTCAGAAGTCATATAGCGAACTGATGAAGCAGGCGGGAAGTAGTGCAAAAAGGGGAAAAAGTTCCCCAGCTCGGAGAACAGGAAATACAATCGATCCCCCCGCTCAAGGTGTCTCCCGATAATGACGTACACAACGACATACTGGTCTCAGTGTTGCTCAACTCATAGGCGACACTGGTTTCCCCATGGCTGATGTAGCATGGAAATATGTTCACGGGCAGTCTCTGGTCAGACCTGAGCAGGTCCCGAATTACCAACACAAATGCGAAGATTGCATGAGTCGTACATGAAAGTCGCAAAGGAAGGGCAAATCATGCTCATGGTGGCAGTTAAGGAAGAGCACTACTTCCAAGAATACGAGATTTGTATTGAGTTTCCCGAAATTTTTCAGTTATACAATCAAGACGCCCTCGACAAATCTATCGTCAGTTGCTGTTGTCTGTAAGTGATTTATTTCTGTAATTTAAGTCTTTAGCTCAGCTCGTTCATTGCCTGTAATTATCCTCACTATATTCTTTTGTACGCTATTATGCAGAATGAAGATTCTCGAATGCAAAAAGGAGAGAATCTATGACATTGGTTCATTGACCCGAATAACGTTCATGAATATACCATAAAAAACTGTGCCAAGGACAGAGGAACTTTTGCTAAGTTTAACAAAATACAAAAGGTCCTTCCCAACCGGTACTAAATGCCTTTTTTCTACTAGTGGACCTTGTCAATTTTCATACTTGGGGACCTCGTTTTCCAGTAGATATTTTGTGTGTGTTTTCTTACCTTCCGTTTTCATTGAACTCGCGTTCAGATTTTTGCTTTCAAATTCAAACTTTTAAGTTTGCTAACTATATATGGAAAAAATACCAGCATCTATATATCAAATATGAAAATAAGTTTTATGATGATTCTCATTATATTAAATTTGTATTGTGGATGTTGATATTTTTTCTATATATTTTGTCAAATTTTATAGAGTTCGACTAAATCTAAAACCCAAGAAGTAGCTGCATGCCTTCCTTTTGGGCGTGAAGAAGTGTCAAATAAAATACCAAGATAACGTGAACGAAGGAGTAGACTAGCACGGTGTGTTCCTGGAACCTGGAGAGACACCACCTGGACAAGGTGTTCATTCATGGCATGCACATACACACGCAGCTGCTCGGTCCAGCAGATTCGAGCGCCCAGATCATCACGGCACACGTGGAGCGCCGCTCCTTGGACGCCAGATCTTGCCGCTACGTGTCGCCTGACCTGTCCTTGATCCATGCATCATCAATCTATACGTGCATGTACGCATGCTGCCAAGGAGTATCCAAGTCCCAACCTCCCTGACAAAACCTTCATTTAATCCTTGCGAGCTCTACTTATACATACACGCAAGCGTCATTTTTATTCTGGCCGGCCGTTCATTTGCACAAGCAAGCAGAGAGAGAGAGAGAGAGAGAGAAACTGAGCATCATGTCTCGGTTCGTTGATACGCTGGTGGTGGGGAGGGTGATCGGGGAGGTGGTGGAGCTCTTCGTGCCGACGGTGGACATGGCCGTGTCCTACGGCGCCAAGGACGTCAGCAACGGCTGCCAGGTCAAGCCCTCCATGGCCGCCGACCAGCCGCTCGTGCGCATCTCCGGCCGCCGCAACGACCTCTACACCCTCGTACGCCTCGTCCGCACGTCGCACTACTTGCATGCACACTTGTTCATATTGCATGGGAACTTGCTGCTGATGATGATGATTTCCCTGCTGAATGGTGACTGCAGCTGATGACGGATCCCGATGCGCCGAGCCCCAGCGATCCGACCATGGGGAGTACCTCCACTGGTATGATTTGGCACAAGAACAAGTGTCAATTCGATCTCCACACACCTTCCTATTTATATCATGCATCGATCCTATCATCGTACGTTATTTTTATAGTTGATTATATTTCTGCCCGTACAGCTAGTTGGCCTCCAAGTACTACTACTCACTGTGTTTTCTTAATGTGTCGCAGGATAGTCATGAACATACCGGGTGGAACAGATGCAACTAAAGGTTAGTAATTATGTTCGCTTGCACTCATTGATCCACATAATTAAGTTTTTTTGTGCGATGATCGACATAATTAAGTTATGTGAATTGGATATGATTCCTCTCTTCTTTCACGGTTAATTGATTGGTCTAGGCACTCAAATTTCTCGAAACTTATTTTGGGCGCTTCTATGATCAGCATTTTGCTTAGGTGACACATATTAGACACGACTGACGCCCGCTGCATTTGGAGTGTCCTTACACTACATTCCATAGATCGGTTTAATTAATAGTATGTTGTCATGTATACCACATTGATTTACTACATCCCTCACAAGAAAAAAATATTGCAACATCAGTTTTCTCACCTCATGAACTCTGTACGAATTTCTTTTGAGGAAAACACCTGTAAGATCGTTTTACCACATAATTTAACACCAACAACTATAGCTTCCAAGGATTTCACACATTGCCATTAAACTAAAATTATGATTTATACACGATGTGAGTGTTTATTATTATTTAAAATTGATACTATAATAGAAAATCACAGTAATGAAAAAGGAATACATTGACTGTACTTACAGTTAAAATCCTTACCCACACCCAAGTGCATACATTTACTTTATGATATCTTTTAAATCATTACTGCCATATGTATATAGGGCCAATATGTTGGTTGTCGTGCCAAGTCCTTCTGTTGCCCGAGATATATTTGGATCGATCGTAAAAGTCTCCTATCTCACCTAAGACCCAACTGCGAAACGTAAAAGCTAGCTCACGTCACACCATGTGCCATCTTATATACATGCCGACATTCGGTGGTCCTACCACTCGCACATACATACTATATATATCTGCTTGTTATATTATGGTGGATTATTATTTCTTTTGCGAGGATTTGAAATTGTGTTTGGGCAATCGTTTATCTTTTGATTATTCATTTTTCTACAGTTCATTAATGTTTAATTTCTTGGTGGATTATAAATATGTTCATCGAACATAAAAATGGTTTGTTGCGTCTCCCCTGGCCACACAACTTTGTAGACCTATCCTTTTTTTCCTAATTATTTTGAGTAAACCTCCTCAAATTTATGAAAACCATGGTCGATCTTGCATAAAAAGTGGAACTCTGAACTTAAATCCCTAGTTTTAGGTGCAACAAATCCTAAAGTCTTAGGAGTATATTTAAATATCGTAAGATCCTTTCTTTGTGCATATGCATATGTATATGTATGTAGACGGCCGACCACACCCCATGGCCCCATACCCAGTAACTAGACAAACTTCTTTTCTGTCTGCTTCCCGCGATAACCAGAAAAGGATAGATCTATCTATAGAGGTGCATATCCAAGATCTTTTTAAGCCACGGCAGTGCATGCATGCGATTGCACGGCACAAACTCTCACGCGGCGGCAGCAGCATGTACGCATGCATGCATCCAAGCCGGCCACCCATGGCCGCCGCAACTGCGCCGCGGCGCATGCAGGATGAGGAATGGTCAGAATCTCGGCTCAACATGGTCAGAATCTTCTCGCACTGGAAGAGGACTTGATCGAAAGGATCCATGGTGGCGGAGAGCGGGATGGGCTCTGATACCAAATATTATGCCCGATGTTCTCTCTACTCGATTTCACTCCCAGAGCGTCACAACGTTTTTTTTGGTTCTAACTAGCAAGGTGGCCCTCGCAAATGCGAGAGCAACGTCTTTAGGGTATTGAATCCGCTCATGCGATAAATTTATTGTGACATAGATAATCAAAACATGAAATTTTAAGTCAATAGTCTTTCTAGCTGCGACAAAACTTATATGAGGTAGAACATCACATGTGACAGGAATATTTTGAATCATTTTAATGCATGAAGAGTAATTACTATGAAATACCCTGTAACATATCCAAAATTTCTGTCTTGGAACGTATGAGTGCTATTTTTACATATTTCTTCCATGTTTCCTCTTAGCCCCCGCTCTTCAGCGGAGGTGTTCTACTATTTCATTGACACACAACCCACTTGGATGGAACATAGTTCCATGTAACATATTGTTGTTCAGAAATACTTGATGTCACAAATAATATTTTAATCCTATTTCCCCTGTAAATTCCCCCAACTGTTTATTTGCACCTCCTTGATAGCATCGTCGTACTACCAATGCTTCATGCCAATTAGTTTATACACACGATAAAATGCAAGAAAACCCACATATTGTCTTATCTTCTTACACAATCACATTGCTGGCAGCAAGGACTTGTTTTTGCTTTATTTGTGTAATGTCATGCCAAATACACGCTCATCTTCCAATATCGATTACTTTGGACACTGCATCTAATATAAATATGTTCCATTAAATTTATAAACTAATATCTCACGCTCTCTTTGGAAATGCTTGTTATTTTTATCATGTCACAATTGTTCTGTACATCCGAGACAAATTATCACACTTGACATAGGCCTCTCTGGAACATACAGATCTATGCATATTAATTGGGTAGGATACAATAATTGTTAATAGATGTCACGATTTTTTTGCTAAGTTGGTTTTATGTCGGAAAAAATGTAGACATTTTGAGATTAGAGATTACATGATTTCTGTGTCGCTTCCAACCCTCGTTATAATAGATGTTATAACATAATTATATTTTTGTATTCCAACCATTTATATTTATCTGGTTAGTACCATTACAATCTGAATCAACAAAACATTTATTTAGAAGTACATGTGTGTGTTAGACAAAGCAAATTATATACATATTGACGTTAGATTGTGTTTCATGCAGTACTTTAAATTCTCAATTTCTCATGCATGCATGGCTTTGTGGGACCTAGCTAGCCTGATTCGGTATAGGAAAAAAAATAATTAGATGTGAGCTAAGTACACCTATAGGATCTGGACTTTTCTGTGTACTCAAACGTAAGATAATGATAAAATTCTACTTCATTTATTTTTGGAAAAGTATGTAGCCTTGCCAACACGTTCCAACCTGGTTCGTTTTTTTGTTTTGCCAACTACCACGTTTCACGTAGGGTAGCTAACATATATGGTTTGTTTTGGGAATCAGCTATGCGTACTGTCCTAGGGAACTTTGGGTTGAACGTCTATTGGTTGATTAGGGGAGTCCAGGGCCAACACGTTGTCTTCTCAATATTAGTCGTGTCAAACTTGTTACGTAACTAATAACTTCTAATTAAATCCTAGTCGTAGAATTTAGATCTAACCATCACAATAATTTGGATGATGTGGACTAACGTGGTGTCTCTATTAACCTACTCATTTTGCTTTTAGTATATAATAGATTATTTTGTGTAAACCACGTCAGATTTAAGAAAACTATGGTCTTGCTAAAAAAAGTGAAACTCTCAACTTAAATCCCTAGTTTTAGGTATAACGAATCCTGAAGTGTTATATAAATCATTTTCTTTTTGCAACATGCATGAACCTAACATTCATATGCATATGTATCTAGACGGCCGACCACACCCCATACCTAACTAAACAATTTTTTCTGTCTGCTTCCCACAATAAGCACAAAAGGATAGACATCTATATATACATAGGTGCATAAAATATCCAAGGTTGTGCTGCCATAGATAGATATAGATACTATATATAATGGCGTGAAGAGTTTCGGCACTGTAGCACTACAATAAATCACTGTAAACGTCGCACGGTAAAATATGAAAAAATATATTGAATAAACACAAAAAAAATGCTGACTATTTATGGCGTATGATTAAATTTCAATTTTAGATATTTAAAATTTTTAAATATCTTCCAACTCTGACCACTTCGCAAAAGTAAACAGCAATCAAATCTGGAAAACTCCCCAACTTCAACAATTTTCAAAATCTAAACAATTTCAGAACGCAAACTTTTCCAAATTTCAAAAATTTCCAAATCTACACAATTTCTAAATGCGCACATTACCAAAATTTAAAATTTATATTTACCACACAGGCGCAGCATTGCCGCTCTAAGTTCCCTAGCTAGTATCTTTTTAAGCCACGCAGTGCATGAATGCGATTGCACGGCACAAACTCTACGCAGCAGTACATGCATCCAAGCCGGCCACCCATGGCCGCCGCAACTGCGCCGCGGCGCATGCAGCCCAAGCTGGCGGCACACGTGTCGCCGCCGCCTGGTCCAGCTGCCACCAAGCGTTCGTTCGGGAAGCAGCACACGTGTGGATCCCTGCATGAATCCATATCTCCATTTTTGTCCGTGCGAAGGTGTGGGTATTACGGCGGGTGTATATATTTGGCCGTGCAGGTGATGTGGTGCTGCCGTACACCGGGCCGCAGCCGCCGGTGGGGATTCACCGCTACGTGCTGGTGCTGTTCGAGCAGAAGTCGCGCATCGTCGACGGCTACGCGGCGCCGCCGGCGGACCGCGCCTACTTCAACACCCGCGCCTTCGCCGCCAACCACGAGCTCGGCCTCCCGTCGCCGTCGTCTACTTCAACTCCCAGAGGGAGCCCTCCGGCAACCGCCGCCGCCGCTGATACATCATAAGGGTCGCTGCCACCAGCTGCATGCTCACCGGAGCTCCTTCCGGCCGTTAATCCCGGTGAACAATAAGTAAACTTCTAGTATAAGCCAGCAACTATTATGTGCTGTTTTTTTATTCGTACGTGTAAGTACCGTGGTTGTAGTGTGTACGTGTCCTTATATCTGCATATGCTGATATGCATGATGCATCTCCATATAGACCGTGTATTTGGGGTTTCGCAAAAGTGCAACAAGTCTGTCTCCGGCGCGAGCGCGACGATAGTTTTCCCGCCGCGCGTTCTTGTAATAATACTATAATAGCATGCAGTTGGCGCTTGATTTTCTGGTTTACCTTTGGTCTTTATTTAGAAAAAAAAAAACTTTTGGTCTTTATCGTGCATAGGAATTATTAGCATATCGTAATATGTTATCTTACTCTATTGGCATGCAAGTGTTTTATTTTCTTTTTGATCACTGGGGTGATATCCCGTTCATACGTACAGGTACATATTAACTTGTGGGTTAGTATATGATCGTTGCGTGCACATGCATGCATGATGTTCTTTTTTCCTTCCTTACAAAGCTAGCTGATCACTTTCTAGATCGACAGTTGGTTTTGTAAGAAAGGTCCTTGCCCTATTCTCCCCTTTTTAGCCAAGAAGCCAACAGAGGATTTTTTTTTTTCCCGAGCTCCAGTGCTCCACATATTTTAAAAGTTCTAAAATGATATTTTGAAGTTTTAAAAAATTAAAAATTAATTTGCGCGGAAATATATACATGTTATCCACATATATGCATAGTTTTGTTTGATAATACGTTGTATTGTAGAGGCTACACAAAAATAACAAAATCATGGCTACGAAAAAGTTGCCAAAAAACCAACTTTACTTGATACGTTTGTCTTTTTTGTGTAGATCACATATGAAAAGATATTTCGCTGTAAATTTGGTAGTACATAGTGAGATGTATATGTACTTGTATTTTTTTAAGAAAAATTTTGGACGCTTTTTTTTATTGTCTTACTGCTGTTTGTTTTTGAGAAACGGAGCCCAAATCTGTGTTCACTTGCAATGTGCAAGCACGATCTTTAAGGTCCATTTTGAATATGCCGGGCAGGCCCATCCAAATCTGGGCCTTGTATGTCTCGACGGCAGTAGTAACAGTGCACTGCATCACCTAGAAAAAAAACCTAGAAAAAAACCTAGAAAAAAAAGGTAAAAAAAAACCTTGAAAAAAAAGGTAAGTGTGCATCGCAAAATTACTGTAGAAATAAGTGGGAGTAGAAGTATATTGCAAAAGACAGTGCTAGTAGCACACTGTAGGGACACACACTGCAATTTTGTATGGCGTACGTAGCCTTCTAAAAAAATTATAGTCGATTATTACTCAAAAGAATATATTGCAAAAGACAGTACTAGGAGCACACTGTAGGGACACACTTTGATCACTTCTCCTAGAAGGCAGGATTGACTGCTCAGGTTCCCAACTAAAAAACAGTAAATAGAAATGTTCGGTGTTTTTTTAATGTCAGGGTTCTTTTCGCAAAAAGAACGTGAAGAAACTACACAATATATAATCGCGTTAATTATTATTATTCTCAAGAATCGTCGACACACGACATGACCAAAACACACACACCGATATACGTACCCACACACATATATACAAAACTTTGTCGCGTCTCACGTTACTTGCATGCAGCAGACGTGCCGATCTTTATCTTCGCGCGCGTACGCCAAAAAAGAGAGAGAAAAACATCCGAGGCTTAATTTGATCGACGCCGTCAATTTTGGGCGACGTCAGCGGCGGCTTTCTTGGCTGCCGGCGGCAGCTGGTTACCGTCGGAGTCAAAGGAGATGTGGCCGGAGAACTCTAGCGGCCGGCACTTCTCCGCCATGATGATGGCCTTCCTCCACACGGCCTCCTCGTCCTCCACCGCCGTCTCCTCCTCGTCGCTGCTTTCACCGCCCGGCGCCGGAGACCGCCTGTTCCACGACACCATCTTGGCCATGGCAGCCGCCGATCCCGCTGAGGCTCGCAGCGAGCATGTGCTTCCTGCTGCTGGTACTGGCGACACCGCCCGTCTTGTCCACCGGCGCCGTCGTCCCTCGCTGCTTCCACAGCTTGGCGTGCGTGCTGCTGGTGCAGAGCGAGACCACGACCGCCGCGAGCACGAGAGCGACGAGGAGAAGCTGGACGAGAGGCGCCGCCGCGGCGCCTGTACCGTGGTCGGCGTGGACGACGAAGAGGAAGAGCCTCGCCATGGCGCCGGCCCGGAGCGCTTCCTACGGAGGATGTGTGATCGTTCGGCTGATCCTACGCTTTACTTTGGCCCGATTGAAGCATAACTTGATCAAGTAGTTTTAGGTAAGAGGGTAACCGATTGCCCGCACGACTGATACGAAGAAGATAGCGAAATTAGCCGTGGTTTATATGCGCACACGGCACACGGCTGCGCACTTTGTCTGTCACTGGAGAGTGGAGAAAATCGTGACTGGAGATGCATGGTGCAGTCACCGGCCGTGCAAGACAATTCAGGTTGACCGGGCGACGAAGATCGCCCGGCAGCAGGAGACCCGGCGCTTAGGTCGGTCTCACGTGGGCCAGCCGAAACGCGTTGGAGCATAGCCAACGGTGGCGCGCCACGTGGCTGGTTTTGACCAGAGGACAATGCTCTGTGTCTCGTCAGACTCGTATTTGAGTCGGCACTAGGAAAGATCATCTTAACTTTCCTTCGCATACTTGAATTTGGGTGTATGTTTGCTGCCGCCCCAGCATTTCGTGACTGTTGGTTGTATCGGTTGTTGCTATATTTATATAGCGGGGCTATGGCCTATTTCGTCGAAAAACAACTTGAATTCGGACAGACGAAATCTCTAGCAAAATTTGGATGAACTCCTCGTTCGAATGTAGCCAATCACATACTCTGACTTTAGTTCTCTGGGATTCTGGAGTAGGCACTTGAACCGGGACATGTAAATTGTAGTACTAGCAATCTTTGGCTGAATCATTTTACAATTCAGCTAGGTACTCATATGGTGTATTTTGTTTCTCCTGTTTAGTATTCCTTGTTGGAATTTGGTGAGCTTGTACTTGGGCCATAGCCTAAAACCCAAATAATTCTGAAATTCCCATTTGGCCATTCATGCATATGGCTGTGTGTGATTAAAGTTTAGTCCCACATTGCTAGTTGGGAGAGATCTGCACCATTTTATATAGTGAGTTATATTCTACCACTAGTAAGAGCATGAGAAGAGAAATGACTAAGTTAGGGAATTCATTTGTTTTATATGCAATTTGAACTCAAATTAAAGTATGATTTGTGGGTTTTAGTGTCGTCCCGTCCCCATCCTCACCGCCGTCGATCGCCCGCGCCGTCCCGTCACCGGCACCACCTCGGTGAGCCTCTTGTTATTATCTTTTATTTTAAAAAATCTTACTTGTATGATTTAGATGCATAGTTATTACTTGTATAATTTTCTTACTTGTATGATTGTTTTTATATGTATAGTGCCATGGTTTTGATTTCCGTCCCCGTCGGCCCTCGTCTGGTCTATGATTCGGATGTGGTATATTTTTATAACTATTTGTTTCATTTCGTGTTTATGAAAATTATGCCGACCAACTTGACATAGATATTTTTATCTAGGAGGTAGTTGAACCGGAAATTCCAACCGACCCTCTTGTCGAGATGCTAAATTTATTTGAAAAAGAAAACAATGATTTGAAAGCAAAATTGAAAAGAAGTGAAGATCTTCGTCTCCAATGCCTAGAAGAGAAAATGAAATTGGAGTTCGATCATGCCGACGTCGTCGATAAACACAAGATCAAGATGGATGCAATACGCTTGAAGATTAGAAAGATAAGAAAATATGCCATTCATAAAGAGGCTTGGTATCATTATGATGTTGGTTAAATAATTACCTTAGTTGCGATTTTGATCGCATTTGTTGTTGGATTTAAATTCTTTAGATAGTTGTATGTTAGTTTCAATGTATGTTTTATGAGAACTATGTATTACATTTGGTCACTACTCTACTTTGGTTTTAATGTGATGAACTTGTATTAATTAATTTGGTCAGTTCTCTATTCACGATGTAGCGTATTGGTTTTTTGATATATTTATTTAATGCAGATGAGCCAGCAATGGATGTACGGTGACCGACGCAGTCCCGATTTCATTAGTGGTCTGCATAAATTTCTCCATGTGGTTGAGGCAAGCAAGCGGTCGAATGGTTTCATTTGTTGTCCATGTAGTGTCTGTAAGAATACGCAGGATTACTCTACATCAAAAACCCTACACTACCACCTGTTGCTGTCCGGTTTCATGTCCGGCTATAATTGTTGGACCAATCACGGAGAAAGAGGGGTTATAACGGAAGACAATGAAGAAGAAGAGGATGATTACAACTATCCTATGTTCAGTGAACACGGTGATACTACAATGGGGAAGACGAAGCTGAAGAAGAGCCCATTGTTGATGAGCCCGATGATGATCTTCGTCGGGTCATTCTTCATGCGAAGATAAACTGCGGAAGTGAAAACGAGAGGTTGAAGTTGGAGAGAATGTTAGAGGATCACAATAAATTGTTGTACCCAAATTGCGAAGATGGCCAGAAAAAGCTGGGTACCACACTGGAATTGCTGCAATGGAAGGCAGAGAATGGTCTATCTGACAAGGGATTTGAAAAGTTGCTGAAAATATTAAAGAAGATGCTTCCAAGGATAACGTATTGCCCCCCCAGTACGTACGAAGCAAAGAAGTTTGTCTGCCCTCTAGGATTAGAGGTGCAAAAGATACATGTATGCATCAATGACTGCATCCTCTACCGCGGTGAGGAGTACGAGAATTTGAATCCATGCCCGGTATGCGGTGCATTGCGGTATAAGATCAGGCGAGATGACCCTGGTGATGTTGAGGGCGAGCCACGCCCCAGAAATTGCCCACAACTTTCGCGACTAGACTTTTTCCATTTGACGTCGTCTTCTGTCCGTAACGGGATCATCTTCGAAAAATGTTTTTAGACAGATTTCAAGAAAGTCCCAATTCGACTCCAACAAGATTTTCTCTTATATTTTTGATAATTCCTACACATCAAAGTGTAAAAAAAGAACATTGTACACTTTTGCAACTATTAATAGTTTAGTCCAAATAAATCATAAACTTAATATAAAAACAAGTGTTAAAAGCATAAAAGTGGCATTAAACAATCAAAAATTATAGATACGTTTTGGACGTATCATAGGGTTATCCGTCAGCCCCTTTTCCAGTTCATATTCGGGGCGGAAATGAGGGTGCCAGCACGTGTCCGGGCCACCGCGTTGGAAGCGGCCCTCGCGGATCATTTTATCTTGTTTTTTTCTTTATTTCCTCTCTCTCTCTCTATCTCTCTCCACACCCCCCAGCTATATGCAAGTGACCGGACAATTTGGGGGACACAGTCTGGCCAAAATGGGGGTCTAAAGATGCTCTAAGACCTACTATAAAATTTAGACTATTGTTGCACGGACCGCACCACCGTGAACATGGGCTCGCAATATCAATCCGCTAGGAGATCAGATCATAAGTTTGACGCCACAGGTGCATGCATATCTCATTTAGTGAAGTCATTCCCGACGTCCCATCGATATTGTGATGCATGCAATGACCACTAGTAGAAAACATGCCTTCCGTTCTGAGCATTAGTCCTAGCCATGTTTGGAACCGCGGCTAGGACGCCGCACGGCTCTAGTCTGGACTAAAGGGTTTTCGGCAGGCAGCCGCAGGGTGGGGCCAGCGCGAGCGCCTTTAGTCCCGGTTGGTATCTCCAACCGGGACTAAAGATTGGCCTTTAGTCACGGTTGGAGATACCAACCGGGACTAAAGGCTTTCTCCTACATATCACCTCCTGCCCGAGCCACCTCCATTTTTCTCCTCTGTTTCCTCTCCCGAGCTCGAGTTTATCCCCATTTTTTTCCACGATTTGTCAAGATTGGCGGCGTCCCATCTATCCAAGGGTTCTAAAAGGTTAGAAACTTCATCCTTTTATCCGTCATTGCTAGTTTAGCTCATTTCATTGCTAGTTTAGCTCAGTTCATGTTGCTAGTGCTAGCTAGGTGTTTGATGAAATGGCTAAGTTAGTTGCTCATGAAGTACTAACTTAGTAGAAAAGATCCATGAAGGTAAATTGTAAATGGGATGAATATTTGATAATTATGTGGGAGTTTATTTGTTTTATATGCAATTTGAGCTCAAATTAAAGTATGATTTGTGGGTTTTAGTGCAGTCTCTTTCCCGTCCTCACCGCCGTCCCGTCGCCGGCACCACCTTGGTGAGCCTCTTGTTCTTATCTTTAAAAAAAAATCTTACCTTGGTGAGCCTCTTGCTCATGATTGTTTGTTATGTATAGTGCCATGGTTTTGATATCCATCCCCGTCGGCCCTCGTCCGGTCTATGATTCGGATGTGGTATATTATCTTTTATAACTATTTGTTTCATTTCGTGTTTATGACAATTATGCCGACCAACTTGACATAGATATTTTTGTCTAGGAGGTATGTGAACCGGAAATTCCAACCGACCCTCTTGTCGGGAAGTTAAATTTAGTCGAAAAAGAAAAAGATGATTTGAAAGAAAATTGAAAAGAATTGAAGAAGAGAAGATGAAATTGGAGTTGTATGTTGCTGATATCGTCGATGATCACAAGATCAAGATGGATGCAATACGCTTGAAGATTAGAAAGATTAGACAATATGCCATTAATAAAGAGAACGACGAGCTGACACTCGCCCTCGGGAATCCTGAACACACAGGACGAACACGAGGCAAAGGCGCCGATGTTTCGTGGAGGGCTGGGTTTTTGGAGTGGAATGACAGTTATAGAAGCAGGAGGCAGACCGGATCCAACGGCTAGAAAAAAATCACGTGAAATTGCAATGCATGTTCATGCGGCAGCAGGAGCAACTGGACACAATTAGCCAGCAAAGGGCATCTGAGCGGCAGCAAGAAGATCATGCATTCGATAGTATCGTCCCATCTCAGCTGAAAATCAGCGTTGGTTCCACGGCGGTCCTGGCTGATCGTGATGCACTGATGGATGAAGCACCAATGGCTCGCTAACCCGTGGATGATATCACGGAGAAGAAAATGTGTGATCTACATCAGTCAATGAAGAACATATCCTTCAAGGTGGCGGTCGGCTTTGCTTTACCTAATGAACCTGGAGCAAGCTTACATGGCTGTCAGATTCCAGCTGGCTATGCTCGTGTCGGGGTGTATGAAGTTCTGAAGGGATATGAGACACTGGAGCTTGACATGGCTAGAGGTGAAGGGGAGACGACACTGGGAGAAGTCACGGGTGCTATCATTCTATGGAAAAAGGAATACATCGTGTTTCTAGACTCCACCCCTCCACCGACTCCTCCTTGTAGCAATCCACCTCAGGAAAGTCCACCCCTCCCCGATAGGGACCCCAGCGCGAGTCCATCTCGATCTCCCGCGCGTCAGCCGTCTCCGCCCACAAAGTGGCTAAAGCGGAAGCCCACCGCTTCGTCGACTAAGAAGAAAGGTAGAAAGAAGAAAACCAAGGACGACAAGTCTCCTGCCAAGTTACCTTACGACTTGACTGATGAGGAACTTGACAGGGTTGTGGCTGTCGATGTGAAAAGACAATTTGCACCGCGCGTTCTTGTAATAATACTATGATAGCATGCAGTTGGCGCTTGATTTTCTGGTTTACTTTTGTTGATCTTTATCATGCATAGGAATTATTAGCATATCGTAATATGTTATTTTACTCTGTTGACATGCAAGTGTTTATTTTCTTTTTGATTAATGGTGATATCCCGTTCATACGTACATATTAACTTGTGAGTTAGTATAGATGTTCTTTTTTCCTTCCTTACAAAGCTAATCACTTTGTAGATCGAAGAAAAAAAACAGTTGGTTTTGTAAGAAAGGCCCTTGCCCTATTCTCCCCTTTTTAGCCAACAAGCCGACAGAGGATTTTTTTTATCCCGAGCTCTAGTGCTCCACATATTTTAAAAGTTCTAAAATGATATTTTAAAGTTTCAAAAAATTCAAAAATAATTTACGTGGATACATATACATGTTATCCACATATATGCATAGTTTTGTTCGAAAATACGTTGTATTGCAGGCTGCACAAAAATGAAAAAATCATGATCCTGAAAAAGTTGAAAAAGAACCCACTTTACTTGATACGTTTGTCTTTTTCGTATGATCATATATGAAAAGATATTTCACTGTTAATTTGTAGTACATAGTAGAGATGCATATGTGTACTTGTATATTTTTTAAGATTTGTTTTTTGACAAAATGTTTTTTTATTCTCTTACTACTGTTTGTTTTTTGAGAAACGGAGCCCAAATATGTTCAGTTGTAGTGTGCAATCACGATCTTTAAGGTCCATTCTGAATATGCCGGGCAGGCCCATCCAAATCTGGGCCTTGTATGTCTCGACGGCAGTAGTAATAGTGCAAAAAAAAATATCACCTAGAAAAAAAAAGGTAAGAGGGCATCGCAAAATTCCTGTGAATTCCTCAAAAATAAAAATGCAAATTGCCGTAGAAATACTCCGTAAGTAGGAGTAGAAGTAAATTGCAGATGACAGTACGACTAGCACACTGTACTGTAGGGACACACTCTGCTAGTTTGTATGTACGTAGCACATAGCTGCATCTCGAAGATAGGATTTATTACCACAATATATAATCGCGTCTGTACAAAACTCTGCCGCGTCTCACGTATGTGCATGCAGCAGATGCGCCGATCTTTATCTTCGCGCGCGTACATGCTAAGCACGTAAACCAAAAAAGAGAAAGAAAAAAGCATCCGAGACTTAATTTGATCGACGCCGTCAATTTTGGGCGGCGGCTTTCTTGGCTGCCGGCGGCAGCTGGTTGCCGTCAGAGTCAAAGGCGATGTGGCCGGAGAACTCGACCGGCCGGCACTTCTCCCCCATGATGATGGCCTTCCTCCATACGGCCTCCTCGTCCTCCACCGCCGTCTCCTCCTCCTCGTCGCTGCTTTCACTGCCCGGCGCTGGAGACCGCCTGTTCCAGGACACCATCTTGGCCATGGCAGCCGCCTTGCCGCCGATCCCGCTGAGGCTCGCAGCGAGCATGTGCTTCCTGCTGCTGGTGGTGCTGGCGACACCGCCCGTCTTCTCCAGCGGCGCCGTCGTCCCTCGCTGCTTCCACAGCTTGGCGTGCGTGCTGCTGGTGCAGAGCGAGACCACGACCGCCGCGACGATGAGAGCGACGAGGAGAAGCTGGACGAGAGGCGCTGCCGCGGCGCCTGTACCGTGGTCGGCGTGGACGACGGAGTGGAAGAGCCTCGCCATGACGCCGGCCGGGAGAGCTTGCTATATTTTGGCCCAACTGAAGCAGGAATTGATCAAGTAGTTTTAGCTTAGCTTACAAGAAGACAGGTATGAAGACAGTGAGAGTGGACAGAATGGTGACCGGAGATGGTGCTTCACCGGCCGTGCAAGACAATTCAGGTTGACGGAGCGACGGCGACTGACAGGTCGTCGCCAGGCTGCCGGAGACCGGCGCTAGAAGACATCGGCGGGCAAGTCGGTCTCGCGTGGGCCAGCCGAAACGCGTTGGACCGTAGCCAACGGTGGCGCGCCACGTTGATGGTTTTGAGTTTTGACCAGAGGACCACGCTCTGTTTCTCGTCAGACTCGCAACTGATTCTGCACTAGGAATGATCTTCGGAAATTTCATTCGTATAATCAGGTGGTTTCGCCAAGTGAATGGAAAAAAATTGAATGCGGACAGGTTAAAACTGTAGTCAAGTTTGGATGAATTTCTCGTTCGAATGTAGCCATCGTTGCATGTTATGTGGCTGGTTTGATCCGAGAAGCATACTCTGATTTTCATTCTGTCGAAGGCGAGGCTGATTCAGTGATTCTGGACTAGGCAAGCATTCCAAAAATTCACTCGTGTCTTTGGTGATTTTCGTCCGGCTGTAGTTACAGCCGGTTTGACGTTTGACTGCCATGTGACTTTCATGTGCATGTATGGTTCCTCTCATTGCTGCAAACATTTGGTCACTGCAATAAGAAAGTTCCGAACATATTTTCGGTGTATGTTGCATTTTTAGGATGCGACATTGTTTTGCCACATTTCTCTGTTAATCTGGCAAAAGTTGCGACCTATAGCAAAACACATTGTAACATTTTGGTTTTGGACACACCAGTGTAGCAAAAGTCAACAATGGATGCAATAAATTTCCATGTGTTTGCGGTAAACATAAAATCACGTGTCTCCGTTTGCAACAAAAAAAAAAAACATCGCATCCAACATATGTGCTCAACTCATCCAACATTACAGAAACATTTGGTGTGTCCAGAAATGGCACGCCCCCACTAATGTTACGCCACTAGTTACAAATACCCGTGGCATGATAGCAGTGGCATGGCGGCGGCGCCTCCACGCCACTGGTAGCCTTTTTGGCACGCCACTGCTAGTCAATACTGCACTAGTGCTAGTGCAAAGCCATCCATTTCTATAAAGAAATAATTAACCGACAAGATTTTCACGTATATAAATAATTCACAATTAGTTACAGGATGGGGAAATAATAATTTAAATTTTTGATAAATATCAAGTTTAAATGGTTTGTAAAATAAACTCTTCAACATTCCCAAGGTTAAGTCTTGATCGCCTCGAGTAACACACAAGAATCATAAGAAACTCTAAGTTTAAATCGAAATAATTAGAAGGTTAGTTCACTTACGATTAGTAGCCTATATAGCCTACCACTTTTTTCACATGAAAGTTTAATATAGACAGACTCTTAGATTAGTGGCAATATATCATACAAGTTGCGCTAAGACAAGACAATTTAAGCAGAACTTATTTTAGCAACGACAGTTTAGTATAGACAGATGAGCAACAATTTTTATACTTTTTACGTAACATTTGGCTGATGAGGAACACTTATAGAGACTAAAAAAATAACATATAAAGAGTGCCAGAGCCTGTCAAAATAAGTATATGATTATAGTATATCGCAAACACCAATTTCATCAAGTCAAGACTCTTCAATGCTATTTTATTTTCATTGTCATTTTAGAACTTCCAACAATTTAGTAAAGAGATTATGCTAAAAAGGGTATATGTCAATAAGTACAGTACCATGTGCAACAAATATGTTACAACCTAAATCCCACTCATGATTGGTATTTGAGTTTTCAAACTCGTGACCATTCGAACATGTGAACATTTTCAAAATATGTGACTCAAGACATGAATATTTTATTTATTTTTCTGTTTTCCTCAATTTCACGTTTTCATTTTGGTTCCTTATTTATTTATATATTTTCTTTTCTCTGGTTAATATATGAATATATATATATTAAGCGAGGAGATTTTTTCATACTTATGACATCATTTGAATCACTACTTTTTTTTTGGCAATGGTGATCATTTATTTCAAAGTCTTGAACATGCCCTTTTTTAAAGTAAATAGTTTTTTTAACTCCATTAACATTTTACATAATTCATTCACCTTATTTTCCAGTATGGTGAATGAATTTTCGTTGTTTCTTGATTTTATTTGGACACGCATATTTGTTCTTCTAGTATGATGTAAACCAAAAAAAAATGACGCAAAGTTTTTCCATATGTACATATATGTTTGCTTGATACGTTTGTCTTTTTTGTATTCACATATGAAAATATATTTCACTGTAAAATTGGTAGTACATAGTACAGATGTATACGTACTTGTATATTTTTTTAAAGAATTTTTTTTGGATGCAATGTTTTTTTATTCTCTTAGTACTGTTTGTTTTGAGAAACGGACTGAGCCCAAATCTGTGTTCACTTGCAGTGTGCAAGCACGATCTTTAAGGTCCATTTTGAATATGCCGGGCAGGCCCATCCAAATCTGGGCCTTGTATGTCTCGACGGCAGTAGTAATAGTGCACTGCATCACCTAGAAAAAAACAGGTTAACTCGCAGTCGCAGACACAAACTATCACGGGCCCTTGCAACGTCCATCGTCGGCCTGTTGGGCTAGAAGAACAGCCCAACTTTATAGCGCTCCCAGGCTGAACGTTTGGATGCCGTGTCTTTTTTAGTACCACATCGCTTAAGCAACAAAAATCGGACCAACTTATATACAGGTTCACGGACGGTGGAGTCATCGTGTGGTATACATGATTAGCAAATAAAACCTGATATATAATCAAGCTTTGAACACATGCATGCATGTTGCGGCCATCTGCTGCTGCAAACATGACATGCTCAACACTTCGACATGGAGTGCTTGCTATTTTTGTTTTTGCAGCGGAACGCCAGGAGGCGGAGCACCAGGGAAAACTGGTTCATGCCTACGAACGACCACACGATTCTTCCTGGAGCTCGTCGACACCGATGAAATCTCCGTGCGAATGTGGTCGACGATTGTGTGGTGCTCTGCCAGCGCCAGGGGGCATTGGTCCTGCGCCATTGACTAAGGCGGCTCTAGGTGTTCAAGTTAATCTCGTACATATGTCCGCGAGCACGAGAGCGACGAGGAGTAGCTGGACGAGAGGCCCTGCCGCGGCGCCAGTACCGTGGTTGGCGTGGACGACGGAGAGAAAGAGCCTCGCCATGGCACCGGTCGGGAGAGCTTGCTACGGAGGATGTGTGATCGTTCGGCTGATCCTACGCTTTATTTTGGCCCAAATTGAAGCAGGAATTGATCAAGTAGTGTTAGCTTACCTTACAAGTTACAACAAGACAGGTATGAAGAAGATGCGGTTTATATGCACTCACGGCTGCGCACTTTGTCAGTCACTTGAGAGTGGACAGAATGGTGACCGGAGATGGTGCTTCACCGGCGATTGACAGGTCGTCGCACGGCAGCCGGAGACCGGCGCTAGCAGACAGCGGCGGTCAAGTCGGTCTCGCGTGGGCCAGCCGAAACGCGTTGGAGCCTAGCCAACGGTAGCTGCTTTTGACCCGAGGACCACGCCCTGTTTCTCGTCAGACTCGTACTTGATTCTGCACTAGGAAAAATCTTCGGAAATTTCATTCGTATACTCAGGTGGTTTGCCAAGTGAATGGAAAAAAAATGAACGCGGACAGGCTAAAACTGCTGTAAAGTTTGGATGAATTTCTTGTTGGAATATAACCATTGTTGCATGCTATGTGGCTTGTTTGATCCGAGGAGCATACTCCAATTTTCATTCTCTCGAAGGCGAGGCTGATTCTAAACTCGCGAGACCCAACTTACTATATAAAGGCTGGGGGCCATCAATCTAGGGGACACCTTCATCCATACACCAAACCCTAGCGAGATTGTATCTCACCGGGATCGCCATTGTAACACCATCATCATCAATACCAGACAAGTAAGAAGTAGGGTGTTACCCTCCGGGGGCCTGAACCTGGGTAAAAGTCTTGCTTGACAGCCGACGAAACTATCTGCGCCATCTTCTTTCCCCTCATACGAAACCCTAGGTGCCCTAACCATACGATTTGTCGTGGTAACCCCATGTCAACTAGTGTTAAGGCGTCCACTTCCGAGAGGTAATAATTAACCAACAAGATTTGCACATATATGTATAATTAGTAATTAGTTACAAGTTAGAGGAATTAATTTGAATTATTGATAAATGTCCAGTTTAAATCGTTCATAAAATCCACGCGTCAACATTCCCAAACTTAATTCTTGATCATCCCGAGTAACACACAAGTATCATAAGAAACTCCAAGTTTGAATCGAAATAATGAGAAGGTTAGTCCACTTACGATTAATAGCCCTATATAGCCCAGCACTATTTTCGCATGAAAGTAATATATATAGAGAGAGATTAGTGGCAATATATCATACAAGATTCATTAAGTCAAGACAATGAAGAAGAACTTAGCAAGGGCAGATGAACACTAATTATTATACTTTTTACATAACACTTGCCTGACAAGGAACCCTTAGAAAGATTTAAAAAATAACATATATTAAGAGGGCGAGAGCCTGTCAAAATAAGTATATCATTATAGTATATCAATGACTCTTTAGTGCTATTTTCTTTTCGTTGTTCTTTTAGAACTTTCAACAATTTAGTAACCATATCATGTTAAAAAGCTTATATGTCAAACAATTATGTAAAGACTAGGTTGGAGTACCAGGTGCAACAACAACAAATATGTTACAACCAAAATCCCACTCATGACTGGAATTTGAGGTTTCAAACCCGTGACTTTTCAAACATGTGAACATTTTTATGAATATGTGACCATCAGTATGAACATCTGAACATTATCTTCGACACGCGAATATTTTTATTTTCTATTTTCCTCAATTTCACGTTTTTTGGTTTCTTTTTTATTTCTTTTATTTGACTTTTTTTGGTTCATATATGAATATATATATATATATGTTTACAAACCGGGAGGTTTTACATACTTGTGAACATCATTTGAATCACTTAATATATTTTTTCAAATTATGAACATTTATTTCAAACCCTTGAACATGCCTTTTTTCATAGTTAATATTTTGAGTCAATCAACATTTTCTCTAAAACCGTGAAAACTTTACCGAATTCTGCGAACACAGTATTTAGGGAATAGTTGAATGTTGAACTAGAATATCATTATGTAGTTTTTTTCTTATGGTTTCTATGAACATCTTTTTTCATGTGAAACAAACAAATTATTAAAATTATATAATGTATTCACCTAATTTCTAGTATGGTGGATGAATTTCTTTTGTTGCTTGATTTTATTTGGACACACAAATTTGTTCTTATAGTTGATTTAAACCAAAAAAAAAAATTGACTACGCCATTTTTTCACTGTAATTTCTAATTTGCAAGCTTAGCTGTAAAAAAATAGAAGAAAATATTATATTTTAGTTCCAATATAAAGTGTTAACTGTAGCAAGAGGTTGGATAAATTAACTAGGTGGTTGTACTCACTAAATCTAAAAAAGAAATTCAAAAGGAATGGATGAAAATGAATACACCTAAAAACGGTCGAAAAAATGGCACAAGCGGAAACTAAAGTTTGTAACTAGTTGCGTCCGCACCCCATTATCGGATCTCACTTCTGAGTTTTTAGAAATTCGAAATAAAGAATGGGCATATGTTATGCTATATCTTGTGCATCTATAAATTTGCATCCAAAAAATTGACAATATGTGGACTGCACAAAAAATAAAATGATGTGTGAATAACACATGATACCATTCGCTGAGATACTTTTGTTTTTGCACGGGTCACATATGCTTATATTTGGGGGGGAAATGAAGATGCACAAGATACAACATAATCCCATAATTTATTTCATTTCTTAAAGAAAAAAAAACGGTGCGTGAGCTTCCCGTGCGAGTGGATCGATTTTTTCTGGGCCAGACTTCGTGGGCCTTCGGCTGGGAGTAGCGTGACGCGGGCGACACGAGATAGATAGGCGTTCCCCAAGACCTCAACCACGCACACCGCCATCACGAGCGCAGCGCACGGCGGCGACGACGAGGACGCCACACCGCGCCACCCATAGGCACATAGCGGAACCTAAGCTCGGTAGCCCCGGAGTCGTCGGAGATGCTGCTGGAAGAGCTGCTCCGCTGCCAGATCCAGGAGTGGTACCCGGCGTTCCGCCGCCACACCGTCCCCACCAAGATCATCCCCCTCCCCGCCGCCTTCCTCCGCTACCTCGCCGGGAAGGCCGCCTACCCCTCCTCCCCCTCCTCCCCCGCCGAAGAGGACGACGGCCCTCTCCCCTTCCTCCTCCCGACCATCACCTCCGGCCGCACCCCCTTCCCGCCGACCCACGCCCTCCTCCCCGACCCCGTCTCCCTCCTCGACCGCGACACCTCCGAACTCATATTCGACTCCGAATCCTCCTCCGACGACGAGAACCCGCTACGCCCCGCGTTCCCCGAGCTCGAGGCCGCCGTCGACGCCGCCATCGCCGACCTCGGCGGCGCCGCCATCCCCAAGCTCAACTGGAGCGCGCCCAAGGACGCCGTCTTCATGTCCGCCGAAGGCACCACGCGCTGCACCTGCTTTGCCGAGGTCGCCATGCTGCTCCGCGCCTCAGACTGCATCGCGCACGACCTCATCTCCGCGCGTTCCTCCTGCCAGGACTTCGTGCGCACGGAGGGTGTTCGGCGGAATGCCGGAGGGGCAATGGTGCTGGGGAAAGTGCTCTAGCCAATGGCGGCGAGAGTAGCAATGGTTCTGGGTCTGGCGATGATCCCAGTGTGAACTGCAAAGAAGGAGGCAAGCAAGGTGCTGCAGACAGTGATGCGCCGGAAGAGGATGTTGGAGAAGAAAGCAGCGACGAGACTTGGGTGGACGATGGGTTCCAGTACTACCTTGCGCTCCGCAAGTGGTACCCGGGCCTCCGCCCTGAGTCAGAGTTCCGTTGCTTCGTGCGGGGACGAAACCTGGTCGGTCTGTCGCAGAGGGACCCATCAGCTTACTACCCTTCGCTGCCTGGGTGGAGGACTGAGGTGCAGCCCAAGATTGAGGATTTCTTTGAAGATGTAGTTGAGCCACAGTTTGCTTCGGAGAACTATACATTTGATGTGTCGGTGAGAGCAGATGGCCGGGTGAAGTTGATCGATTTCAATCCTTGGGGTGGCTATACCTTGCCTCTTCTGTTTACATGGGAGGAGCTTGAGGAGGAGCAGAGAGGAGAGGACGAGCTAGAGTTTAGAGTGGTGATGCAGCAGGGTGCAGTGAGGCCAGGATTAGGGACAGCAATGCCATATGATATGCTGGATTGGGGGGATGGGAGTGGCTGGGATGTATTTCTCAAGAAGGCTGAACCTGAATTCAACAGGCAGATGGACTCATTACGTATAGATTCGTAATTGCCCTCTAGAGCAAGCTGTTTGAAGGACTCAATAGGTGAACAACGAAAGTGATGGCTCTTGGTAATGTTCCGTCTGTCGAACACTAGAAGTACCAACTTTCTTCAGATTGCTATGCAACATCACAATACTGTGCTACTTTCTTGCCACTCCTGTAATGCTAGGTTGCTAGTATGGGATTACCTTTTGTTGCTTCATCTCAGTTATATATTTGAGTATTTGCAGAAACATATTTGTACTGGAAGTCTGTCGCTCAGAAATCACAACGGATCTCTTATCGCTTAAACCTGAATGCACCTCCCTTTTTTTCTTTTCTGTTTCATCTGTTCTTGCTTATGTAATATATATCTATGCATTTGGCAGTTCAACTGAGAGTGGAGATAATGATTCATAGCATTTTTTGTTTATTTAATATTTCAACCTGGAACTCTAAAATGGTCTGGTTTAGGACCCTGTACTCTTAATACTGTGTGATTTCTGCCAAGTTTTGGTAATATTTCAACCTGGAACTCTAAAATGGTCCGGTTTAGGACCCTGTACTCTTAATACTGTGTGATTTCTGCCAAGTTTTGGTAACTTATAATTGAATTTAACCCTGGTATTTGCCACATGGCAGCCAACTCACCCAATGTGGGATCACATGTCATTCTTTCTGGTGCGTTTTAGCATTCAGGTGTGTTTTCTGGTGCCCCAGCCAATGTGACGTACTGCAGAATACACAGGTTATATTCTGGGGTTCCTGACACATAATTTAATACATCAGCATGCAATAGATAATCAAGTTTACTCCCATCAACTTGGACTTCTTCTAGGTATTCAATACTTCAGAAGTGGCTGCTTCTTGGAGGATCTGTCTCTAAGGAAGAAAATGTTTTTACTTCATTCCTATTGTTGAATTCCATTAAATTCTTGAAACAATTGAGTTTATCATTCAAAGACGTAGTAACTTAGTTGGTTCTAGACTTATGTTGCATATTCAGTTTATGTGGGCCACTAGGCTTATCCTGTGACGTGTCCATTGGCTTATAGAGTTATATCAATAAGCCTGAAGCTATTTGAGCAAACAAACTAACAAGTCATGAGCTCCTGCACAATTGAGGCCCATTAACTTGCTTTCACTCTGTTATGTTAGGGATGTTCTGTTTAATGTTAAGCCCAAATAAGCTAGCTGTTTTGTCTTAAGTCCTCACTTAACTTCTTAAGCTTATTTTACTGATAGGCCAAAGCTTAAACTGGGCCAAACAGGCTCCTTTATAATCTAGTGACAGTAGGCATGTCATATAGAAACACAGAGCTTACCAGTTGTATAATGTAGTTTCGTTTTCCAAAATTCTGGTGATGTCATGTTTTGAATGTTTCTTTGAAGCGAATTATTATGGTTAGTTTGATACGATTATAGCTTATGGTGCAACTTATTTTTGTGCGTCAATTTTACTAATGGGGTGAAGAAGAGTTAACTAGAAATACTATCTTGGAGCTGGGAGACTCACCTCCTCAGATTCTCAGCAATATCTGAATCCTGATTCACTCATTATCATTGACTTGCATAATGTACTCAATTTATGTCCCATAATTCAAGAATTTCAGAGTTCGTTCTTAAGATATGATCAGTTGTATCTTGCAGCCAATGGCAGGTGAATGCATGCAGTATCAGGCTTAGATGAGCACCTGAGTCGTGTGACAAGGTAGAGTTAATGATGCATAACAATTATCCACGAGCATATTACTGCTGAATCTTAAGTCTTGAACAAGTTTTGTTTTAAAATGCAGGCTTGAACCTGAACCAGAGGGGTACACAGAGATAGAGGTAAGCGCAAAGCAACAGATTTAGACACGTGTTTTGATGGCTCAACGAGGTAGCACTCTTGTCTATAGTTAACCTCAGTTGCATATCGTACAGTCAGCAGTATATCCTTGGCATCATAGAAATGCTGACAGTACTTGTCAGTATGTACTGACTGAACTAGCCATTATGAAAAGATGGTGGGTGGGTACGCGTGTCGAGGTCGGCAAGGACCAGCTAGCGTTGGCATCGTAATATGTAGCTATACAGCTATTAGCAAGTTCAGATAAGAAAGACGCGCTAAAAAACCGATCTGCAGATGCTTGGCTGCTTGAAGCAGCAGCCATATATCCCCATGCATCTACCTGATCAACAAGGAATAGTACAGGCATGCACTAGTTGTTTACGCAAGACGAGTATGTATGTACGTATACGTACTTGTGTTTCCCGAAGATGCCTTAATATAGTACCTGTATGTTCTCTCTGATATTGATATGTATTTCTACAGCGAGATGCACGGGGAGGAGCTCCATCGGTAGGTAGGGTATGTGGGTGCTGCGCGACTGCGTCGCACGTCCAGGTTTATCAGTTTACTCAGGGAGGGGTTTGTTTATGTGCTTGCAATAAGTGTGACACTTGCAGTGTTGAGCTTGCTAGCTAGGCCATGTGAAGCCTTGAAAGGCCACTGCAAGGACTAATTAATTAGCTCGCATTAGCCACGTACAGGGTATTTACTGTGTCGACGTGAGTGCACGTCGAGGCTGGAGCAAATCCTGATCCGTGTGAGATGTCCATGCCATGGGTTTTATCTACAGATCACCCGACAGAAGTTATTCTTCAAGGTACGTGTGTAATGACAAACTATTTTGCATGTGCGTAAGATATGCATGGATGCTTCGATTCAGTTGCTGCGGGCAACCATTGGTGATTGGAATTGGTCTGATGATGAAAAATGGTTTCCTGTCCATGGGAAGTAAGTTACAGTGAAAACAAGATACTATCATAACAATTGGTGTTGTGAAATATTTACCATTGTGAAACCTACACATAGAAGAAACATGTACCCTCATACACGTAGTACGGATGATCGATTGTAATCCCGAGGAAATAATTTAAGTAACCCAATAAGAGCCTATGCATATTTTTCTTGGCTATCTTCCACATATGGGCTAGCTAGGCATGGCAATGGAAGTTGAGAAGTGCATTTATGGAAGCATGACATCTCAGCTCATTATTTACATTGCAGTTTCCCAGCTAGTATGCTTCTACTCACATCATGCATGCTAAGCTTGAATTAAATACACCAAGCTTGTCACAATGTCATCACCACCTAGCTCCTCCTTGTTTAACTAATGTAAACAGGCATCAACTTGGCTTTGAATGCCACATGAAGAGAGCCCGGATGTGGAGTAGTGTAAATTATGTGGCTCTCTCTTGCAGTGTAACATGGGGGATTTTAATTCCACTTCCACTTAATCACCTTACTTAGCTTAACAAGGAATTAATCATGGATGTATCCCTAGCTAGCAGCATATGCTGGCATGCTGCATACCATCATCCATCGCTGTCTCTCTCTCCTAGCACTTGACCCTATATTCCACTGACAGCTCAAAACCTAGCTAAAATATGGCACACCTTGCTGGCTCATTAAGCTCTCTGCACACTACCACCTACTTGATTAAGGAACCCCTCACGCTATATAAGTAGCTGCATGCTTGCACGTCTTATTCATTGTCAGAGCTAGCTAGCCACCAAGAGTTGCCCTAAACCCTAGCTAGCTTACTGTGCTAGTTGCCCCAAACACCATCGCCAGTAGCTTGATCTCACCTAGGTAGTAGACAGTGACACAGTTCTAGCTGCCTAGCCGATGGCAAGCAAGCGGGCCACCACCCGGGAGCTCCGGACGATGTATGACGATGAGCCATCCATGTCCCTTGAGCTCTTCGGCTACCATGGTGTGGTCGTCGATGGTGACGACGACGACACCGCGACTGCCCTGCCCCAGCTCTCCTTCGTCGACAGCTTCAAAGGCGGGTGTGGGTCGTCGGCTGACTACTACAGCTGGGCGTACAACGCCTCCGGTGGGACGCCGGGCGCCTGCTCCAGCTCCAGCTCGTCGGTGCTCAGCTTTGAGCATGCTGGTGGCGTCGGTCATCAGCTGGCTTACAACGCCGGAGCAGGTGACGATGACTGCGCGCTCTGGATGGATGGCATGGCAGACCAGCACTGCACAGCCAAGTTTGGATTTGTGAACCCAGAGTCGGCCGACGTTGGCCCAGAAATCCAGGACAGCAACGTCAAGCCGCTGGCCAAGGCGGCACAGAAACGCGCCTGCCCGGTAAACACCTACATCCTATTTCTTCCTGCATCGTGATATGCTCGTACCAAGTCATGAATTAAGCATCGAATTGGATTGAATGATAACGTGATCCGTGTGCATCTGTGAAGGTTGGTGAGACACAAGCAGCGGCAAAGAAGCAGTGTGGAGGAGGCAGGAAGAGCAAGGCCAAAGTTGCCCCCACCAAGGATCCTCAAAGCGCCGTTGCAAAGGTACAATCGGCATGTGTTGCTTTCTCCCCATTTTTGTTCAAAGATTCTTTTCGTGGTGTTGCAAATTGTTTCGATGAAACCGAATTAATCCAAGGTACTCCGATCGGTTATGCATGTTTAGGTCCGAAGAGAGCGCATAAGTGAGAGGCTCAAAGTTCTGCAGGATCTCGTTCCCAATGGCACAAAGGTTCGTCTACCATGATTTCTTCTCATGGATACCATGAACATGCTGCGTGCAATTTTTCCTTCAAAATGATCTGGTTATTAATTCGGATGAAACCAACTCCTCGTGTAGGTGGACATGGTCACCATGCTGGAGAAGGCAATCAACTATGTCAAGTTCCTGCAGCTGCAAGTCAAGGTATGCGGCGATCAGTCATCAATGCAACCACTCTTTCGAGTTTCGACCCAATTCATTTAATTATTAACTACAATCTGATGTCGATGTAACTAAAAATATACTCTGATGTCGGATTCATAATTTATAACGCTGCTTATGCATAATGGGCGTGTGTACTCAGGTCTTGGCGACCGACGAGTTCTGGCCGGTGCAAGGAGGGAAAGCTCCGGAACTTTCTCAAGTGAAGGACGCCCTGGACGCCATCCTGTCTTGTCAGCATCAATCCTAGATTCCTAGGCCACGCCTCTTTGTTAAAATTTATCAAGTTTTAGTTGATCTTGGCGCATGTAAGAAAAGAAAAGAGAGCACAAGCAAGTTCTGTAAACATACATGGCGGTTACATCTGGAGCTCAGAGCTGGAATTCAGTCATGCATGATGGATCGTGTTTTTGTTCCACTCCCTTTTTTAGTAGATCAATTTTCCTTGTTTTATGAAATTGTAGACTAATGTTCTGGCCACTAAATTTAGCTCAATAAAACGTAAGTGAATAACTTGGTTCTTTTTCTCATAAGGTAAATAAAGATGATGTTGTTTTCAAATTTCAATGAAGCATGAATTGATAAAGGAAACCTACCTTCCTGAGATCAAAGCACATACTCCATGATCTACTAAATTTTCACATTGATATGTCATTTGATTGATAATTGTCTTTTGGGTGGTGGTAGAAGTATGCTTGCATGATAGCGCAAATCTTACTACTGTTTTCCACTTTTTTCACCAGGTCTAGATCATGATTGACAAATATTTCCCAGGGATATAACATAAAATAGAGGGCCAGGGATCTTAATTAGAGGAAAGTAAATTTTCACAATACTATAGGTAGCCTTCAAATCACCGCACTTAGCGTAATGATACGCAGATGAAGATAATGTCTAATCGACAGACTAGTGAAATCTAGACAACATTTCCAGGCTAAGCAAGATAGATCTTCGGCGTCGCTCTTCTTGTAGGTGTTGCCTTGAGATGAGATGTCGGGACAATGTCGGACTCCGTCTCTCCTAGGCAATTGAGGTGCGAGTTCATCGGAGTGGTGCTATGGTAGTGGTGATCGCAACGGTACGCCGCTGGTGATGCGGCCATTAAATCTTGGTGCTTGGTGTCCTCGACGTTTTTTTTTTTTTTTGAATTTTTCATATATATTAAACCAACAAAGAGTACACGATTACATCGATTACAAAAACATGGAGGAGTTGTGTGTTGTGTGCCGCGCCTCGGAGCACGTTATCCTAGGCTAGCGATGCTAGGTGTTACACGGTTTTTATGCATGTGTTTCCCGTATAAACCGAGCCAATCTTCTTACGATCAATGAAATGCAGCGCGGTATGCTTTTCATCAAAAAAGACCCGACGATCCATGAGCTTGTGCTGTTTTCTTGAAGCAGTAAAAGTAAAATAAATTTATCCTAAATCCTCAGCTGACAAAAGGGGACCTTCTTTCTGAGATCAAAAGCAGTTAATTATTTGTCTTTTGGGCGGTGGAAGAACAAGCGTGCATCCATGATCGTGCAAGTCTCATTATTCTTCTCTCTTTTTTCACCGGGTCTAGATCGAGATTGGCAATTATTTGTCAAGGATCTTAACTCAAGGACAATATAAGTCAAGGGAAAAAAATATAGAATCAAAGGGGAATCTACTCTGCCCACTACCGATTTTCCGCTACAAACATTGATAGCGTTGAGTCACCGATCGGAGATCATGCGGCTACTTTGTTTTTTTCCTCTGAGTCAAACAGTTTTGTAATGCAACTGGAATTCATTGCAATTAGTGCGTGATTACAGGAGGCTCAACACAACTCATTGCCCCGTCATGTTTCTGGAGACAACTGATAAATATTGTTATTCAAAAAAGTTTGCTCTAAATCAACCATCATTTGAGACCGTATTTTGTCAAACATTATTCAATTTAGAGGTTTCTTCCTCCTTTTACCCCTCTAGTCATGTGTTACTTTCACATTAAATTTAACCCATGTAAGAGTATCCCCAACCACCCCCCTACTTGGGATTTAGGGGGGGTCCGTACTTAAGGAGGGTGTTTTTATTTTTTGTGCACTCCAACCACCCCCACCGCCCACATTCTCCTCCCTGAGATTTTTCTTTCTTTTGGCATTATAAAATATAGATAAATATCAGATATAAGATGCCTTTGCGAAAACATAGATAAATAGTAGGCAGCAGCCCGCAAACTCCAGCAAACTTCGAGTGGCATACGGTGTCCTAGCGATGAAATCCGGTGAGATCTGATGATCTTTTGTAAACTCGGGCAAGATCTGGTGACCTCCGGTGAGCAGCGGTGGTGGACCGCGGCAAACTCTAATGGTCGGCAGCGGCCGTATGTGTCGGGATCGACAATTCATGGCCGTTGGAGGAGTAGGAGCCTAAACAGATGTCTATTTTCTTCCCTACATTAAGGGGCATTTGGGGAGAAGCCTCACTACTTTAGGGAGGTGAGTATGGGAAGGGGGATGGGTTTGAGTCTCCCTACTTTAGGGAGGTGAGCATGGGAAAGGGGATGGGTTGGAGTCAGTTATCTCCATCCAAACAAGTCGAGCACACTTGCAAGACACATGTGAGAGTTGCCTTGGACGACACAATATCACAAAACCCAAATAATAATATTTTATCATATATCTTTGGAACATCATATCTCACCCATTTTAACTCTAAACTGAGTAATACCAGAAATAAGAGAACGAGACAATGAAGGTGGTAGATATAGGTAGGTTACATTTAGACAGGAAAATGAAGTGTCGTAAGTTTACGGGCAATGAACATCGGAGAGCTAGAGCAGTAGGCGGCCAAGTAGAAGAAGTCTCGTTTGCCCGAGCAAACGAGAGAAGGGAGAGTATTAATACTTTGAATAAAGCATCTTGAGCTGGAATTCCCTTCGCTACTACCCACACGGAATTGGTTTGAGAAGCAGCTTGTTCATTTTATCTTCAGAAACCTGTCAATATTTTAATTATCATAGTTCAAATTATAGTGTAATTTTTTACACTTCTAATTTTCTTAATCCCAAAGTCGCTATTCCATTAAAAAAATCGGAAAAATCTTCAACTCAATTTAGTTGCATATTTGAAAGTAAAATAATTATATTAAAGAATATAAACAATGTATAATTATGCATTTTTGGAACATAGCAGTAAATGTGGAGTTAAAAATAAAATGATTATTTTTTATTTTTTAGATCTAATAGAATCGTGATACTTAATTTCCAATTTCGTAATGCGGAAAATGAGTCAGCTGGCACATGGTCCTGACAAGTGGGTCAGAGATATCATGATGGGGAAGTCTAGTTAAATGGGGTAAAATGCTTAACAATACACAGAGGAAGAAAAAACTCAAATGGGGTAATCTTTAACAGTTAGGCCCAAACATGGACTGAAAAGTGGAATTAACTCAAACTGTAGATGTAGAGAATTTTCTCCCTTTCCTACAGTAATCGGATTGTTCTCTGTTAAGTTGCTGCATCACAAGCAATCATACATATTTTTCGAGTAAACCACAGAACTGCTCAGAAATTATTGAAATGATGGAGAAAGTTGAGAACCGAGTGAAAGAAGCATCCAACATGATATCATAAATGAAGACAACTTTCTTAAAAAGAGGCAAACAAACTCTGATCCAATCTGGCCTTCATCTGAGAATGAGCGAAAACTGATACTTATGCGGTTAATAGTCAATTTCTAAAGTTCGTGCAAGAATGAGGGAAATTTGTGCAGGTAATAATGACGGTATTTTATAATTTATACGATCACATAGATCTGATATCATTAAATTGCTGGATGAAGAAACTTGAGAACTGAAATGAATGAAGGAAGCGTCCGAGCAAAAAATCGAAGATCCCATTAAGTGCTCCAGTGTCTAGTCTCATGAAATGCTTCTGAATAAAAGAAGGGGATTGTAGCTGACCATCACAATGCATTAAGTGCACGATAACACCATCATCAGATGCTTGACATGTGGAACTGAATGTCATTTATATCTTCATCGAATCATCCATCAGGAGATAATCGACATGATTACGATAAAACATTGTTGTCCAAATGCTGTCAATCACTAATCAATGTGGTAATGGATAGGTGATGATGCAGGGAGATGCTGTGTCATGCTACTGGTCGGTGTCTTGAAAACAGAAAAAAAAGGAACAGTGAGAGCATGTGGTCCTAAGATCTAGAGATTTCAGTCGTGCAAAACCAAGGTCAGATCACAGTTTCGACCATGTGAGAACTCCATTACTTTAGTTGTTGACATTGAGTGCAATGCCATATATTCTACGAGCTAAATAAATCAGAAGGAAGATACAAGTATGGTTGCCTGATTGCACACCAGCAATCAGTAGATGAATCAACGTCAGCACCGTACCATAATTTTAGCTTCATTGATGTTTCATTTTCCCAGGAAAATATGAACCAATTGGTGTCTCAAGCAGCATATGGCCATTAAGCGTCAAATATTAGAAGAAAAAAAAGGTTTGTTCTTGACATAACTTCTAGAACATGTTAAAACAAAATCTCGAGGTCTCAGAAAGACATAATACTGTCAGTTGGTCGGTGTTGGTCCTTTTGGCCTTTTGGTCGGTGTTGAAAAACTTTAAAATCCTCTAACTCCTCCTTAATCAATATATAGGGGCAAAGCTTTTGCCTCATAAATTCAAAAAAAAAAATACTGCCAGTTTCCCCCTACATTTTTTCCCTAAAAATTTTGACTGGAAAGTTTGTACTTACTGAGATTCTTTAACATGGTGATGCTGGTGAAATCCATTAGGAATAAGCATGGGGCGTGTCATGTGTGTTTTCGGCGAGCATGGCAGTCTGTTCTGTACTTCCGTGCGATCACAATCTGGCAGAATAAAATCTACAGATTCTTGCACACCATCTAGTTATGCATGCATTATTCTCACTTCTCAGTTCCATTCCATGTGACTCTCGAGCACAAATCTTAAATTAAAACCACCATGACGCGAATTGATGCTCCCCCATGTCATTAAAATTTGATTGAACTAGGCCAAGGACGTGAGGAGCATTACCTGCCTCGCAAACTTCGAGTTGCTTTCTCTTCCATCTACAACAAAAGAATAATCAACAAAATCACATGAATTTAATGCACATAAGAGAAGATGCTCATCTTTTTTTTTGTCTCTTGTTTAGAATTAGATACACATCTTTTTCTCTGGTATCAGCATTGGAAAAGAAATTGATGTATTACCATTGATGTAATTTCGGACCGAACTCTACTATTTGGTGATTTACCAGTAAAATTACAACTAGATTGCCACCCTCTGTAGTACTGGTGCAGGAATAATACTGCAATAACAAAAACTGCCTATTGAAATCATAGAGCCAAGGGTAAGCAAAAGGACTCCCCTGATCACATGAAGGCACATGTAACTTCCTTACAGATAGTATTAAGTGATCTTAACCAGAAAAGAACCTAATCGCATTGTTTCTCCCAATTGCCATGGGCTCCAAGGTTCATGATTCTAAAAGCACGGGCTGGTCTGACTATGAGACTATACGCGCACATCAGTACAAACCTGTCAATGAACTATTTACATGAGAACTGAAGGCAAAATAGAACAGATGACGCTGAACTAATCTAGGATTCTGAATTTCGGACCATTTATTCATCAAGAAGAAACCGGACCATCTACAGCATCAGGAGCAGTAGCAGATTCGATTAATCTCTCGAAATCAATAATGGTCGACTGAAAATTGAACTGATACCCACTTTGCATCCACGATTTTATACACATTGAAGCCTGCATGCTACTAAGAGGAAGGCAGTACTGCTGCTTGTGGATACTGTCCCCTTTGCTTGTGAACAGTTCTTCAGGATCCAATGAGGTCCCTTGGATTGCCAGAAAATCACGGGCCATCAAGGAGAGCCGTGGGTAACGGGAGGAATGCCCCCTCCACCATTCAAGAGCATCAGTAGAAATTGGTGCAGGGGGCTCCGCGAGATACTGAGTGAGCTCATCAGCGGCAGTGCTCATGCTCACACGGCGGCGTTTACGAATAATCTCTTCAGCGAAGGAGAATGCACCACCATCCTCAGCGCTGTCTTGGATGCTGTATCCATTTCCAGCAGCTTGGAAGATGCTGCTGTAGTCTCTGACAAAATGGTCCCTTGCATCCTCCAAGTTGCTTGTGGAGTTGAGGGTTTCAGGGATGAGCTCTCCTTTGATCCGAGGATCAAGAATTGCAGCTGTGAAGGTGTAGATGTTGTAAGCTTGAGATGTGAAGTCAAGAGCTGTTTTGGACATGTCTCTTGCAATGTTCTCAAATAGTTTTTGGTGGCTGCTACTGTGGCAAACATTGATCAACTCAAAGACATGGTCCATGAAGAAGAAAACCAGCCCAACCGTTGGTAATTTGCAAGTACAAAGGTTGGTTGTGGTTTTATAGAATGGCTCAAGGTACGAATGCAATGAATTGACCACTGACTTCTCATCGGTGCTCAGAACCCAGTCCCTCGGACCAAATACGTCTTCAAACTTCTTGATGGTGTTATCCACCGCATTAGGGGCCTAAAGGAAAACATTTAAATAAAAGTGAACAAAGATATCGACCATGATGGAAAATGGGATGCATATGTGGATTGTGCATTACCTTCTTTACTACATCAAGCATTTTGTAATTGCCATTCCAAGTTATGGAATGATCAAACGGGAGTTTCCATGAGCCCTCTTGGTAAACTTCAGTCCAGTGCTTAAAATCCTCCATCATTTCCTGGTTTGAATTGGTCTCGAGGATAAACTCACGGGTCTTGGACAAAAGTGGCTTCACATGTTTCAGGCCATCTTCTATGATAACCTCAAGTGTCCTTGCAGCACAAGGGATGTAGCAGAAGGGGAGCTTACGGGACTCGAGCTCCTGCCTGAGCTCGTGACAAGCATGGATTGCATGTTGGCTGTTATTATGTGTGCAAGCAAGGATCTTCAAATCAATG
Organism: Poa pratensis; assembly: GCA_947311845.1. Lineage (NCBI taxonomy): Eukaryota > Viridiplantae > Streptophyta > Magnoliopsida > Poales > Poaceae > Poa > Poa pratensis. The sequence continues at coordinate 30,137,450 of CAMZMU010000103.1, read as the reverse complement.
CTAAATTCCTGCAAGACAGTCAACAGAACCCTCAAAATCTCGGTGCCGGAGCAATGGTACCCAATCCGGCACACGTCAAGCAGAACATTCTGCAAGACCCAGTTTTCATCGATCCAGTGGCACTTGACAGACAAGTACACTATCTGCTCGTAAGAAGTCCAGAAGTCGAGGGCGATGGAAAGCCGGGACCTGACACGCTGCAGAGACTCCTTGACGTCCTCCTTCATGCTCTTGAACACTTGGAGGGTAATCAACCGAGCCTTCTCCTTCGGCCAGAGCCTGACGGACGAGTTCAGATACCTGCAACTGTCGACGAACATGGTATCCTCGAGTGCGGAAGGCGGGAAGGAGGAGCTGATGAGCCACCGAAGAAGCAACCAGTTGACGTAATCCACATCGACCACCGGCTTCGCCTTAGGCTGAGCACGAAGCACTTTCGCTTGAGGCTGAACTTGAACCTGGACTTGAGACTGGGGCTGAGGCTGAGCTTGGGCTCGAGCTCGTAGTACCAGAGGGTGTGGTTTCTTGTTTTTAGCAAACATGCTGGCAATGGTGCTTTGGGAAGGGTCGCCATTCAGATGATCGGCGAGCTGGTCGTAACCGGGGTGCCGGTTGTTCAGATGCTTCCCCAGATTCCCTGTAATGTAACACGCAACATTGCAGCATATTACCACCGATGTACGTCTACTTGTTCACTTTTCGCAGTTCAGATTGTACTACAAGCTAATTTAACTAGCTACTGAATATAGCAGTTACATGTATGAACAAATGTGCAAACTTGCTCTTCTTGTTGTGTAAGCTAAGGTTCTGAAAATGCAAAAGGAAAAGTTTTGAGTTTTGATGTGTGGTGAGTTTTACCGGTGGCGGTGGTGAGGCAGTAGCTCTTGCCGCAGAGCGTGCAGGCGCGGGACTTGCCGTCGGGTGCCGTCTCGAAGAAGGTGAGGTAGAGGGACTTCATGGTCTTCTTCTTCTTGGGCCTGGCCCCTCCTCCTGCTCCGTCCATGCCGTCGCCGGCGCCCGGCAGGAGTGTCATGTCAGCCATCCGGATGGATCGACGGAGCTCGGAAAATGTCAGCGGAGCTTGGGCGAGGAGCGAGCCGGTGGCGGCGGCGAGGTGGGCCGGGGAGCCGAGCCGGCAGAGAGGGGAGGGGGAAAGGCGCGGCGGGAAGAGGGGTTTGGGAGGCGGAGCCGAGGAGGGAGAGGCGAGCCGGCGACGGCGCCGATCGGGACGGGACGTCACGGGAGGGAGGGGAGCGAGGCTCGCAGCTAGGGTTTGGTTGGGCTCGGGCGGGCCCGAGCTCGAGTTTGGATCGAAAGTGGGCGGCTCGATCGGCGGAGAGCCAGCCGGCTTTCATGTTGAGCTAGCTACCACTGGGTGCGAGCTGACTGACGCTTATCTCGTGTTTTGTTTTTTTTTCTTCTTTTTTGTTTCTTTTTGTCAATGTCATGAACTTATTTTTAAAGAACTTATGTATATTTTTTTATTTTATTTTTTGAACACCAGTACCGTAGGGAAAACCCCCTACTGTTAAATTTCCTAGGAGCATGTTGTGACGACTAGAATGTTGGAACATGCAAACATGGCGCTTTAAGGCGTGTTTGGTTACCCGTATTGATTTTGAACCTCTAGCACGTGTGGCCCGCTTGGTTGTGCTCAAACGTGGTTTGGGCCAAATTTGGCATTGTGTTTGGTTTATGTATTGTATCGGTTCTTGGTTGTGTTGATGTTTGGTTAGCTGCAAAGTTGGCTTGAAAATGTTATGAGGATCGACGTGATCAAAGGTTTTGTAGGCCCAACATTTCAGGGCGAATCAAAGAATAATAGCAGATAACTTCGATCGTTCAACAAATTGGATCTACTCCACGACACGCAACATGGATTCTTGCGAATTAGCTAGTATGGAGGTTTTTGGACAGCTCCCTCAAAACTCAATACGGGTATCTACCCTCGAAAACAACCTGTGTTCAATCTTAAACATAATGTAAGCTACAGACAACACTCGTATACGGCGACCCATCTTGGGACGATAATTTTAATCTCAAAATTCTTGTCCGCTATATGTATCTGAATTTTAATCCAGTATCATGTATATGTATAGGGAGCACCACATCAGAATGATCGCATACAACACACATGTTTGCTTGTGTGCAAATTTTGTTGCCTGGTCCTCATTTAAGTCTGATGATCTGACCACCTTTTGCAACACAACAGTACTAACTACACACCACTACACCAGCACATTCAACACTAAATACACATCCGCACACTCAACATAGTAATGGTACTTAACCAGGTTTTTAGATAAAAGGCTTTAAAGCCCGGCTTTAACTTAGTAAAGCCCTGCAAAGCAAGGTTCAGATACTTAACCAGGTTCAGCTACACCTTCACATATTACATATACATCACCAGATTCGTGTGTACACCTGCATATTTAACTGTGATTGCGCAATTAACACCAGAGACTCACACTCCTGACCAAAATATACAGTTTAGCGCATCGCATACCCAACAGGGCCTATGCATGGTGGATGAAGCCATGGTGATGCCAACTTAAAGAGTACTAGAAGAATTAATGAGAGGGTGTCTGATTGTGCCTATAAGAATTGAAATCATCTGAATATGCTTTAGAAATCATTTGAATAACAGAGGCCTCGGATGTCCAACATAAGCAATATCAACTGTCCGAGGGCCGATTACATACAATGATATTTGCACTTATTCACTCAACCCAGTTTGAAGTCATCTGCACGCCATCGTCGACTGGACCGGCGGTAGCAGGAACTGCGAGCTCCAGGCGTAGCTGAAGTTGACGTCGTGGCCCTGCTCTACTGGCTCGCCACTGTTGAGGAGGCAGAGCCTGCCGTCGCCGTCGGACTGGAACTTGGACGGGTCGGCCTCGAGCGTGGTGTTGAACCCATCGCAAGCCAGCTTGATGTGGTACTGGGGGCAGTTGCAGGTGTTCTTCACCGTCACGGCGTACACCGGCATGCCGTGCGCCCACTCTCCGGTGCCGGCCTGGGTCACCACGATGTTCTTCAGCGAGCACCCGGTCACGGCCCCTGCAGATCACGCGTAGTATGTCAAAAATCAACTCTTCCATGCTTCTTTTGCAAACAAAATAAGATGGCGAAAAAGGGCACTAAATACGGATCGATACCTCGGCTGCTAATGCAAAGCAACAAGCAAGCCACAAGAATCGCTGATAGCTTGAACTCCATGATGCTTACTATCTAATGATCGCTCGTTTACCTTTGTTGTTTCAGATGAGATGTGTATATACTGCCCTTGATTAAGGGGCTATTTATAGAGCACTGTAACACCTGAGAAAGCTTTTGTGATAAGCACTGCATTTAACTACGGCCCTCCTTATCAATCTAGCATTGAATTGTATTTACTATCGCCCTCCTAAAAAACTAGCCTTCTTTATTACCTACCAAAAATAATAAGGTGTCATACACCAAAGTACTTTTATGGTGAGTACTCCCTCATCTCCAAACTATGTGTTGAGCAGTGAGTGCTCTCTCCCCCCCTTTCGTGGCGAGTAGACTCGAGGATGGCGTAACCGTGGACATAGCCGCTATGGTTTGGCCTCAGATGAAACAGGAACCGACAGTTGCGGTGTGTGCAAGCTTTAACACATTTGCAAAACAATGCCGTATGTGGTTGAATCAGCATCTGCAAGCAGAGCAAATTTGGATGAAACATTATGCCGATGCCAATCATTCTTAATTTCTAGGAATTCCCCAAATCAGCATTTGCAAGCGAAACAAATTTCGATGAAACAATACGCCCATATCAATCATTATTTCCGTTGAGGACATGGACTTGTTTCTACGCCGCCACTTCTATCACGGTCGGTGATGGCCAAATGACACCTTTTGGTGATGTCAAATTCTTGGCATGCCTTGCTCTTCAAAATAGCCTTTAGACGGCCGACCGTCTAGCAAAGAGAGGTTGTCCAAATTGTGGGTTGTGCCCTCTATGCAAAAGAGCCCCAGAATTAATCACGCACCTTCTTGTAAGTTGTCGCTTCACCATGCGCCACTGGGTATTCATCAAAGATTGGGTTGGACTCCACAACCTCGACGTCTCGCAATGGCCATCACACCCACTCTCCAAAGTTGGTGGCACAAAATGTCGGAAGGCTTGACCCCAAATTGAAAAGCCTTGGCGTCCCTAACATTGCTCACGTCATGGGAAATATAGAACAAGCGCAACGCTGGGGTGTTCAGAAATAAGCATGCGCAACTCCTACATTAATGGATTGGGGCAAAGCTTTGCCCCATTTCAAAAAAAAAACTCAAACTTCATCATTATGCTCAGGAAACAGCGGTTAATCGCCCATTTCCTAAGTTGGCAATGAAATTCTTCGGTTCTTACAATACTCTCGAGAAAATTGGAACCAGTGCTTACAAAGTTGGAGCTTCCTGAGAGTGTGAAGTCTATCCAGCGCTCCATGTTTCTCGTCTAACATAGCATGTTCCGGATCATACACCCGTACTCTATGCTGACTTGATGTGCAACCTGAAGAAATTCTAGATAGACGTTTGGTGAAACGTGGCAACTCCTCAGTTACTGGTGAGGTTTTCTTCGTTGCGTGTGTCGACCAGACCAGGAGAATGAGTCAGTGTTGAATACTCAGTTACCCGAAGGCGTCAGTTTGGGGTCAACCTGGTTCTCAAGCTAGCGGCAACGTCAGGCATGCCATTAGCCCATGACTGACAAAACGGCTGGGCGTCCACCTGATGACTTGACGAAGTGTTAACTGACCAAGTGTCGACTGAAGATTCAGAGAGGGCAGGAAGCGAAGAGCAGAAAGGAGGGTGTCATCAGCTGGCCGTGGGCCATGTGATCGCTGCGAGGTTGCTTTTATAAACCCGGAGTCATGTAATTAGATGCAAACCATCGATGATGAATTGAATGAAATCTAAATCTCTCGACCGTCTCGTCTGCTCCTCACCAACAACACTACTTCGAGGATATAACACCGCTTGAGACAAAGAGATGTAATATCAAGCGCATATTCTCTTCTGATGATGTGTTGTGTCAGTCAATATTCTGAGAAAAAACTATAGAAGATGTTTGTACAAAAGCAAGGCTAGCGAGGATGGATGAACTCCGGAGGAACAGCATGGCCAGTCCAGGCCGGCTCGATCTGCCGCTATCTCTGACAAAATCCATGCCAAGACCCCACTTCCTTGATTCATTTCCTCCTCTTGGATGATGATGATCTCCTAAATATCACGCCCAGCGGCAGCGTGAAGATCGGGAACGGGATCTTGGGCGGCGGAACGCTGCACAATCAACAGAGATTGTCGATCACTCGGAGCAAGAACTTGATTGGTATCAGATAAGAACATCCAGTATCGATATTTTTCGCTCTGGCTTACTGCAGTCTGATGGTCTCGATCTGGGTGAGCTCCGCCTCCAGGAATCCATGGCGCGCCGTGGCGTGCTGCCGGATGGCCAGGACTCTGCACCCGAGGCTACTCACTCCGGCGTACGGGCTCGGCGCGCTGACAGAACACAAAAATTCAGTTTGTTGGGTTTCTTGGCGATGCTTGAATTAAAAATTTAGTGTTACCTGTAGAGGAAGCTCTTGTCGTGGACGCCGAGGACGAGCGTGGTGGCTTTGAGCTGGCCCACCGCCGCCGCCACCGTCTCCCCGAGCTCCTTCCCTCCCTCACCACGATCTCCACCTTGGCCTGCGTACGCGCCCGCGTTCGGCGTTTGCCATCATCGACCGGCTCACTAATCAATCATCAGAAGAAACAACAACGGTGACAGAAAGAAAGAAACTCGCTTACCTCTGCGATCCCGTTGCAGAGGTCCTTGAAGGCGAGCGCGAGATGGAAGCCGCGGAGGCGGAGGCTTCGCCGCCGCCGCCGTGACCGCGCCGGCGGGCACACGTGCAGCAGCGCGATGGAGTCGCCGCCGCGGATGAAGTTGCGCACCGCCCACTGCAGCGCCGCGCGCGACGCCGGCGCGTCCTCCACCAGCACCACCACCCTCTGCGTCTCCATTCCCGACGCGCGACAATTCTACTCGTACGTAACAACACAAGAACCCAAGCTAGCTAACTAATCCATGCCGCTGGCGTGTGGCGCGAATCGAGAAAGCCCGAGAAGGAGGGAGGGAGGGATTGGTGAGGAGCTGTAGCTACCTAGCTGAGCTAGAGTTCAGAAATGGAGGTCTCTTCCGGGACCAGAGGGAGAGGGGACCCCTAGCTTAGCTTATACTGTACTAGCTTCTTGTGTTTGTGTCATCATTATCAATTAATTAACATGCTATATACTGCTAACTGTCCTAAATTGTCGAGTTGATTGAACGGTCTCGCCTTAACTTGCTTTCTTGCAATGGATCACGGCATCACGCGCACACAAAACTGCTTGGCCTTCAGTGCAATTTTTTTAGGTTCTGCGCAGGTAAATTACAGTGTAAATTATCGGTTGAAGATACATTTTGATGACGTGCAGAACCTTTTTTTGCGAAACACGGTACAAACGCAGACATTCATATACACGTGCACAAACTCACCCTATGAACGCACGCACGCACGCACGCACACGCTGCCCCTATGAGTACCTCCGAAATACCGAGCCGGCGGGTCGAGTCTTGAGATTGACGAAGTCACCACAGACGCCTCGCTGTCGACGGGAACGTCGCCTCCCACTGAAGAAAATTCCGTCTAAATGAGAAACAGTGTTAAACCTGGGGTTTGAACTCTGTGGGCTGGGTACAACCACCTGTTAACCATCCTGGCACAGGCAATTCTCAAAAGATACCTAAAAGGCCAAAACCATAGTTTTTCTGGAGCTGGATGAAATGTGTATATACCATGATCGAGCGGTATTATGTTTTCAAACTGAATTAGTACTTGCTTATGGTTACCTTAACGACCGGCGGTTAATGAGAGGGGTTTTGTTTTCGTCACGCGTTAGAGGTTGGGGGAGTGGTTTAGGGCACCACTAATTTAGGGGTTTCTGTTTATCTCGTCGATCATGTCCAGCTAGTGTAGCAGTTGGTTCATTAGGTGGAATAGATTAGACATCGCCCGAGCCTAGCGAGGGATGATAGCGCCAGTGGATTATTATGTCACACTACTCGGCACATATCTGTATACATTGTTCACCAGTTAGTTTAGCTAATTTCTCTTATTTATCGCAAGTTAGACAAGAATCATTTTGCGGGTACGTATATTTATCATTCGGGTTGGCTGACACTGTTGAGCGCTGGCCAACTAGTTTCCTACCGATATACTACATGTCAGATGATTGATGAACACTATCGGGAAAAGATGATTTACTATGAGCAAAGCATTATTCGGAGGTTTTTTATTAATCTCTGGACATGTGGTTACAGGGGTAGCAACAAACAGGGCCCTGACGCCCTCACTCTAGACTATTCCAACCAAAGTTTTGGCTGGGCTCTCGTCAGCATCCTCCCAAAGACACTCTGTTCGTGTGGGAAAGTGTACGGATCCCAAACCGGCCATGACGATCTCACTCTAGACTATTCCAAGCAAAGTTTTGGCTGGGCTCTCGTCAGCATCTCATGTGGGAGATTTGGTTGCCCTCGAAAAAGCAAGGACAAGGAGACGAAGACGCCAACATACAGCTGTGTGCATGCGTTTGCTTTCACCCGACTGAACAACCCCGACCTTCATCCTAAGCCAACCACGCAGCACGCAAACGCATTGCAACAAGATGAGCCGCTTCACAAGTCCAAATACAGATCCCACCATGAAAGCGCTGGCCCAGCTTATCTATCATCCATTCCAAGCGTCCAACCAACTAACCAAACGTCTTAAACAAACGCATGCACTCTTTATCGCACACCTCCAGGCGTCCCTTTCAAACAACGAGATGACACAGGATGGTACCAATAGCAGCAGCACACAACAACAGGAAAGGAAACCTAGATAAAAGGCTTGTAATGATCAGTTGTAACAACAGTAGCGCTGACAGTTTGTGTTTACAAATGTAGTATTACATGACCTGTGAATCCTGGAAACGATAATAACTTGCACTCTTTTGTAAGTACTACAAAACAGGTAAGAAGATACAGCTAGAGGTAAGCAAATCAAGAAAGAAACTACCGAGTGAGATAAAAGGCCCAGCGCTGCGGTACCAGGTACGAGATCGGCCTATACAACTACATCTCAGACACGCGGTACGCACTCGACAGAAGCACCAGACAGCTGCTCATCTACACAACACCAGGGTGTATGAACTGAACCCAACATGAATTACAAGTCTCAGGCCCCTGTCTGCTGCTGGGACAAGGGCCACGCTAAGTAGCGTTTATTTGCAGAACGGTAAGAGATATGCGCTGTGGTAAAGGCTACAATACCAGGGTATGGTGGGAGGGCGATGCGCTCTCGGCTGCTATCGTCAACCTCTTCCATATCCACGCTGCTGGTAGGAGTCTTCCTGTCCACCACCTCTCCCCATGTTTCCATAGCCTCCTCTTCCACCTCCACCATAGTAGTTTTCCTGGCCACCACCCCTGCCCATATTACCATACCCTCCTCTGCCACCGTAGTAGTTCTCCTGGCCACCCCTACCATTATTTCCGTAATCTCTGCCACCACCCATATTTCCGTAGTCTCTGCCACCATAGTACCCTCCGCGAGAACGGCCACCGCCACGGTAACCACGTGCACCGCCACAATAGGGCTGGCGATGCCTCGGGAAGTCACCAAATGTCTGCAAAGATAACCATCAGAGACAGATAGATACTACATCAAAAAATGAAAGTAGCTAAAGTACCTCTGTGTCCATTTTCCTCAGTTCCGAAAATCTTGGCCTTCCGTTTTGCCCTCCACGTCCAAATGTTCCACCAGAAAGGGAATCGAAAAAATCATCCTTGACATATACGGGCTGCATAAAGGACGAGACGGTTAAGTATTTGCCGCAACAACAAACCTTTGAATGTACCAACAGGCACAAGGAATTATCAAACCTTAACATCTAACTCTGGATTGTCTGTTTCCTCATACTGCAGGTCTTCATCAAATACATCATCTCCTAGCTCACCATCTTTGTCCCTAGACTGGGATTTCTTACCAAGATGACCCCATACTTCATCTTTGTTAAACTTCTCATTCATGGCCATGAAATCAAATTCTTCGGTAAATTTTGTTACTGATTGCGACAACTGCATCGCAAGAAAACAGAAAACCATGAGTAACTCTATCCTTCAAAACCAAATGTTATTTCAGAATCAGAATTTTCACAATGTTTCATATAAGAACATCTAAACATGATACAGAGTAATACAGATAGCAACAGTCAGGAGTAAAATAATATTTTGATGTAGGTGCTAACAAAAGCAACAAGGCATGCTGGAGTGTATGTGGCTTACCGCACTGCCTCTACCTCTTCCACGGCCTCTAAAATTGTGGTGGCTCTGTGAACTAGCTCCATTGTACTGAAACGCAAAAATAAAGTGAGAGAAAACATAATAGGGACATCCCTGATAATGAGCACAGGAAAATAAATAAGATAGGCCAGAAATTTATTATGAGGAAATATGCTGGTTAGTTTAAAAGTTAAAAGCATGTTTGACATGAGACTAAGTGTAAAACAAATTCAAGCATCCATTAATGTGCCTTAAGAAACAAGACAATTAGAAAAGAGTATCGCAAACTGATGGCATCTGATAAAATTATCAAATATTTTTTGTTGAACTAGGCGATAAAATGTTAAAGCAGGCAGTAATCAGCCAAATTCAAGACTTGATTTCGTAATTGGTAATTTAAACTGTCTGGTGGAAACCTAGTTACCACCAGTAACCCTGGAGAGGAACCACTATTATCCTCATAAGTTCGAATGACACTAACTGGTTTTAAACTACCTTACAAGTATTCATAAAAAATATTGAAACATACATTCTATGTTACGCTCAAGTTACAAACGGTTAGTGCTGTTTTGAATTGGAAAAGAACATCTACTGTACAACATTCTATTACCAATAGTTCCTGCTTAAACATGCGCATCCACACGAAGTCAGGAACGATGGTAGGTTCTATGTTCCAGAACAGATAGTCGGGAAAAGGAATATAAGAAGCAAAGGGTACTACCAATTTCTTCTCACAAATCAAGCATATTTATAAGGATAAGCTCATCAGGTCTCTAGTTTCATAGTATGACTCTGAAGAAAAGCATGTATGTTAACACATGCAGAAAATAGATATAGAAATGATGGCATACCTTTTGTGGTGTCTGCTTTGGCAGTGGTAATATAGGCTCATTGTTTTCAGATAGAGCACGTGTCGGAGGATCGGGTAGCAATGGTTCTGCAACCCGTGTTTTAGGGTCTGCAGGCTTAACAATGTTGTTGCTCATCTGTAAAGGTGTTTGCATGGACTGAGAAGATGAAAGCATTGATGGAGCATTCTGCATTAGTTGACCAGATGATGCCAACAAAGGTGCTGGCATCTCCAATCCAGCTGGACTAGATGAGGCAACAGTGGAAGAAATTGCCTGGGATACTGTTTGATATGACAGTGCTGAGTTTGGATTTACAGCAGTCTTAACAAGAGAATTTAAGTTCTTTGATGCTGTTGCACTAGTTTCAGTCAAGGAAATTGGCTGGCTGGCTACAGGAAGGGAGGTACCATGAGATGGCACTGGAGGAGTAAACAAAGGTACCATGTTGGCAACGGCTTTGATGTTTCTGGACCTAACAAGCTAGCAGAAGGTGCCGCTGTAGCGGGTGTGATACTTGAGGAAGGACCTTGACCAGTAACTGATGGTTGCATCAAAGGAGGCTGGAGTTCTGAAAGTTTTTGTGGCCCAGATGGGAAAGAGGGATTCAGCCTGGATACTGGAAAGTTTGTGGAGCTGATAATCCAGGTGTGGGCTGAAGCAAAGGTGGTTGCTGCAAATGCTGTGGAAGGCTACCTGGAGGTGCATAGTATCCCTGCCAGTACATTGGGGGGACTGAGAGTCCTGCACCATTTCCAGCAGGAGGTGGACCAGCAGATCCCCATGGAGTACTTCCAGGTTGATACAGAGGAATATTATTCTGAAAAGTTGGCCTCTGAAACCCATACTGACTTTGCTGGGAGCTGAGGTCTGGTAAAGCTGCACCACCAGCAGACGGCAAACTTGAAGAAGTCGATGCTGGCTGAGGATAATGTGACTGCAGAAAAAAAATTGCATGAGCTGAGTGACTACTGTCTCGTAAGGTACAGGTACAGGTTACATGTATTTGCATCATAGTAGTACCTGGATTATGGCAGGATCATTGTGCAGGGGAGCTGGTTGTGGTGGCGGCGGTTGCGGTGGTGACGACTTAACTTGCAAATCCTGCAGAAGCAAAGTCAATTGTCTGTCCCCATAAGATATGACAGTAAACCGCACTCAAATAGATGGCTCATAGCAGATACTGTAAACGGAAAGTCCGAAGCAACTTCAAAGGTCTGCACCTAGATCATGCCAGGTGTGCACAGAGAACAAGCCGTAGCTACTAAATTAACACATTACCAATACAGAACCTTCTCACAAACTATCCATCATAATAGCATATGTTTTTCTGATTGTAATCCTACCACATCGAAAATTCAAAACATAACATGGTGTTACAAACAGGGCAGGGATAATTAACGTGTGACATACAACAAGACCAACAATCATGGATTTGACTTCATGTAGCCAAGAGATTAATTTACTTGTGATGCCCTAAACTGTCGAGCAGTCAGGGATAAGCAAACAAAAAAAGATCCCGCCTATCTGTAACTTCTGTATGTGGTTTCACTCAGTGAAAACAAGGTACCAGCAATACAATGGTATTATTTTAAGCCTGCACTACAACAAGAACGGCAACAGCTTGGGAGTACACACAGAGCTCTATCCATAGTGTCATGTACCTTGATATCACTTCCGCGGAAGAGTATGTACTCGTAAACTTTGTCGCTCGCAGGAACCTGTATTCCGTCTTTCTTCCGCCCTTCGGTTCCAAATGACCGAACTACAAAGCAAGACAGTGAACTAGGTGTAAATAAGGCACAAACATATCGCAAACCCACCCATGATGGAACGAAAAAAAGGCAACAGGTGCGCTACCAAGGCAAACATCACAGTTCAAAGTTATACGCATATGAGAGCATGCAGCGGTTAGCTTCGTAAATCCAAACAAAACAGGAAACATACTACAAACAGGTCCACATAATTGCATCAGCAAACCGTCCAAATTTTCCTCAACTGGCGCCTCGCAGGCCTGGCTAAGGCCTCCGGTCCACATAACTGTATCAGTTAACCGTCGAAATTTTCCTAGACAGGAACCGCACGGGCTTGGCTAAGCCTAGGATCTGCGACATCGGACGCACCAACGGAAACCAAATCTAGGGCAAAGGCAAGCGCATCTGGGCGGGCGCACGGGTTAGTGCGGGGGGAGGGGAGATGGATTCTCACCATTGCTCAGGCCGATGCTGGACTCCTCGTGTTGATGTTGTAGAGGACGCCCTCGTACCTGATCTCGCTCTTGGAGGTGAGGCTGATGAGGCTCCCGAGGTACGTCTCCGGCGACGCCGCCCCGGCGGGCGCGGGCGCGCGGCCGACGAGGAGGAGGAAGACGGCGGTGGTGGCGCTTCCGCCGCCATGGCCACCGGCGGGATTGCTAGCGGTGCTAGGGTTAGGGGCGCGGGGAGCGAGAGCGACGGGAGGGAGCGGGGAAAGGAGGAGGAGGAGAAACCCTAGGCGGGCGATCCAGTTTTGCTGTGCTCCTCCTCGCTGCGGATGGTGTTTCCGTTTATGGGCTCGGGCGGGCGGGGTTAGTGGGCCCAGATTGGGAATTTCTTACGGTAGCGGATGTATAGCTGGCCAAACGGGCCAGCACGGCACGGCACGGCACGGGCACGCCAGGCACGATTCTATTCGTGCCGTGCCGTGCCGGCACACGGGTCTCGAATTGAGGTTGGGCACGATTGTGGCACGCCGGCACGATTGTGGCACGCAGGCACGGCACGATAAAAATAGCAATAAAATTCAAAAAAATAGATAAATATAGCTATAAAATTCAAAAAAATAAGTAAAAATAGGTATAAAATCTAAAAAAATAAAAAAAATAGTTAATCGTGCCGTGCCGTGCCGGCCCGCGTGCTTCAAGTCGAGGAGCGGCCCAGGCACTAACGTGCCCGTGCCGTGCCACGGCCCATTTAAGTCGTGCCGTGCCGTGCTTGGGCCGGGCCAAAAAAAGCGTACCTCGTGCTGGCCCGTTTGGCCCGTCCCGTTTGGCCAGCTATAAGCGGATGTCGATCCAATCCAATCATCGGATCATGGGATCCATTGTGGATGCAGATTTGAACCGATGTGCTAGATAGAGTCCAGATTGCCCAAAAAAAAAGTATGTGTTGATGTGATTACTGGAAAATGTGATGGTGGTGATGTGATTAATGATTTTCCATCCATTCAAAATTCTTGCTAAAAAAATTATGTTTTTTGTTGTCATGCATGAAGCATATCCATTGGAACAACTTATGTTGTTTTATCATGTAGGATTCACACACAACACTTCAATCATTGAATTTACCATTTCTACGTATTTTTATAATCTATGGAACATGGGGGCCTCTTAGTTTTTGCCCCCATAAACTATAAGGTATGTTGAGATGAAAATAAAGGGCTGTGGTGGCTTGAGGCATACGGGGTGTAAGCTTCCCTAGGTCCAATATGAAAAACCAATAAGAACACCCTTACTTTATAGACTTAAGTATTTCAGGGACAACTCTCGGCTCCCGTGTCGTCCAGGAGGGGCGACCCGAGGGCGACTCATCCCCGCCGTTCTAGCCTCCCCTCTGGTGCCTCTCCCTGGCCGCTGCTGCCGTCGGCAGGCGCAGTGGCGGCGGCCCCCTCTCCTCCAAAGGTGGCGAGGGTCCCGCTGGTGAGAGCTCGGTGGCTTCCATGGCGGGTGCGGTTGGCGGCGCCGGCGGTGGTTGTGAGTCCGCCGGAGCTCCTGGCGGCGCGGTGCGGTGGACGGCCGGATCTGGCCGGTCTCGGCTGGCTCATGGCCTCCCTGCCTGCTGCTGAGGCGCTCGGCGCGGATGGTGGTGGTGCTGCCTGGGCCCGATCTGGGCCGGGGGCGTGCCGGGAGGGCTGGCTCGGGAGGATGTGCTATCGACACAGGATTGGCAGTGGCGGGGTGGTGGTGCTGGAGCGGTATCGGGTGAGTGGCTCGCTTGGTTCAGCTCATGGTGGACTGTGGAGGTTCCCGGGAGAAATCTTGTTCTGGCCTTGCTCAGAACCGGCGACGGCGACACTCGCGGGTGCCGCTGACTTTCTAGGAAGCGTCGCAGAGGGCTCCTCTTCTCGTCCCATGGTGTCTCCGGAGGGAAACCTCAGATCCTTGGATCGGACGATGAAGGCGCTGCTGCGTCTTGCTCCTCCTTGGGGGCATCGTCTCGGAGTCGACTACAACTTGAGAGTGGTTGGCGGCTTGGCCGCGTGGTTCGTGAGATGGCTCTTTTGGGGCTTCAAGGGCAGTTTGGCAACGATGATGCGTCGAGTCGAGGTTGGGTCGCGGCTCGGGCTTCGTAGTCGGTTTTCCGGCATGTCCGATGGGTCCTCTTGTGCTTCGTTGTGTTGCTGTGGAGTCGGAGCTGCGGTGGAGAGTGTCCCTGCAGCGACGATGACGGGCAACCGGTGGTTTGCGTAGGACTCGGTCGGCGCAAGCCCAGCATATTTCTCCTTTCGAAGCTCTTCGTCAGAGTCGGAGCTGTCTGTCGCTTGGTGCGTGTGGCCGACTGTTGGCATGGGCCGACATGGGTTCCGGCGTCGCTGCGGCGAGGGCCGTGTTGGTGGTCGTTGAATACGGAGTTGGAGTCGCTTACTAGAGGAGGAGTGATGACGATGACGTTGGTTGGCAACCCCGACAGTGGCTTTTCTCTTCGTTGACGTGTGTGCTTCGTGTGGGTGGCCAGGTCGGCCGGTGGTGATGCCCAATGTGGTCGTGTTCCATGACAACGTTGGTGCATTTGTATCAGTTTTAGGCCGCTTTTCTGTTAATTAACCGGCCATCTTTGTTCTTCTTAATCAATGAAAATGGCAAGTCTTTTGCCTTGTTTCAAAAAAAAACTTTATAGACTTAAATTTTAAAGATTATTCAAAGTTTAAGCATAATTTGTCTTCTTAGCCCTTTAAATTTTCTCTGGCCACGTCGATAATATTCGTCAAGCTGTGCCACCGAGTGGCCTTCCTGCTAACTATATCAGATCATATTTTCTTCTCTTCTTAGTGACATTCAAATATCGCTACCATTGCAATTTGTCACAGTTGATAGTAATTGTGCATCGTGTTTGACCCAGTAAGGGGTGGGGTTTATACAAAAAAAGATGTTTTTTTTTTTTGAGTACATGGGATTACAGAAATGAAAACCAAACTAGCAGTACAACCTCAGAAAAAAGGAAATTACAAACCAGTCCAAGAGGCCCAGCTCCCACCGACGCCGCCGCACCACGGTGACCGCCGACCGCGCGCTGCCGCCGAGCTCCACCCGAGCCGGCGAACGCAGCGAACCGCGGCCAGGAAGCCGCCGACGAAGCCGCCGTCTTCAGTCCCCGCCTGGGTCTTGGCGGTGAAGGGCAAAGCTGGAAGACCACCAGATCGAAGCCGCCGCCTTGAGCCAGCGCCGACGCCGTCGACGCCGAAGACGACCAAGATAGGCTGCAACCCCGGCCTCCTGTCCACCACTCGCAACCCGCACCGACACCGGAGGAAGCGCCGGCACAGCAAGGCACGGCCAGGCAGCAGCCAACCGCCGCCGTCGAAGACGACGACGGGCACGGGGAGAGGCTGCTACCCCAGAAGACGACGACGGCGGCGTGGTTCATACAAAAAGATGGTGGTGGAGCTAGGAACGACCTGAATGATGAGTAGGCATAACAAGTATGTTTTCTGTAAGTGCTCTATTAAGTAGGTTGAAGAACGACTGACCTAGAGAAGCGAACGTGATTATTGATGAGTTGGCTAGCTTTGCTGGGAGATTCATGTCGTAGCTGGATGGAATAAAACCTAGTAGCAGTTTATTTTTTTGGTTGATGATGTAACTCTTATAAGTACTTGTTAAGAAAGAAACTAAAGAACATATGCATCGTCCTTATTAGATGGAAGACAATGATGCCTTTTCTTGTTAACCCCTCCCAAATCTCTAAGAATACTAAGCTCCCTAGGATCTTTGCATTCTCCTTGCTCCACGTGTACTCCAATAGAGTATTGACACCACATCAGGTGGACCCACTCACCCTCACTTTATAGCCACAACTCTTTAAGTGTGAAACAGCCCACAGTGGACCCCACTCATCCCTCATTTAATAGTTCACAACTCTCAAATATTAAAACTAAGTTTTAAAAAAATTGTTGGATATATACACATGTCTTATACGTATCTGCCAAACTTCGAGTGAAAAAGTGGTATTCCCAGCTACACAAAATGAAAATATGTATGTGAAAAAAATAGATCCATTTCCCTCTCAAAATTTCTCTTTTCGTGTAGCCCAAAATACAAAATATATTGTTTACAAAACTTTTATAGTACACATGTTACGTACACGTAGTTGTATGCTTTATTTTAAAAATATAAAACCTAGACATATAGTTTTGATTTAGTTTAAATAAATATGTTGGATATATACACATGTTTTGTATGTATGTGCCAAACTTCCGGTGAAAAAATGATATTTCCAGCTATACAAAAAAGAAAATGTGTTTGTGAAATAGAAAAATAGCACCATTTCCCCTTCAAAATTTCTCTTTTTGTGTAGCCCAAATTACAAAATATATAGTTTACAAAACTTTTAGAGTACATACATTACGTACACGTACTTGTATCCTTTATTTCAAAACTATTAAAACCTAGACATGTAGTTTTAATTTTTTTTAAAGAAGATATAGTGAGGTCGAAACTATTGGCACTTACGACAACTCTTATCTTTTCTATGCCACCAGCACCCACCATAGCGTCGTGCAACCTAGGCCACGCGATACCATTTCCCGCCTTCCGCTTTCTCGAGCCATATTCTACCAAAACAGCTATTCTGGCGTAAATTTTGTCCGTCTCCCTGCACATATCTGGATGTCAAGCCCCCAGGGCTATAGGGCACCTATGTCCCCGACTTAACTCGATGCAATTGATTTAAATATGACAAGACATAATTGCGCCAACTATTACTGATTTTAGGATAAGTTATGTCGGAAAAGTCTACTTGATTTTAGAACCTCGATGGCTAATCAAATCTTGGTTAATCTATCTCTCGAGTGTGCAATCTTCATCATATCGTTATTGTCTAAAAATTGTTAGAAATTTGTTCAAGTTCTTTTCTGTTAAAATCTTTATACAACCATGTACACAATTTAACTTTCATGACATTTCATAATTATGTTCGTATCCTGATCGTCTAACTGAGTATCTGCAGAATTTAAGCTTTTTTATATGAGGCTCTCCATTGAGCGGTGTACTGCTAAACTTGTTACGACTGACATAAGTGTTCTCTTCTCTACTTCTCTGTTTATATGAGAACAACGAGTGATTGTGTTGCAAAAGAGTAAGTGTTAATATTTTCTCCATTATTGCTACTATGTTATAGGAATGTTTCACTAATTTTTTATTTATTTATCTATCATCAGTTGTACTAGAACTGACGCGACAACGCGCGTCTTTTCCTTCTAGTTGTCTTCCATAGTGTCATTTGTTGGAGTACTTGTGATCTTCTCTCTCGTGTTTTACTATTCATTCCTTTCTTGAATTATAAGCTCCGATTATTTAACGAGGCACGTTATATTGATATGAGTATACTATTTTGAGCATATTTATGATAATTAGTTATAAAAGAATTAGCATGATGTTGACCTTGTAGTTTTTACTCAGACTAGATTCAATGTTATAGAATAAGAAACCCTTACATGTACCACAAGTTTATAATCTAACTAGCTTCTAAAATAGGAAGTAGACCCCTACATTTACAGAATGCTAATAATGGTTATCATGACACCACTATAATAATGATTATAATCAACATAATTGTACATCCATTGACATTTTCAAGAAAAAAGAAAACATGTGAACTTCAGGAGTTTTGAAGATGTTGGAAAAGACAGAACCCACGGCGGGGACCATGGGTGGCCTCATCATCTCCCTTCCTAGCTTCAAGGCATGTGATCGTGCGAATTCTGCATTGCTTTGTTCATTTGAAAATATATCTATCACCAAACTTCAAGGCGTGTGATGTTACGAGTCTCTCCTGACCGTGTGGGTCATTGTTGATGTGGGATGCTCCAAAAATAGGAGGGTATTAATGATCAAATATCGCCCTATAGTTTATAGTCCTGAACTCCCAAATTTATGAAAACAGACCACTACATTTACATCATGCCAATAATGCTTATCGTGACACTACTAGAAGAATGAT
Source organism: Poa pratensis (assembly GCA_947311845.1). NCBI lineage: Eukaryota > Viridiplantae > Streptophyta > Magnoliopsida > Poales > Poaceae > Poa > Poa pratensis. Next base: position 30,119,043 of record CAMZMU010000103.1, on the reverse strand, counting down.
TTTAATCAACATATCTATATATTATGTTATAATTTTGAAGGAAAAAAAGAATGGACACGGTGATACAGTGGGTTCTACATACATCACCATGTCAAGCGCTGCATGGAAAGTTGGCATGCGTAATGGCCAATTCGTGTCCATAACATTGCATTCAAAGGTGATCATTTTGGTGTGTCCATCCACTATTCTCTTGGATAGTATATTACTTGACCCTTCTACCTTTAGGTTTGAGCAAGGAAGGATGGAATCAAGAGAGGAAGTCTAGGAAACATGAAACCCAAGTCATCCAAGGGAGAAGCATGGAAAAGAATTGACTGAAACACCCTAGAGACTCCGATTAGACCCAAGAACACCCAGAGGTTGACCCAGAGTTTATGGGTCAAACCTGAGAGCACCTAGAGGGTGAACCGGAGACTCCATGTTACATCAACCGGATACCCTAGATGCATGTTGAGCGGAAACTGAGCAAGGCCCTTATATCCCATTTTAGACCCTTAACACAACTTAGCTCTTTGGTAGGGAGGCTATATATACCCTTCTCTCTCTCCTTTCTAGGGTAGACATGATTTAGAAGTTAGAACCAAGCGCATTGCTCCTATTTCCCCGTGTGGAATCCAAGACATCTCCCTTTATTGGAACTAGTCCTCAACTTTGCCAATCGTTACTTGGGGATTCTATTGGTTTGGTCAACCTACTGGACTGGGGAAAGGGTTCAATTGAGAATGGGTTTGACTTGAGATCCTAGATACAAGAGCTATAGTATTGGCGAGTGTTTTTTTGGTTTGCTTTGCTAGGTATACCCTTATATCTTGTTTTCTCCGTGAGATCCCTTGTGTTCTCCATTTTTCATTTTGTGTCTGTGGTCGAATCGTGAAGATCAGATCACCAACTTGTATCACGTGGAATTCAGGAGTTGTGTAGATGTTGGAAAAGACAATAACCAACAACCATGGGAAACATGGAGCACTCACCTCTTTTATTCACTTCAAGGTGTGCAAGCTTGCAAGTTCTTTCATTGCATCTTCTAGGTGAAAAAACATACCACCCAACTTCAAGGCGAGTGATATTGCGAGCCTCTTTTGATCGTTTGGCCTGTTGTTGATGTGGGATGGTCTAATAACACGATGGCCATGGTGTTGTCGCATTTAAGAACCATATGGATGGATAGAAGGACATGAAGAGCTCAATGACCATGCCTTTGAACATGTGTGAACACAAGCTTCTGAGTTGATCGGGCTTATCCTATTGTGTACTTTAACAAAGTTTTTTCTAATGATTTAAATTCATGAAATTGTTTTAAGCGAGTTAGTAAGTCAAATATACACATGATTTGTGCAAGTTAATGTGCACATGTCCATATATTACATCTTTAATATTATTATATATTTTTTTAAATGTGGGATTTTTTCAGTAAACTATATACGAGACCATTTAAATACAATAATGCTACACCTACGGGAACTTTTTTACAAAATCATTGTTGCGAACTCACATGGGGAACAACCAGAGTGGTTACAAAACCTGAGAGATCACGAAGACTAAGGGATTTTAACGACTCAAAAATTGCCACCTTCTTCCGTAAGGGTTGTCCGTGAACACAATTCCGTAGGTCTAGCATTTCCGATTTTAATGTTTGGGATTGGCATGTTTTAAAAACAATACAATGATACTATGTTCACCTTAGCAAACTAATTAATTTTGTATACATTAGGCAAAGTAATGAAAGTATTTTAGAAAAACATATATAAAGTCTGATCAAATTGACAAATACTTTCTAGGAAGTCATGTATTTAGAAACAGATGTATAGTACTCCTACTAGTCCCTCCGTTCCACAATATAAGATGTTTTAGGCATTTCCTAAATTATCTAGACATGTTTTATTGTATATGTGCACTCTTTTTATTTTGAATCTAGACAACATGTGTAGCACATAAAGCATCTTATATTATGGGCGGAGTGAGTACATAATAGTATGAGAGGCTGAATTTAATGTTTCACATTCTTTTCATAGCAAAAAGTAGCTTGTGTCAACTATCAAACTAAGTACTTTGGCTGGTTTACTGGTTTTTATGGAGCCCCCTGAGCAGAAAATCGTCACCATAGCTGGAGGTTCCTGAGGACTTTGGCTGGCATTCAGCATAATGCTTGGCTTGTGCTCGGTGATTTTAATGAAACGATGTATGCTTCTGAGCACTTTAGCAGATCAGCAAGGCCTGAATGGCAGATGCGTGCTTTTCGTGAAGCCGTGGATGATTGTGGCTTACAAGATCTTGGCTGGTCGGGTGTCCCTTTCACCTGGGATAACCGACAGATGGGACAAGTAAATGTCAAAGCAAGACTTGATAGAGCGCTTGCGAACCACGACTTCATGCAGCGATTCGAACACACACGAGTTTGGCATGTGAGTGCCGCGGAATCTGATCATTGCTTTGTGATCGTGGATGTTCGAGAGACTGAAGTGGTACATTATAGGAGGGGAGCTAGGCCATTCCGTTATGAAAATGTATGGCAAACTCACCCTGACTATGATATGTTTGTTCGAGAAAAATGGCAGCAGAACCATAATGGATAGGGCTTAACAGGCATTGTTGATACCCTGGGAAAAATGCAGTCTGATCTAGGATCGTGGGGCTCTCAGGAGTTCGGATCCCTAGCGAAAACAGTTCGGAGTCTGCAACAAAAGCTTGAGAGGCTTCGACGCCAATCCATTGGCAGGGGACCGCCTGATCTTGAGAAGGCAACAGTGTTGCAATTACGAGAAGCCCTTCATCGTGAAGAGATCTGGATGCGGCAACGGTCTCGTGTTCAATGGCTACGTGAAGGTGATCGAAACACATCGTATTTCCACGCCCAGGCTGCACAGCGAAGGCGGTTGAATCGTATACATCGTCTACAGCGAGCTGATGGCACTGTGTGTGAGAATGATGATGAAGATAAGATGGAAGTACAAGGTTTTTTCAGAACCTGTATTCATCTCAAGGCTTCAATGATATGGGACAGCTTTTGGCTCATGTTCCTGTACGGGTACTACGGAGATGAATTATTCATTGGATAAACCCTTTGAGTCCAAAGAGGTGAGAGATGCCCTGTTCCAAATGGCGCCTTCAAAGGCTCCAGGAGTCGATGGATTCACGGCGGGTTTTTTCCAACGACATTGGGATCTGATTCATGGTGATTTGGTTCCAGCCATATTGGATTTTTTAAATGGTGGAGCTCTACCTCTGGGGTTAAATGACACTTCCATAACCCTTATACCCAAGGTACGAAACCCACAGTTGATTTCTCAGTTCCGGCCTATCTCCTTATGTTCGGTGGTGTACAAGATAGTTACCAAACCAATAACCAAGAGACTGAGATTGGTGATGGATGATATTATTGGTGATGAGCAGAGTGCTTTTGTTCCTGGACGTTTGATCACAGATAACGTCCTCGTGGCCTTTGAAAGTGTTCACGCAATGAGAAGGAGGAAAAAAGGGAAAATTTTCTCTTGTGCAGTGAAACTAGACATGATGAAAGCCTACGACAGAGTTGAGTGGCATTATCTCGAGGCAGTCATGTCGAGGTTGGGTTTCAGTTCAGATTTTGTGCAACTTATTATAAAGTGTGTATCCTCGGTCAGATTCTCGGTAAAGATTAACATCGAGTACCCTCCATATTTCTCTCCTACCCGTGGTCTTCGACAGGGTGATCCAATGTCTCCCTTCTTGTTTCTGATGTGTGGAGAGGGGTTCACATCACTGCTAAATTATTTTGGTGGTGACTATGTTGACAAGGGCATCAGAGTTTCTTCGCGATCGCCCTGGATCAATCATCTTCTCTTTGCCGATGATAGTCTAATCTTCATTAGTGCAAATAGTCGAAGTGTGCAGAGACTGAATGAAACTCTGCAAATCTATGCTGCGAGTTCGGGTCAGTCTGTGAACCGGGACAAGAGTGCAGTTTTCTTTAGTCCGAATACACCGTTAAGTTGCCGTGCAATTGTGCAAATATCAAGAACTTATTGGGTATTCAAGTGGAGGCCTTTAGCGATCGGTACTTGGGACTGCCGACGGCTCTGGGCAGAATTACAAGTGACACCTTTGAGCATATTAATGAAAGATCAAGAAGCAAGATGCAAGGGTGGTCGGAAAAGTTTCTAGCATGTGCAGCGAGGGAGACTCTGCTGAAGTCAGTTATTCAGGCTATTCCTACACATAGTATGAGTTGCTTTCGGTTCACAAAGAAAGTATGCAAGAAGTATTCTTCTGGCACGTTTTTGGTGGAGCTCCTCCCTAGACAAGAGATCCTTGCATTGGGTGTGTCCTGGAAAGGTCTTGCAACACCAAAAGAGAAGGGTGGAATGGGCTTTCGTGAGCTCGAGCTCTTCAATTTAGCTTTACTCGGCAAGCATGGATGGAGATTCATTACAAATCCAGATTCTCTTTGCTCCAGAGTAATGAAAACTCGGTACTTCCCGAACACTAATTTCATGCAAGCAACGATACCAAGTTCAGCCTCGCCTGTTTGGAGAGTGATACGTCCAAAACGTATCTATAATTTTTGATTGTTTCATGTTAATATTATGCCTTTAACACTTGTTTTTATATTAAGTTTATGATTTATTTGGACTAACCTATTAATAGTTGTAAAAGTGCACAATGTTCTTGTTTAACTCTTTGATGTGTAGGAATTATCAAAAATACAAGAGGAAACCTTGTTGGAGTCAAATTGAGACTTTTCTGAAATCTGTCTGGAAACGTTTTTCGGAGATGGTCACGTTACGGACAGAAGATGACGTCAAATGGAAAAAGTCTAGTCGCGAAAGTTGCAGGGAATTTTCTGTCGAACGATCTCGACTTAAAATTCGGCTCAATTGGAGTCCGGACGCTCCAGATATCGCCATCCCACTGCAACCCTAGATGGGATGACGGGAATCCGAGAAGTTATATAAAGGGAGGAAACCTAGGTCGTGGCCAACAGCTCATACCCACGAATTTGCAGCCGCCAAAGCCACGTTTTTGCCTCCCTCATGGACCTCATCTCCATGGGGGAGGGCTCCCAAGAAGCCATGGAGAAAGGGGGCTAAGGGGCGGCGCATCCCCTTGATGCCGGCGGCGCGGGAGGAGTTCCCCGCGCCACCGCCGGCGCCGCCGCCCTGCGCCTCTCGCTGTCCCCTTCACCGTCTTCACCGCCATCTCCATCACCAACTCCTCCTTGTATACAGTGGTTCATCCTCCCACACACCTCTGTACCGTTCTATGTAAACATGGTGTTTGATGCTATAAGTTATTATCCTATGATCTATGTCATGTTTGCGTAGTTTATTTGTTCTTAGATTGAATGGTTGAATATCTTTGGTTCATTAGAGTTGTATGTTGATATGGTACTGTCCTTTGGTGTCCATTATATTTGTGCGCGCATGGATCAACACCCTAGGGTTAGTAGTATGTGCAAAGGAAGGGGGTAGGCCTGCCGGAGTGACAGAAACCTGAGGACTTGAACCGGTTAGTTGCACATATGGGAGTAAGAGGACCATGAACTTAAGGCTATGGTTAGGGAAACCTTAATGCATTGTTAGTATTTACGGATGTTTACTAACAATACAATCATATAGTACTTGTAATCCCAACTAGTGGAGTGCATGTATATTTAGCCTATCCCACATAGAAAACTGCATCGAAGACAATGAACCCGATATCTTCACTAATTAATCTTGGACAAAGCCATCACAATTACCACCACTTTTCCACACTCATGGTACTGTTAGTTTATGGTTACTTAGTGTATTTTATTGCTGCAGCACTAACATTTACTTTATTGTATTTATTATCTCGCAAAGCTATCTCTCATACACCCGTACTATTACTCTAGTATTATTTGCTAGATAAAGTAAACGTTTAGTGTACGTAGAGTTGTATCAGTGGTTGATAGAACATGAGAGATTACTTATCCTACCTTTAGCTTCTCGTTGGATTCGACACTCTTACTTATCGAAAAGGCTACACGCAATCCCCTATACTTGTGGGTTATCGGAGAGCTATTGTTGCAGGTAGAGAAGCATTGGAGTTGAGGATGATCAAATGAGTGGGAGATGGTACTTCGATCAATATATGGGAGGATAGATGAATACCAGGTTCCCTTACTATGAAGCCGCTTTTCCGTCCACAAAATTCCAACTTAGTGACGGTGAGTGAGCTGATTAATTCTGATACTTGGACATGGCATTCCAATCGTGTCAAGGTGGAATTCATACTGCCAGATGTTGAAGCTATCTTAAATATTCCCTTGAGGAATGGTGGCGGTGATGATTTTGTGGCATGGGCTTATGAAAGTTCTGGAATTTATACCGTCAAATCGGCGTATCGTTCTCTAGTGACTCAAAAAGAGCGGACTGCTCTAGAGGAAGGAATGAATACCGGCACCTCATAGACCGACAAACAGTTATGGATTTCTTTATGGAAACTAAAATTTCAGCCTAAGGTTCGTGTTTTCTGGTAGAGGGTCCTATGGGGAATTCTACCGGATGAATTTACACTGAAGAGAAGACATATCAAGGAGACTAGTACATGCAATGTTTGCATGGCTACAGAGGAAGATTTGATGCATGCGCTCATTCACTGCTCTCATGCTCAAGCCTTCTGGAGAGAAGTTCATACATGGTTCAACTTTCGTTTGCCTCAACTACATCCGGATACCTGGGCACGTGATATTTTATGTGATGACCGGTTTTTGGATCAGAAGAGGGCAGAAATTATCTCCGTCATGTGGTCTATCTGGCACTCTAGAAACAAATTGACTCATGATCGTGAGGGTTTGGATCCAGTGTTCTCAGTCCGATGGATTAGGGAGGACCTCACACTTCTCGATATCCCAAGACAGCATGCTGCGATTCTTCCAGGACATGGATGGCGTCCACCAGACTCGGGATGGATAAAGATAAATACCGACAGAGCCATTGATGTTGATCAAGGTAATGGTGGTGCGGGCGGGGTTGTTCGGTTGCCCTCGTCCTTTGTTGCTGCCTGGAGTAAACCTCTTCCCGGTGTCACGGAACCTCTCATCGCAGAGACCTTGGCAGTCAGGGAAGGTGTCATCTTCACCAAACTTCGTGGTTTCAGGCATGTTGTGCTGGAAATCGATTACCTGGAGATAATCAATCTCTGGAACTCTCGGAGCAATGACAGATTGGTTATTGCGCCCATCCTAGATGAAATTGGAGAGCTAGTTGCTTCATTTACTCATTTTGTATTTCAACATGTTTATCGGAACGCTAATCAATCAACTCACCTGTGCGCGCTGTCATGCTCTGCCGCTGCAGGTAACTGATAGTTGGCTTACCGCTGTACCCAGCTTCCTGGTCACCGGTCTTTTGGCTGATGATCCGGGAACTTTCTTCGTTGAATAAAGCTCTCAGAATTACCCGCAAAAAAAAAAAAACTAAGTACTTAGTATCAGTATATGTATGTGCAATTTTTTATTCAACATTATTCAGTCCATCTACACCATACAATTCAGATAGCGGGAAATCTCAAGGCACGCCCAGCAACAGGCAAATGGATTTGGCTCCTCATCCAGTCGCGGGCATCCACTCCCCAGAGCAGCAACAATGTCGCATCGAATCCTCAACACCTCCAAGCCCACCCTGCCGCCGCCGCCTCAGCTCCATCACCCTCCCCCGGCACCGCCGCCGAAGCTCGGTCGCCGCGCCGCTGTCGCCATCGCGGTCTCGCCAGCGCTCCTCGGCATCACCCCGTTGGTGGTGGCACCACCGTCCGTCAGGGCGCAGGAAGCGGTACCAGCAGCAGAGGCAGCGGCACCTTGCATCGAGGAGCTGCCGATCACGGCGAAGGCCTTCCTGGACGTGTCCATCGGCGGCGAGCCGGCGGGCCGCATCACCATCGGCCTCTTCGGCGACGCGGCCCCCGCGGGCGCGGCCCGGTTCGTGTCCCTCGCCACGGGCGTCGGCTACCGGCGCAAGGAGTTCGTGAAGGTGGTGCCGGGGTACGTGCAGCACGCCGGCGTGGTGTCCTACCCTGCCATCCCGGCTGTGACCGACCGGCTCGCCGCCGAGATGGACGCCGTCCGCGCGCGGTGCATTGGCAGCGGCGCGACGACGATGCACGCGGCAGGGGCGGTGTCGATCGTGGTGCAGGACCCGAGCCTGCCGCCGCCGAAGCCGAAGCTGGTGGCGCGAGGCGGGAAGTTCGAGATACAGGAGGAGCAGGTGGGCGTGGTGCCCAACGGCACCGAGTTCGTGATCGCGACCAGGGACTCCCCCGAGCTGGACGCGTCGGCGCTGGTGGTGGGCAGGGTCGTGGACGGCATGGACGTCGTGGGGAAGATCGCCGCCGTGCCCACCGTCAGAGACAACACCGGCTCCGCCTACTTCAAGTCGGTGCTCAACTAGCTGCAAATTCAGCAATCTTGTGTGCACGATTGTGTTTCGATTTGATTGTGTTGCTGCGATGCAGGGTGGCCAAGCTGATCGGGGACAAGAGGGCGGTGGTTGCAGAGCGAGGGTTCAACCGCCCCTACACCAAGATTCTAGTCACCAACTGTGGAATCCTTGAGTAGAAGTAGAATAGTAGTACGAGCCGACTGAGCTTCCACGGTCTTTGCTCTGCTCGTAAATGTCTTATAGGATGCTGCCTCACGACGTCTCGCTGTTTTCACATGGACTCTTACTCCCTCTATACTAAAACTGCGTCAATTAATTTGGAACGGAGGGAGTACTTCTTTCTCATTCTTCGAGATCTCTCATTCTTCTTCAAATGGAGCCTGGGCTCCAAGGAGTCCAATCTTAAAATTTCCGATTTTTTTCACTTCAAAAGATTGTGAAAAAGTATATACAGATACATGTAGATATCTAGTATGACTATACAAATTTTCGTTGAATTATGTTTTCATTGGTGACCTATATAAAAAAGACAAATGTCAAAACCAAAATCAATTTTTGATCTTGCAGATGAGCCCGCCCGCGTTTCCGACCAGTTGTGTTATCATGTCAGTGGTTAGGCGAACTGATCATATGCAAATTGCAACATATATTGCACGTGGATTTCCTTTACATGCTAGTCTATGTTGTAAGAACACTCAGTGGTCTAAAGTTTTGCTGCAAGTACAAACCTCCTTGTCTTGGAGATTTTCGTAAACCAAAGAGCATTAGCGCATATGCAATTCTTTTGTTGCGAGTTGGTAGGAAGAACAGAAAATGTACTTCTTCTTCTTGAACACTTGGCGTCGATTTTCGTTGCGCTTCGATACTAGTGGAAAAGTAATCACTTATGGCATAGGAAAAATTGCATTTGATCGTTTGTATAGAAATCTGATTCGACTATCCCATTTCAAAAGTAAAATTAGTTTGCAGGTTCATAAAGATAAAAAGAAGGCCCGACAAAATGAGGTGAGGAAGAGAAAGATGGTGAGAACACACAGACCCGGTCTAATTAATTTTTGGATCTAGGGCGAATTAAAAACACATATTTTATACTAAACTTTTATACTTTCATCAGACTATACTCCAAGTGAGCACTTTTTTGTAATTTGGATGACATAGTTAATCCGTAAGAATAATACTTGTAGTGTTGTTTGTTACACATTTTTGTATGTATACCACTACAAAATTTGTCGTGCTAAAGTTAAATTGTATGTTGAAATAAAGTTACACTTTCATGGTTGCATGAGTTATATAGTGTATACATATGTTTTCTATGCAAGTATGTTTGTTTGTGTGTATATTTATATCCTAAAATGTTATGACAGAAATCGCTAAACTGTACACCTGACCAAATAGCTTGGTAATAATTCTTGTATATTTTTAGGAATGTATAGTAAAAGAAACTTCTAGAGTATAGTTTGAAGGCATTAGAGATCCAAGAGATCAGGATGGTACTTGTCTAGGGGCTTCATGCCTGGCGATTGATGATATGTGCAGCATCAAGAAAATACATGTGGCTAGTGATTGCTTAAGGGTCATTACAACAATTCATGATGACTCAAGGCCTTCGTATGCCCATATCATCGTTAATCAGGGCAAGGGAGAAATCCTTCGGCAGACTTCACTTTGTGCACGGGGAAAGGAAATCGCATGGAGAAGTTCATAGATATTCGTTAAACCTTGACGAGGGTCGACCAGTGTGTCTAATTAATCGGCCTAGTGGCGTTTGTATCCCAACTATTATAAGTTCTGAATAAAGTGGGGTACTAATTTCTGAATAAAGTGAGAACTTCACTTTGTATCCCAACTATTACCATTAGTTGTTTTTCCTTCTGTTGTTTACTCCCTTTTCCAGCTTCCTTTTGCTGGCTTGGTGTTTGTAGCTGAACAATGTATTTCCGTTAAGCAATTAATGGAAAGGGGGTAGCCCAGTTGGAAAAAAAATTCTCAAAAAAAAAGTTGAATATTACTGTCAGCCAAACTAAGTACAGTCTTGTTATGAAAGAATAATCTTAGTTAGATGCTGTAATGTACAGTATATATTCGACAACCAGCGCTAGGACATCCCTGAAAAACAATTAAAGCTACACAAATACTTGCGCCGGTCATTTTGGGCGATATGTAGGCTGAGATTGAGGACGCTGATGTCGGAGTTGATCCTGGCATTGACTTCCCTGAACTTGTCAGCGCGGCGGCTGGCCCTGAAGAGCTGGTTGACGGCGCTCCGCTTCTGGCATGCAACCACCAGGCCGTGCGCCTCCTGCAGCGTTTTGTTCAGCTCGGCCAGCGCCTGCGCCACCGCCGGGTCTAGCTTCGGCGGCAGTCGAGACAGAGCCGCACCGATCGTAGACAGGCGGTTCGCGAGGAGCTCGCACTCCACCTTGTTGTGACGTGCCGTCTCTGCCGCCTCACTGATCTTGGCGATGAGCCCGCCGACGTACTGGCGTCGTTGACCGTTGGCGATATAGCTGAGTAGGCTGAGATTGAGGACGTCGATGTCGGAGTTGATCTTGGCGTTGGCTTCTTTGAACTCGTCAGCGCGGTGGCTAGCCCGGAAGAGCTGGTTGACGGTGCCCCGCCGTTTCTGGCAGGCGACCACCAGGTCGTGTGCCTCCTCCAGCTTTTTGTTCAGCTCCGACAGCGGCCGCGCCACCTCCCTGCCCCGCGGCAGGTGAGGCAGAACCTCCCCGATTGTGGATACGCGGGTCGCGAGGTGCTTGCACTCCACCCTATTCCGGCGTACCGTCTCCACTGCCCTTTTGATCCTGGAGATGAGCCCGCCCGCGTTTCCGACCAGTTGTGTTATCGTGGCCACGGTCCCCAACGACCCCCCCAACCCCAAGGCTCCTAACCCGGACGCCAACTCCATGACTCACTTACTTAGTTCTCAACAACTAGGAGAAGAAGATGAAGTGGTAGAGTAAGAAGAAGAAGATGAAGTGTAGAGTAAGAAGAAGAGGATGAAGTGGACGGAGGTTGGCTGGGTACTATAAAAGGAAGTTGCTGCAAAATAATAAATGAATTGAAGTTGCCGCGTTACGATGTTATTTTGTTACGCGGAAATGGGGATTCCATTTGTGCGACGTCGACTAGTTCAATTCGAAACCGGGTATTCTACTACTATCACTTTCATGATATGCATGGAAACTAATTTCACTATGCTTCAAATTTCAAATGTTGTCAGAACATATTCAGTATTACTCTTGTTTTGAAGATCTTGACAACATAAAGACAAAAGCGCAAATCAAAATTAAGTTGGATGTTCGATTTACTTCCGTGGAGGTTTCAAGTTTTGCAATCGAACCAAGTGGACTTCTGAAGCTTTGCATTCAAAACTAAAATTCGTGTGCTAGTTGGTGATGCGAAAGAGAGAGAGAGAGAGCGAGAGAGAGAGAGCATGGACCCGGTGTGAGAGAGAAAAGAGAGGACAATCCGCGTTGATGGGCTTTCAGCAAGGTCAACACTAAAACAAAACAGCGAAATTGCAAGCAGGGATTAAGAAATACTAGTTAGCATTATATGATTGGTCGTATGTCTCGCTGACAAGGACGGGACGGGACTCCTTGCCCCGGTACACACTTCATTTTCCCTAAATAATGCAAATCGTATATTCTGAATAAGTCGTGCAAGCAAGAGGAAATCAAGGCATGTATTTGTCTATATATGTCTCAAGATTCTTTGACTTCGATCGGACATGGTTGGTTTGAGGAATGTTCACAGAACAACCCATCATAAAACTAGAAGAAGAAGAAGAAGTTTTTTTTGAATTGAATTGAAGTTGCCGCAATTTTTTTTTGAAGTTGCCGCGTTACGAGTTACGACGTTATTTTGTTACGCGGAAATGGGGATTCCATTGGTGACTAGTTCAACTAGAAACCGGGTATTCTACTACTATCACTTTCATGATATATATGGAATAAGTTTCACTATGTTTCATAATTCAAATATTGTCAGAACATCTCCAGTATTACTCTTGTTTTGAAGATCTTGACAATATAAGGACAAAAGTGCAAGCATAAATTAAGTTGAATGTTTGGTTTACTGTCTGTCAAGGTTTCAAGTTTTGCAATCAAACCAAGAGAGTTTTCAAGCTTTGTAATCAAAACTAAAATGTGTGTGCTAGTTGGTGGCGCGAAAGAGAGAGAGCATAGACCTAGTGTGTGTCCGAGAACAAATGACAATCCGCGTTGTTGGGCTTTCAGCAAGGTCAACACAAAAACAAAACATGGAAATCACAAGGAAGGATTAAGAAATAGTTAGCACTATATGATTGGTCGCATGTCTTGCTGACAAGGACGGGACTACTTGCCCCTGTACACACTTCATTTTCCCGAATTAATGCACATTATATATTCTGAATAAGTCCTAGGTGCACTCGAGAGGAAATCAAGGCATGTTTCTATATATGTCTCAAGATTCTTTGACTTCGATCGGACATGGTTGATTTGAGGAATGTTCACGGAACAACTCATCATAAAACTAAGTGAATGTTAGCATATTTAGCAATCTTACCATTTCTTGGAAGGTAGCATAAGATTAGTTTCAAAAGGAAGTTGATAGTATACTGGTTTAAAATGTTTTAAATACGGCAACACTTTTTATCCAGTAGTTTATGATTGTCGAAATACATCTGCTGAAACTTTGCCTTAGTTGTGGGAAGGACATAAACTTTGTCTGAATCATTACATCGAAGCCACTAGTCGACGTTTATACCGTTGTCCATTAGGCGAGCCTTCTTGACTGGTTCCTTACATGTGGGGCCCACCAAACTGTCATGTCATCGGCGACAAAATAAATCGAATTTGCCGTATTCTTCCAAGTGGGAGCTACCACTTTTCATGTCAGCAGGGATGAAAAAAGGCAACCGTAGCCCCAGTCCATACCTGGGACCTAGCCATGCCCTTGGCCTCTTCTTCCGGCAACTGTTTCAAGGCTCATCTACAAAAAATAGAACTGAAAATACACTAAGAACAATCTCAGTAGTAGAGTCGGCTCGCGTTTTCCCGTGGGGAACATCATCTTCAACGCCTCCTCTGCGGCGACGTAGTTGTTTACGATGTCAACCTGCTCGTGAGCGTTCTTCGGCTTGGCGAGCGCGAGCTGGTGCTTAAGCCAAACTTTTTTGCATCCCTTCGGGATGGCAGAAACAATCTCCAGATCCAAGACACCGAGCAGCGAATTCCAGCGTGTGTAATGCGACCGCAAAAAAAAAAAAATGCGACTACAGATAATATTGGAAGTTACAAGTGATTGATGCAGCCTTGGTGTTGGTGGATTGATCTATCTTATGTTCGGCTGATTATTACTAGACGAGGAGCTGTTTGAGCTCATGTCCGCTGCTTAGTACTAGACGAGGAGCTGTTTGAGCCCATTTGCTAGATCAAGTTTGCTGCAACTTTGACATGAAACACTCTCGGTTTTCTCTCTGCAATGAGGTTGGCGAATGGATTAAATAGTTTAATAAGTAACCTAAATGGGATGGATGAATCCTGTTTATATATGGGAGTAAATTAGTACTGACCAGATCCTTATGACTACTAGAAAAATTGAGAATTTTAGCGAACGAAATAATTAAGGGTTAAGTGCACTTTTGGTCCCTCAAGTTTTGCAGAAGTCCAACTTTGGTCCCTTAACTCTATTCTGGTCTAAACGTGGTCCTCAAACACTTAATTTGTAAGAGTGATCACAAAAGACTTAGGTGAGATAGGATTGTATGGGAGAGTGATTGAGATTTGTGCCGTTGAACATGCATGCTAATTGCATAATGGATCCCCGGGTCGGATGAGCCTAGTGTTTGAGGATCACTTTTATACCAGAATAGAGTTAAGGGACCAAAGTTGAACTTTTACAACACTTGAGGGACCAAAAGTGCACTTAACCCTTAAAGGCAACTTATGTCTTGCCTCTTAGAATCTAGCTTGCACTCGTCAACTCGGATCCTCGGATCATGCTTCCGTCCAACTCCAGTGCCCGCATTTATTGGTGAGGCACAGTGCTGCGCTTGCATGCAACTAGAATATTTTAGGTGCCTTCCACATCACCGGTTCACGGCTTCATGCTAGGGATGGCACCCGCAGGGTATGGGTAAGGGTGGAGCCACCTCAGACCCTTACCCGTCCCCTCAACCTTGCCCGTCACCCGTACCCATACCCTTGAGCGGGTACACCTTTTTTCCATACCCTCCACCCGACAGGGTAAAAGGATACCCGCGGGTAAAAATACCTGCGTTTGCAACACAACAAATTGAGTAGAAAATAGTCGTAAACAACATCATATAATCATATAACTTTAACAAGCAGCACATACTTAGGAACTTTAACAAGCAACACATACTTAGGAATATCAGCATCCCAATCGTTCATGGCATCATGCATCGCATGGTTGGAAAAAAATAGTGGGTACATTAGGTTATTATTATTGGGAGACACACTTGTCACAGATTTATAAGGGTACATGGGTACGCGGGTATGGGTTATACGAACCCATACCCGTACCCTCTTTGCCCGATGGGTACGAGATTTCCCCATTTGCATACCCATGCGTATTTTTTGTCCCCAAACCCTTACCCTAATAGGATTTTTACCCGCAGGGTACGCGGTAATGGGCACCCATTGCCATCCCTACTTCATGCTATCTCGGCCGTCCGTCCAACAAGCGAGGAACGAACCGATTGTTTCTTCTTCCCACGGCATCATTTCTCTCTTTCCTCTAATCTTCCTCCCCAAGCAGCCCATAATCACCGGCCGCGTGCGGTATGCGCGTGACTTGCGACTTGGGCGAGACGAGGCGAGACCGAGAGCGAGAGCGCGAGCATGGTTAGCGAGCCCTCACTCCGCATGTCGCCGTCATTTCCATCTCTGGCCGACCGCGAGCTCGAACAACGGGTAAACACTCCATGTTTTCCTTTTCTACGTCGTTTCCATCTCCGGCATGCCGGTCGTGAGCTTGAGCAGACAGCCGTGCGCCTTACAAATAAAACTACACAAATACTTGCGCCGGTCATTTTGGGCGATATTTAGGCTGAGAATGAGGACGCTTATATCGGAGTTGATCCTGGCATTGACTTCCCTGAACGACTCGCTAGAGCTGGTTGACGGAAGAAGGCATCGAATCAGACGTAGACTCTTGTTCACTCTTTTGTTCATGTGCCCTCTATGATGATTCTGTGCCTGTAATTCTTTTTTGGTTGTCATTTCACAAGATTTGAAGATAGTTTATAAAGCCTGTAACGTGTCAGTTGTTAGGCGAACTGATCATATGCAAATGGCAGCATATATTGCACGTGGATTTCCTTTACATGCTAGAGTCTATGTTGGGAGAACGGCTCAGTGGTCTAAAGTTTTGCTGCAAGTACAAACCTCCTTGTCTTGGAGATTTCCGTAAGGCAAAGAGAATGCGCATTAGCGCTCATGCAATTATTTTGGTGCGAGTTGACAGGAAGAACGGGAAATGATACTTATTATTCTTGAACACTTGACGTTGATTTTGCTTGCGCTTCGATGCCAGTGGAAAAGTAATCACTTATGGCATAGGAAAAGTTGTAGCTGATCGTCTGTATAGAAATCTGATTTGTCTGTCCCGTTTCAAAGAGGAAAGCAGCGAAATGAGTTTGCAACGTCATAGAAGGGCCGATAAAATGAGGAAAGGAAGAGAAAGATGGTGAGAACACGCAGACCCGGCCTAACTAATTTTTGGACCTAGGGCGAATTAAAAACACATATTTTATACTAAACTTTTATACTTTTATCAAACTATACTCCAAATGAGCACTTTTCTGCAATTTGGATGACATAGTTAATTCATAAGAATATTACTTATAGTGTTATTTGTTACACATTTTTGTATGTATACCACTAAAAAATTTGTCATTCTAAAGTTAAATTGTATGTTGAAATAAAGTTCCACTTTCATGGTTGCATGAGTTATATAGTGTCTACATATGTTTTCTATGCAAGTATGTTTGTTTGTGTGTATATTTATATCCTAAAATGTTATGACAGAAATCGCTAAACTGTACACCTGACCAAATAGCTTGGTAATAATTCTTGTATATTTTTAGGAATGTATAGTAAAAGAAACTTCTGGAGTATAGTTTGAAGGCATTAGAGATCCAAGAGATCAGGATGGTACTTGTCTAGGGGCTTCATGCCTGGTGATTGAAGATATTCCATATCTAGAAGTGATGGAATCCTTGGATACTAGGGAGGCGCTAGCACCGTTTGATGATATGTGCAGCATCAAGAAAATACATGTGGCTAGTGATTGCTTAAGGGTCATTACAACAATTCATGATGACTCAAGGCCTTCGTATGCCCATATCATCGTTGAAATCAGGGCAAGGGAGGAATCCTTCGGCAGACTTCACTTTGTGCACGGGGAAAGGAAATCACATGGAGAAGTTCATAGCATTGCGAGATATTCGTTGAATCTCGATGAGGGTCGCCAAGTGGGGCTAGTTAATCTGCCTAATGGCGTTCGTATGATTGTATCCCAACTGTTATAAATTCTGAATAAAGCGGGGTACTATTTTTTAAAAACAAAAAGTTGAACATTACTGTGAGCCAAACTATCAAGCAAATACGTGTGGCTAGTGATTGCAAAAGGTACGCACGACATACTCTGGCAATGTCAAAATCTAAAATCCTCGTCGGGCATGGTGACATTCTAGGCCGAGCACTTGGCATATGGAAAACAATTCTTTTTGTTTGTTTGTTTGTTTGTTTCTTGGACATACCTGCAATTCAAAAGATTTCAGATATGCGTATGTATCTATCTCACGGGCAATGTTTCACATATACAGATTACATGGAAAACGCTCGGCATACGACACGATTCCACTAGCGAGGGTGCTGGATTTTGCCGGCTCAGCCTATACCAAAGGACTTGCACATATATAACATAATTCCCAGGAACGGATACAGAAAATAGCTATTCACGTTTAGGCAGCTGGAATGACAATGAATCTTTCTTTTTTTCCGAAAAGGAGGTTGAAACTCCCGGCCTCTGTGTGGAAGCGATCCATACAACTTCTTTCATTTCATTTATTCAACAAGTAATGGAAAAATTCTTACAACAGATCGAATTCAGGCGACACCACCACCAACTAGCACAACGGTAGAAATCAAACGGGGCTTAATTCCCTGGCCACAACCATCATCGGACAACGATAGAGGACATGGTAATACAACAATTCTCAAATACACAACCAAACTTTTCACAAAAGCATTTCAACATACAAGTTCAAAAGCAAAAGGGCCGTGCAAACACAATAATAAATTCCCACTTATAAATTACGGTTTTGCTAACTCTCGGGCAACCGAGATCTGTCTTAGCGCTCGGTCGATGTCTTCGACCGTGTGATTACTGATCAGGTTCGTTACGATCGTACCGCACATGGGCCGGCCCAGGTAGCTACGTATTTGGAACCGTCCAGCCCATTTTCTGTTTTTTTTGTTTTCCTTTTGGTTTAGCGTATGGTTTTAGTTTTATTCTTTTCTTCTAGTTTTTTTGTTTTCTTTCTCTAGTTCGTTTTTTCAGTTTATTTTTATTTTCTTATTATATCATGCTTCCCTTTTTATTTTTTTCCTTTCTTCTTAGTTCTTTCTAAAATATCACTTTTCTTAAAACATCATATGAATAATACTTGTATGAGAAGTGATTTTTCATTTGAATCTCGTGAATATACATTTTAGGCATTTGCCAACGCTCGAGCAACCGAGTTTTAGCTTATCGTTGGGTCGACGGTTTTGACTGTGCGATGCTTATCACGTTTCCTTGACTGTTGACACGAGCCAGTTGATTTGGCCCTTTTTTGAGTTCATGCGACAGTTTTTGCAGTTTTGTGGCCCTTTTTTTGTCCTTTTATGACTTGTGTTAGGCATTTTTGTACGGCCTTTTTTCAGGGTTTTGCTGTGCTTTCTTTTGCGTTTGGGGTTTTGATTTCGTCTAGAGGATTTTTTTTCCCGCTTTTGCTAGTACTTGGTCAACCCAGCCGGTCGGTCGATGTTTTGTTTTGTACAATTCCTTTATGATAGGCTAGATTTTTTATGTACGACATGTACGATCGAATGTCCCCTGGTGGATTATTCTTTTGCTTCCAGCCATTTTAGGAGATTTGTTGGTCGGCCTTTTTGTGTTTCTGGATGTTAGGCCGTTTTGGCATTCCATTTTTTTAATGTTTAGGCTAGGATCATATGTTGCTTTTCCACTTCTTTTTACTGTTTTTTGTTTTACGTGTAATTACACATGACTAGTGTTTAGCGTGCAATTACACATCATCTTACATTTTAGCGTGCAATTGTACATGATTCAATTTTCTAGTGTGTAATTGCACTTGTGTGTAATACCTTGTGTAATTACACATGTTTTTTGTTTTGCGTGTAATTACACATGATTAGTGTTTTAGCGTGCAATTACACATTATCTTATATTATAGCGTGCAATTGCACATGATTGAATTTTCTAGTGTGTAATTGCACTTGTCTGTAATACCTCGTGTAATTACACATATTTTTGTTTTGCGTGTAATTACGCATGATTAGTGTTTAGCGTGCAATTGCACATTATCTTATATTTTAGCGTGCAATTGCACATGATTCATTTTTCTAGTGTGTAATTGCAGTTGTGTGTAATACCTTGTGTAATTACACATGTTTTTTGTTTTGCGTGTAATTACACATGATTAGTTTTTAGCGTGCAATTACACATTATCTTATATTTTAGCATGCAATTGCACATGATTCAATTTTCTAGTGTGTAATTACACTTGTCTGTAATACCTTGTGTAATTACACATGTTTTTTGTTTTGCGTATAATTACACATGATTAGTGTTTAGCGTGTAATTACACATATTTTTTGTTAAGTGTGTAATTACACATGTTTTTTTGTTTTTGTTTTTGTGTAATTACACATGTTTTTTGTTAAGTGTGTAATTACACATTATTCTAATTAGTGTGTAATCACACATTTTTTTGTGGAATTACACACGATTTTTTATCATTAAGTGTGAAATTACACATTATTCTAATTACTGTGTAATCGCACATGTTTTTTTGGTGGAATTACACACTATTTTTTATCATAAGTGTGAAATTACAAATTATTCTCATTAGTGTGTAATCGCACATGTTTTTTGTTTTGGGTTTAAGTACACACGATTTTTTTATCGTTAAGTGTTTAATTACACATTATTCTCATTAGTGTGTAATCGCACATGTTTTTTATAGCAAAAAGACCACTCAATGTAGCTAGACCCTCCATGCGTAATTGCACATTAAATAGTATGCAATTGCACATTAGTGACAATAATGTGTAATTACACATTAGTTACCATAATATTAATTTAGTGCAACTTGCAGAATAGTGTCCACTAATGTGTGATTGCACGTTAGTGGCTATAATGTGCAATTGCACACTAAAGGGCATAATGTGCAATTACACAACTGTGGCCATGAATATGTAATACACGTTGGTAACCATGATGTGCAATTTTATGCACATTATGGCCACTAATATGCAATTACACAATAGTAGGTATTTTTTGCATACTCTTTTTTTCATAAAGTTGTAGAGTAGGCAAAGTAAAAAATAAGTGAAATTGCACAATAATGCATGAGTTGCAGTTACAAGGCCCAACTTCTCAGCTGAAGCCCAAAAATAGCTACGAAGGACAATTGAAGCCCAACAACAGCTACAGCTAGGAACGATCAGCTAGGAACCATCGCTTTGGCTAAACAAAACTAGTACTACTACTAATCGACTGAGCGTTTATGTAAATCTCGGTCAACCGAGCGTTATCCACTCCCTATAAATTAATGCCATCATATGTGAACATAGTAGGAGAATATTCTTTTCTAATACACTAGTCATCACTTGTTAAATCACTTGAGCATGAGTTCGAACTCAGGCTAAGACAATGCTCTCTAGCATAGTCACAGCACCACAACACACACCAGCTTTCAAATCTTCTTAATAAACGTTACAACACGATGTTATTACCATGGGGTAAGAGACATGACGCTCATCAGCCATGGAATCCAAATCATTACCATACTCATCGCTCATCAAAGTCAGGTCACTATCACACTCATCCTCCAATGGATCATTGTAAAGGCGATCCTCTTCTACCCTACCATTAACCCTCTCCCTCGTGATGCCGCTATAGTCGATGATTCTCATGTTGGTGTAATATGGTTTCTCCACTGCTGGATCAAAATCATCATCGCAGGGGTCTTCCCCAGGGACCATCTTCTCAAAATCCAACTTACGCCCATGGAAGTCTTCCCCGACCGGATGCACGATCCTAATCCCCATGTGATCGCAGTAAAGACATCGTACTCGTCCTGTGAACAACAAAACATTCATGAATGGCCGCTCTAAGTGTCAAGGATAGTTTTTTAATCATGCATAGAGCATAGAGTATTAATTCCGCCTAGTTATTGCAAAGCAAGGTAACCCATGCATACAAAAGGGAACAACACAACGATTTCACGTCGTTGAGTCAAGCCCCAGGCACCATGTCAAAGATCGAACAAATATATAATATTTATGGCAGGGAATAATAAATCATGCCTTCTTTTTTTCTAACAAATTATGCCCCTTTTTTTTAGAGTTAATTATGCCTCATATTGTTGCAAACTTCAACCTTACGTGGAATTAGGCCCAAATGTATCCCTGAGACAGCCCATTCGGCCCAACAGCCTGGACATATACCTAACATAAACTCTAGCAACTCCATCGCTCATAGGCTCTTCTAGCAACTCCATTTGAGAATCCATCCTTCCACTATGATAGACAATTCGATTCTGAAGAAGAGATCACAAATATATTCTGGGCACAAGATGACCTCTAGTTCACTGGAAGAAGCAACTGCAGTCTAGAAATTTCAGAACTTGGGTTTTCCCAGAACATATGGAAGAACATGGACAGATTCCAGTTCAAAAAGAACTCAGTTCACAAGTTTCAGAACTTAGTTGGTAGAACAACGAAGATTATCTTTAGTAATACATGGATCTAAATGTTTGAAAGAAATGGCAAGATACAAACGAACTTTGTTTATTCAGTTAGCTGATTTTAGGACCAAGTCAAAGTGCTGTTACACCACAATAGGATTATATTGAACATGCATTTATATTAAAATAAAATCCAAAAGTTGGCTCGGTGCGCTGTTTTGCTTGAAACCATGAACCTTGCACTAAAACATGTCTAGATGCATGCATGCAGAAACTAGCTAGAAGTCTTATATTTTGATATGGAGGGAGTAGTATCTTTTACATGAGGATCCGATCCATCGGCCCAATACTTAACAGAAGTGTTTAATTATTAACAGCTAGTAGTTGGATATAATTATTCAACACGCTGCCTCGTGACCCTGACCTAGCCGCCCGCTCTCGCGACCCGATGTGCGCCGCCGCGGCCGACCTGGCCGCCGCTTCGTAGCTCGGCCCCGAGCTCTCCCTCACCCTGATGACGTGGATCACACGTTCGTTGGGAGACCCCAAGAGGAAGGTATGAAGCAGTGTAGCAGCAGTTTCCCTCACAATGAAACCAAGGTTTAATCGAACCAGTAGGAGTAAGAAATCACTTCTGAATGTTGTCAGTGGCGCACTGACGTGGAACCTGCACACAACACAATCAAACTACTTTGCCCAAACGAAACAGTGAGGTTGTCAATCTCACCGGCTTGCTGAAAACAAAGGATTAAACGTATGGTGTGGAAAATAGTAGTAAATTGCAGAGAATGAAAAGGAACAATGATTGCAGTAGGTTGTATTATCAGTGTAAAAGAATGGACCGGGGTCCACAGTTCACTAGTGGTGTCTCTCCATAAAAGATAACTAACATGCTGGGTAAACAAATTACAGCAGGGCAATTGAAAAATATTGAGCGCATAACAATGCATATATATAACAAGATGACTACTATGATATTCAATGAGCATCACGACAAATACATAGACCGTTATCCAACTGCATCTATGACTAATAATCCGCCGCCAGATTCATCCGTTCCCCGTTGGTATTAACTTGCAAGCAACAGATATTGCATTAAGTAAAGTGCGTAATGTAAACAACACAATTGTCCTTAGACAAAGCATTGCTGTTTTACCCTAGTGGCAACAACACATCCACAACCTTAGAAGTTGCTGTCACTCTCCCAGATTACTGGAGACTGACCCACTATCTAGCATAAATACTCACTCTTGGAGTTACAAGCATCTACTTGGCCAAAGCATCTACTAGTAACGGAAAGCATGCAAGATCATAAATAACATATAAGATAGATTGATAATCAACTTGACATAGTATTCAATATTCATCGGATCCCAGCAAACACAACATAGCATTACAATAAGATGATCTTGATCATGATAGGCAGCTCACAAGATCTAAACATGATAGCATAAGTGGAGAGACAACCATCTAGCTACTGCTATGGACCCGTAGTCCAAGGATGAACTACTCACGCATCACTCCGGAGGCAGGCATGGTGATGTAGAGCCCTCCGGTGATGATTCCCCTCTCCGGCAGGGTGCCGGAAGAGCTTCTGAACCCTCCCGAGCTAGGGTTGACGGCGGCGGCGTCTCTGGAACTTTTCGTGGATAATGGCTCGGGTATTTAGGGTTTTCGCGTCGGAAGATAAATAGGCGAAAGGGCGGCGGCTGGAGACGCCCGTGGGGCCCACACCACCCCACGGCGCGGCAGGGGGGCCGCGCCCCCCATGGTGTGGCTGCTCGCGGCCCCCTCCGTCTCTCCTTTGGACTCCGTGTACGTGTTGGAAAAATAGGAGGTCTGTCCAAGTTTCGTCCAATTCCGAGAATATTTCCAGACTAGCTTTTCTGGAATACAAAAACAGCAGAAAACAGGAACTGGCACTGTGGCATCTTGTTAATAGGTTAGTCCCAGAAAATGCATAAAAATGCTATGAAGTGTATATAAAACATGTAACAATTGGTATAATATCAACATGGAACATCAGAAATTATAGATACGTTTGAGACGTATCAAGCATCCCCAAGCTTAGTTCTACTCGTCCTCGAGTAGGTAAAACGATAAAAACAAAATAATTTCTGAGGTGACATGCTACAATCATAATCTTGATCAAATAGTATTGTAAAGCACATGTTATGAATGAAGTGATCCAGGTCAATGGTCTATAGTTTGCTAGCAAGTAGATAATGAGCAAACAACTGAATCATATAAGCAAAAACTTTTCATGAATAGTACTTTCGAGACAAGCATCAAAGAGTTTTGCATAAGAGTTAACTCATAAAGCAATAGATTCTAAGTAAAAGGTATTTAACCAACACAAAGGAAGATTTAAGTTTCAGCAATTGCTTTCAACTTTCAACATATATCTCATGGATATTTGTCAACACAAAGCAATATAATAAGTGCAATATACAAGCATATAAAAATTGTTGCACCAAAGTTGACACTAGTGTTTGCTTCTAAGATAGAAAGAAGTAGGAAAACTGACTCAACATAAAAGTAAAAGAAAGGCCCTTCGCAGAGGGAAGCAGGGATTAAATCATGTGCTAGAGCTTTTTAAGTTTTTGAAATCATATAGAGAGTAAAAATAAGTTTTGAGAGGTGTTTGTTAATTGTCAACGAATCAGAAAATGGAAAGTACAATATGACCCCTGCCAACCAGACTTTTAAGAGCGGCTCCCATGAAGGACGTTATTTCTACCAGCAAGGCAGATCATCCCTCTTTCTCTTTTGTTTACACATGCAGATATTTCACTGTTTGTCATTGCTTGACTGATAAATCAGGGCAAAAATGTGAAGAGAATTAAGCGGTTAAAGTTGTAATTAATTGGGACTGGGCACCCCATTTGCCAGCTCTTTTTGCAAAATTAATGGATAAGCGGATGTATATGCCGCTAGTCCGGTGGTAAAGTCTGTTTGACAGTTGACATAAAGACATCCACCCCGTCCTCATGAGCTTGGTAAACATTGACACAAAATAGGAGTAATAAAGTTTGAATAGTTTAAAGGTAGCACATGAAAAATTTACTTGGAATGGCAAGGAAATACCACATATAGGTAGTTATGGTGGACACAGATGGCATGGATTTTGGCTCAAGGTTTTGGATGCACGAGAAGCATTCCCTCTCAGTACAGAGTTTAGGCTAGCAAGGTTATTTGAAGCAAACACAGGATATCAACCGACACAGCAAGACTTATATGAAAACATATTGCAAGCATTATAAGACTCTACACTGTCTTCCTTGTTAACCAAACCCTTTTACTAGAAAATATCTAGACCTTAGAGATACCAATCATGCAAACCAAATTTCAACGAGCTTTACGGTAGTTCTTCATTAATAGGTTTTAACTACATGATACAAAAGCTTAAACATGAACTACTTGATAACTCAAAACAATTGACAAGTATCAAATTATCCAATACAGTGATCTACAAGAATATGTAAGCTTTTTCCATTATACCATCTACCACATGCAACATTTTCTGTTCCAACCAAACACCAATCAATTTATTTCAACATAAACTCTCCAAACAATTATAAGTGAAGCAAGAGAGTACTTTCTTTAAAAGAACTAACAGCTCTGAATAAGAGATGCATGCAAAACAGGAGCTAAAAGCATAGCAATAGCTAGATAAGAATACTCAACAAGTATAAGTGAAGAATAGGAGTATTCATATGAAAAAGCGGAGCGTGTCTCTCTCCCAATCAAGAATGCTGGGTCCAATCAAGTTGACCAAAAAAAATAAAACTGAAAATAAAAGCACACAGACGCTCCAAGTAAAGCACATATGATGTGAAAGAATTAAAATATAGTTTCACTAGAGATGACCTGATAAGTTGCTGATGAAGAAGGGGATGCCTTGGGCATCCCCAAGCTTAGACGCTTGAGTCTTCTTGAAATATGCTGGGGTGATCCATGGGAGCATCCCCAAGCTTAAGCTCTTCACTCTTCTTGATCACATTATATCATCCTTCTCTCTTGACCCTTGAAAACTTCCGCCACACCAAACTCAAAGTAATTCTCATTAGAGGGTTAGTGCACAATCAAAAACTCACATGTTCTATAAGGACACAAACATGACCGTTACTTTTAACATTAGCTACTGCCACTGATGTTATGTGAAGCTCTTCACCCTAAAAAAGAATTCCACTCAACACTAGTAAAAGAGAGAATGCGAAAAATAAAAGACAGAATCTGTCTAAACAGAACAGTCCGTAAAGACGAATTTTTTCGAGG
This sequence comes from Poa pratensis, assembly GCA_947311845.1. Taxonomy (NCBI): domain Eukaryota; kingdom Viridiplantae; phylum Streptophyta; class Magnoliopsida; order Poales; family Poaceae; genus Poa; species Poa pratensis. The sequence goes on along the minus strand of CAMZMU010000103.1, from coordinate 30,093,396 downwards.
CACTTACGTTGCTCAGATCGAAAAACTTTAAACTAACGAAAGATGCGTACATATCTGAGGATCACGCACAAAAATTTGCAGATTTAAATAATTTTTCTGTGATTTTACAGAAGTAAAACGGTGAACAGCAGAAATCTGTTCCTGCGCAGAAATCCAAATCTAGCATCATCTTCCTATTAGAGGCAATACTTGGCACAACAATGCGATAAAATAAAGATACAAAGGAATTGTTACAGAAGTAAACAACTCCTTGACTCAAAAAAAAAAAAATTGCAGAAATAAAATAATGGGTTGTCTCCCATAAGCGCTTTTCTTTAACGCCTTTCAGCTAGGCGCAGAAAGTAAGAATCAAGTGTTTCCAAGTGATGAAGCATCAACAGAATAATTTGCTCTAACAATAGAATCAAAAGGTAACTTCATCTTCTTTCTAGGGAAGTGTTCCATACCTTTCTTGAGTGGGAATTGATATTTAATATTCCCCTCTCTCATATCAATAATAGCACCAACAGTTCTAAGAAAAGGTCTTCCCAAAACAATAGGACAAGAAGCATTGCATTCAATATCCAAAACAACAAAATCAACGGGGACAAGGTTATTGTTAACCATTATAAAAACATCATCAACTCTCCCCAAAGGTTTCTTTATAGTATTATCAGCAAGGTGAACATCCAAATAACAGTGTTCCAAAGGTGCTAAATCAAGCATATCATAGAGTTTCTTAGGCATAACAGAAATACTAGCACCAAGATCACATAAAGCATTGCAATCAAAATCATTCACCTTCATTTTAATGATGGGCTCCCAACCATCTTCTAACTTCCTAGGGATAGAAGCTTCATGTTTTAATTTCTCTTCCCTAACTTGCATGAGAGCATTAGTAATATGTTTAGTAAAAGCCATGTTTATAGCACTAGCATTAGGACTTCTAGCTAGCTTTTGCAAGAACTTAATTACTTCAGAAATATTGCAACCATCAAAATCAAAATCATTATTATCAAAGTAATGGGACCATTGTCTCCCACATCTCGAAAAATTTCAGCACTTTTATCAGGAACAGTTTCAGTGTTTTCAGGCAATTTTAAACGTTTTGCAACAGAAGTAGAGACATTGCCAACACCAATTACTTTACCATTGATAGTAGGAGGTTTGTTAACACTTGAGTTTACAGCATTTTCAGTAGTAGTAATAGTATAAACTCTAGCAATACTATTTTTTTAGCAATTTCATCCTCTCTTGCCCACCTAGCATGTAAATCAGCTAACATCCTCACATTATTATCAATTTTAACTTGTATAGCATTGAGAGTTTTGCTCTCTTTAACATCATGAGGCATAGTTTTAATTTTTAACAAATCAACATCAAGAGCAAGACTATCAACTTTAGAGGCAAGAACATCAATTTTCCCAAACTTTTCCTCAACAGATTTATTGAAAGCAGTTTGTGTACTAATAAAATCCTTAAGCATGACTTCAAGATCAGAGGGTACACTCTTATTATTGTTGTAGGAATTACCATAAGAATTAACATAACCATTGCCACTATTAAAAGGATAGGGCTTATAATTGTATTACCAAAATTATTCCTATAAGCATTGTTGTTGAAGTTATTATTTTTAATGAAGTTCACATCAACATGCTCTTCTTGAGCAACCAAAGAAGCTAAAGGAACATTATTTGGATCAACATGCATTTTTCCATTTGTAAGCATAGACATAATAGTATCAATCTTATCACTCAAGGAAGAGTTTCTTCAACAGAATTTACCTTCTTACCTTGTGGAGCTCTTTCGGTGTGCCATTCAGAATAATTTATCATCATATCATCAAGAAGCTTTGTTGCAGCACCCAAAGTGATGGACATAAAGGTACCTCCAGAGGCCGAATCCAATAGGTTTCTTGAAGAAAAATTTAGTCCTGCATAAAAGGTTTGGATGATCATCCAAGCAGTCAGTCCATGGGTGGGACAATTCTTTACCAATGATTTCATTCTCTCCCAAGCTTGAGCAACATGCTCATTATCAAATTGTTTGAAATTCATAATGCTACTTCTCAAAGATATAATCTTAGCAGGAGGATAATATTTTCCTATGAAAGCATCTTTGCATTTAGTCCATGAATCAATACTATTTCTAGTCAAAGATAGCAACCATTCTTTAGCACGTCCTCTCAAAGAGAAAGGAAAAAGTTTCAGTTTAATAATATCACCATCTACATCCTTATACTTTTGCATCTCACAAAGTTCAACAAAATTATTAAGGTGAGCAGCAGCATCATCAGTACTAACACCAGAGAATTGCTCTTTCATAACAAGATTTAAAAGTGCAGGTTTAATTTCATAGAATTCTGCGTTAGAAGCAGGTGGAGCAATAGGTGTACTAATGAAATCATTGTTGTTCGTGCTAGTGAAATCACACAACTTAGTGTTCTCAGGGGTACTCATTTTAGCAAAATTAAAACAAAACAACAAAATAACAACTTGAAAATAAAAGTAACTTTTTTGTGTTTTTGATAAATAAAGCAAACAAGACAAATAAAAATAAACTAAGCAAGACAATAACAAAGTAAAGAGATTGGAAGCGTGAAACTCCCCTTGCAGAAATCCTCTTGCTCCCCGGCAACGGCGCCAGAAAAAGTGCTTGATGACGTGGATCACACGTTCGTTGGGAGACCCCAAGAGGAAGGTATGAAGCAGTGTAGCAGCAGTTTCCCTCAGTATGAAACCAAGGTTTAATCGAACCAGTAGGAGCAAGAAATCACTTCTGAAGGTTGTCAGTGGTGCGCTGACGTGGAACCTGCACACAACACAATCAAACTACTTTGCCCCAACGAAACAGTGAGGTTGTCAATCTCACCGGCTTGCTGAAAACAAAGGATTAAACGTATGGTGTGGAAAACAGTAGTAAATTGCAGAGAATGAAAAGGAACAATGTTTGCAGTTGGTTGTATTATCAGTGTAAAAGAATGGACCGGGGTCCACAGTTCACTAGTGGTGTCTCTCCATAAAAGATAACTAACATGCTGGGTGAACAAATTACAGCTGGGCAATTGACAAAATATTGAGCGCATGACAATGCATATATATACATGATGATTACTATGATATTCATGTGGGCATTACGACAAAATACATAGACCGTTATCCAACAGCGTCTATGACTAATAATCCACCGCCAGGTTGTCATCCGAGTTCCCCGTTGGTATTAAGTTGCAAGCAACGGATAATTGCATTAAGTAATGTGCGTAATGTAAACAAACATTAGACCTTAACTAAGCATCGTTTTTATCCCTAGTGGCAACAGCACATCCACAATCTTAGAAGTTGTGTCACTCTCCCAGATTACCGGAGGCATGAACCCACTATCTAGCATAAATACTCACTCTTGGAGTTACAAGCATCTACTTGGCCAAAGCATCTACTAGTAACGGAAAGCATGCAAGATCATAAATAACATATAAGATAGATTGATAATCAACTTGACATAGTATTCAATATTCATCGGATCCCAGCAAACACAACATGTAGCATTACAATAAGATGATCTTGATCATGATAGGCAGCTCACAAGATCTAAACATGATAGCATAAAGTGGAGAGACAACCATCTAGCTACTGCTATGGACCCGTAGTCCAAGGATGAACTACTCACGCATCACTCCGGAGGCAGGCATGGTGATGTAGAGCCCTCCGGTGATGATTCCCCTCTCCGGCAGGGTGCCGGGAAGAGCTTCTGAACCCTCCCGAGCTAGGGTTGACGGCGGCGTCTCTGGAACTTTTCGTGGATAATGGCTCGGGTATTTAGGGTTTTCGTGTCGAGAAGATTATATAGGCGAAAGGGCGGCGGCTGGAGACGCCCGTGGGGCCCACACCACCCCACGGCGCGGCAGAGGGTGGGCCGCGCCGCCCCATGGTGTGGCTGGCTCGCGGCCCCCTCCGTCTCTCCTTTGGACTCCGTGTACGTGTTGGAAAAATAGGAGGTCCTGTCCAAGTTTCGTCCAATTCCGAGAATATTTCCAGACTAGCTTTTCTGGAATACAAAAACAGCAGAAAACAGGAACTGGCACTGTGGCATCTTGTTAATAGGTTAGTCCCAGAAAATGCATAAAAATGCTATGAAGTGTATATAAAACATGTAGCAATTGGTATAATATAACATGGAACATCAGAAATTATAGATACGTTTGAGACGTATGAAGCATCCCCAAGCTTAGTTCTACTCATCCTCGAGTAGGTAGAACGATAAAAACAAAATAATTTCTGAGGTGACATGCTACCAACATAAACTTGATCAAATAGTATTGTAAAGCACATGTTATGAATGAAGTGATCCAAGTCAAAGGTCTATAGTTTGCTAACAAATAGATAATGAGCAAACAACTGAATCATATAAGCAAAAACTTTTCATGAATAGTACTTTCGAGACAAGCATCAATTTTTTTTGCATAAGAGTTAACTCATAAAGCAATAGATTCTAAATAAAAGGTGTTTAACCAACACAAAGGAAGATTTAAGTTTCAGCAATTGCTTTCAACTTTCAACATGTATATCTCATGGCTATTTGTCAACACAAAACAATATAATAAGTACAATATACTAGCATATAAAAATTGTTGCACCAAAATTGACACGAGTGTTTGCTTCTGAGATAGAAAGAAGTAGGAAGACTGACTCAACATAAAAGTAAAAGAAATGCACTTCGCAGAGGGAAGCAGAGATTAAATCATGTGCTAGAGCTTTTAAGTTTTTGAAATCATATAGAGAGTAAAAATTTAGTTTTGAGAGGTGTTTGTTAATTGTCAACGAATCGGAAAATGAATAGTGCAATATGACCCCTGCCAACCAGACTTTTAAGAGCGGCTTCCATGAATGACGCTATTTCTACCAGCAAGGCAGATCATCCCTCTTTTTCTTTTGTTTACACATGCAGATATTTCACTGGTATCATTGTTTGTCTGATAAATCAGGGCAAAAATGTGAAGAGAATTAAATGGTTAAAGTTGTAATTAATTGGGACTGGGCACCCCATTTGGCAGCTCTTTTTTGCAAAATTAATGGATAAGCGATGTATAGGTCGAGGGACATAGCTGCTGGGCCTCGCCCCTGCAGCTCGCCTCCAGCCCCTCCTCTTCAAACCCAGCGCTTGTGGGCGTCGGTTGTCGCCGAGCAGGATGTGCTCAATCTGGAGGCTCCTCGTGGGCGGGTGTTTCTGGCCTTCCTGCCGATGCTCTGGGATGTTGCAGCCTTTCCTTGCAGCTCAGGCGGAGGCGTTGAGCTCTGAGCTGCAGGCCATGTTCGCAGCTCGTCTGAGGAGGTCTTCCTGCCTCTTCGCCAACTGGTCGCCGTGGTGCAGGGTTGGACTGAGCAGGTATCAGGCCTCTGGGAGCTAATGGAGGCTTTGGTGGAAGGCTTGCTCTTGCCGATCCGTCGGCACCGAGCACGCAAGTTGAATGTTTGCCTCTCGTCATGAGCGATGGCAAGGATGCTAGTGTGGAGGTTGAGGCCGGTTGCTTGTCTGTGCTGGGTGGTGTGTGCACGCAGGCTAATGATGATCCTCCGGATTTGGACTTTGCCCAGCTAGAGACGGTGCTTCAAGGCGTGGAGGAGAAAGACAAGGTTGATCAAGCCGTGGCCTCATGCAATGGCTTGGGGCTGACTGTGGCGGCGTTGCCCGTTAGCTCGGTTGGGGAGGCGCACGCGGAGTTGACGGCGCCAGGTGATCCTCACATTTTGAAGGTCTCGGAGCCTGTTGTGTCGAATGTTGGAACTGGATTGCCGCCTGGCCCGACTCCACCCACCTTGCTGGATGAGATCCTGAACAACTTCAGTTGCACGGCGCCGCTCTCCTTGCTCGATGCACCGATTCAGATGCAGCTTGAAGGGGACTGCACTAATGCCGAGAGGCGTAGTGTTCGGTTGGACAAGAAGAACAAAGTTGCAACATTCCAATTGCCAAACGTGCTGAATTTAGGTTGGCAGAGGCTTTCGGAGAGTTGCCAAAGGAAAAGATCTCAAAGAAACCAACCGAGGAAGAGCTGCAAGAGAAGATGAAGACTTATCTGCGGATGAGCAAGAAACCTACCATGCCGACGGCGATCCAGGCTATTCGTGAGTTGGTAGAAGCTAATGTTTAATCCGTGTCTCCATAAGGCTAGTGCGAGTACTCCTCTTGTTGCGTGGGTGCTCTCGAGGTTGCGGTGTTTGGCTTGGCTGGGTACAAGGGCTTTTCGATGGTTTTGGGCCTTGGGACTCTTGTATCTGGCTCGGATGATGTGCCTTGAGTGTTAGTGGGGTGTGTTTGGTTTTCACCGGTCTTCCTTAATTAACCGGGTGTTGTTTGATTTTTGGGTCCGGTTTCCCTTATTAACTGGATCAATTATTCTTCTTCTTAAATGCAATGCGGGAGCTCCCCGCCCTCTGACCAGGTTCATAAAAAAAAACAGCTAGTAGTTGCTAACAAATTACCTAGCTACATTACTTAACAATAACTAGATAACCAAAGTCTACATAATGGCTATGCTTTTCACATGTTTACTTAGGATACTATATGAAAATAATTTGCACAGGTTAGCTCGATCATACCAGCGCATGGTAACGACACTGACACACGGCAGACGAAGGATTGTGTTCCAGCTCTGTCTTCATCATCACCATTGCAAACCTCAGCAAAGAACAGCAGCGGAGTTGTGCCGGTAGAGAACTGAGTGCCTTTGGGAGTTGCCAGGAAATTGACATGAGTGCGGTAGCACTTAGCTTCAGTGCCAACTGGGCCTGACACGTATTTGTTCACACCACAGATGGTATGAAGCTCATACGTGGGTTCCTGTAAATGGAGAGAGAAGGTAAATTAAATTGATTCAGTGAGATACATTTGCATAGCACAAGCATGTGAAAAAAAATAATGTTAGCGATAAACAGCGAGCGAAACAAACCCACCTCACTCAACATTGCAGCATATGCACTCAATGCAGCATTGATCTTTTTGGAAATTCTTGTATGCGAAGACAGCACGCAGTCTGGAAGAGGGAACGGCCGAAGTGGCTGCTCGCTGCAGGCGGCCTCAGGACACAGCAACCTGGCAAGGCACTGAACATCTTCAGAAGAGAGTTGGCCACTACCCTGCAGTAGCATTGACACCCGCTGAGATGGACAAGAATGCAAAAGCTTTGCTTGAGCATCAGGGTTGGGGTGATGGGCAGCCGTAGCGGCAGCGAAATAGGCTCTCTCCAAGCCGGCTCGCCCGGAGTCGGCAGTCGCCTCCGCATCATCAAGGCGATGATCAGCTAGGAGTAGGTTGCCATCTTCCTGGAGCAGGCATCCAATAGCTTGGTAGAAATCGATATGATGGTAACGTGTGGAGAGGAAGGAGACGAGGCCGAACATGGAGCAGTTCTCCGTCCGGTGGAGAATCATTTAACCGATCACATCCACCTCGAGTTTTGCGGTAGGTGGGAACGCTGCATCGTACCAGATGGTGTTGATGATGATGTTGGAGACAGGATCGATGGCCTGGAGGTAAAACCCGTGGATCGCGTCCTGGAGCGTCCCCTGAGAGCGCTGCTGGGCAGGTGCGGCGCACTACGGGGGAGACGAGGATCCGCGAGAACCCACAGGCATGAGTGGACTGGTAGCGGCAATCCGTCGAGCAGCTTGGGGAGCTTGTCGAGGCTGGCTGAGGGTGAGCGCCGGTGCACCTCGTCGAGGAGGCGCACGGTGTCCTGGAGATGGCTGGAGATGGCGAGCCAGTTGGACAAGATTTGGTCAGGGTTTGGGTGCTTGGCGGCCATGGCGGCGCACTTAAAGGCCATGCCGAGGGCCTCATCGAAGGCGGGCTTGTCGGACCCGAGTCGCCTGATGCCGATGTCCAATGCGACGATGCGGAAGGCGACCACCGGGTCGGCGTCGGCGAGCAGCAGGAAGCGCACCGCGTGGCAGTCGGGGAGGAAGGGGAAGAAACGGGTGAGGAAGGTGACCATGCCGTCCAGCGACCGGCGCTCCAGGTCCATGAGCTTCTCCTCGGGGACGTAGACGAGGTCGCATGGCTCGCCCGGCGCGCCGGCGCGCCCATAGGAGATGAGCGTGTTGGCGACGATGTTGGAGACCGGATCGAGGAAGCCCAAGCAGAATCCCCCGGCGTGGAGGAAGCGCGCGGCCATGCCGGGCCTCGCCCTGAGGTTCAGCCGCTCCAGAGCCGTGCGGTAGGAGTCGCGGATCTTGTGCAGCACCCGCGACCTGTCCTCAGACTGCTCCGGGCGCGAAAACAACCCATGATCGAATTTCGAATCGTAGACACGTAGATCTGGCGGGCAGTTGGGCGCCATTGCCATCGCCGGCAGCTAGAGGGAGTATGGATCGATCGGATTGTTGGCGCGAAGAAATAACGGAGAAGTGTACATATATATAGAAGCATCAGCAAAACCGACTTTGAGGATGTGCTTATATACCTACTCCAACTCAATGGCGGAGCTAGGGGGGACCAGCAGGGCCTTGGCCTCCCCTATGCCATGACATGCCAAGGTAAATTTTATGCATAAGCAAGCTTAGAAACGATTTTTGGAGAAAATTAGCATGGCTGGCCCCTCCTAATGGCTGATTACCATCTTTGGCCCCCTCAACCTTTATTCCTGCCTCCGCCCCTGCTCCAACTACTACTAGTCGTGTTTCACCAGTATATCGATTAGTAGACACAAGGGAAGATACGGTCAAAGCAAAGCATAACATAACCATGGATATTGAGGAAGTCTTTAATTAGATCATCTCTCCACTCCGCCAAGCACTAGTGGCGGAGCTAGGGGATCAACAGGTGCATCATGAAAAAAATATATCCAGGTTTAGCTATGCTTTAGAGGTGATTATGTGCCTAATTAATCTCCAATTATCCTGTCTGACCCCCCTTATGTGGAGATTATCACCGTCGACCCCCTTTAATTCACATCCCGCTTCCGCCTTTGCCCTCTGCCAAGCACCCCACTGATGCGTGTGCTAGCAGTTCCGCGGTCGATGCCGTTGATAAAGCTCCTCACGTCACGCTTCCTTGACTCACGACATTGAGCGGGAGATCGAGCGATGACGCGAATATAACCAACCGCCTCCATTGGGGGGGGGGGGGGGGGGGGGGGGGGAGGAGTCCTCCTCCACTCGTGCTCTCCATGGACGACTCCTTCGACCCTGAGCTGTTGCGCCACCCGCGTCCGATACAGTGGGTGCATGCTCGTGTCGGGGACCGAGCGCTAACAGGTCCGGAGTTCACATCGTGGTGAACTAGTTGCCCTAGTGCTCAAAAGTTGCTTGAGATGTTCAGGTCATGACACTGCTTGAAGTTCAGTTAATTTATTTTTTGGTTCAGGTTTCCGCAGTTGAGCTTCTGCAATGTTTTTTTTACAGTTTAATTCTTCATCGATGGATCCCTACTGCTGTAGAAGAACACTAGCTTGTCTCGCTCGACCTCTTCATTGAATCCATCTCATAGGCGAAATTTATATACAGAGAGCAGTCAAAGTTCAGATAGATCACGCCTGAAGCTAAAGGAACCATGTTGTCGATGGTGTCCTAATTCTGAACTGTTTGCGTTCAGGTGTCTAAATGTCTTTACAGATCGCGTGTTTGTGTTTTCTTCCCAAATTTTGGGTAGTTATAAACCAAATCTTCATCCTAATCGCAATGTGATTGCGCGGAAGTTTGTGAGATTTAAAAAAATCACAATAAAAGGTTTGTGTTTTTATACAAACATGTAATCATAAGTTCACATTTTTCTTGTGTGGGGCGCCCTATTGTAGGGCATCTGCTACAGAATAAATTTTCAAATGCCCTAGCTATATTACCAAAAAGCCAACTTTTTGGTGCGTTAAAACTTTTTTGGTGGCCTAGGGCCGTGCTGAGCGTCCTCCGGAGGATCGGAAGCCCTGATCCTCCGCCTCCAGGGACCGACACGTGTCCACTTGGCGCTACTAACGCGCACAGAAATAAAGCATACGGTTCCCGAAAAAGACAAAAGCGCCTATCTCGCCTATCCCGTGACTTCGCTCACGCGCCGCACCCGCTTGCTCCTCCTGTAAGGCCCGCACGTCGCCGGAGAAACGTCGCTCGAGAAAGACGCCGCCGCAGTTCCACCGGTATCCGTCGGTTGCAACGCCAGACGCCGTCGGCAGCAACGCGGCGCACCGTTGGGAGCATCGCCGGCTATGGTCGGCAGCAACGCCCTGCTCCGTCGGCAGCACCGCCGGGCGCCGTCGGCAGCAACGCCCCGCTCCGTCGGCAGCACCGCCGGGCGTCGTCGGCAGCAACGCCCCGCTCCGTCGGCAGCACCGCCGGGCGTCGTCGCAGCAACGCCGGCTACCATCGGCAGCAACGCCCCGCTCCATGCGTCGTCGGCAGCATCTCCGGCGACGGCTGGCAGCATCTCCGGCGACGGCTGGCAGCAGCGCCCGCGGCCGTCTGTAGCAACGCCGCCGTGCGCTAGCAGCATCTCCGGCGACGGCTGGCAGCAGCGCCCGTGCGCGCTCGTAGCATCGCCGTGGTCGCTGGTAGCATATCCGAGACGGCTCACGGCAGCGCGCGCCGGCCGTCTGTAGCATCGCTACCGTCCGCCAGCGCATCTCCGGAGACGGCTGGCAGCAGTGGCGCCTGGGCCTTGCAGCTCCACCGAGCACCCCTCGCGGCATCAGGCTCGGCCGTCGCAGCTCGGCGGCGCACATGGAGACTTGAGATGGGGAGCAGCAACAGCAGGTCGCGTACGGCTAGAGAGTAGAGAGGAACGGCGGCGGTGCGTGGACAGAAGATAAAAGCGGCGGCGCGAGATGGGACAGGACGGCGACGACGCGTGTTAGGAAGGAGAGGAGTGGCGACACGGCGGCGCCGGTGTGCCTGTCTCGTGTGAGAGAGAGGGGAGGATCGAGTCAACGAGAGAAGTAAGGGAGGAGATAAGGTTTGAAGTGGGCCCCGCATCATGTGTGTCCGGGTTCTCTCCAGACGCGTGGGCACGAACCTGTCGACCTGTACAACCGGAGGATGATCCTCCGGGGGAATAGAAGCTTTTCCTAAAATATGGCATCTATTGGAGATGCTCTTAATTGCCACAAGTAAATGATAACAACACATGCCAACAATCGACTGGGATCCCCTGACGTAGCCCATGGTGTTATGAGTGACATTAACATGTGGGCCACCCAGACGTGGGGCCCACATGTCAGTGACCTCATGTCATTGTACCATACGTCAGAAGAGTCACCTCCGCCAACAATTAGGATTTGTGCCCTTTCCCCTGTAGCAAGGACGAATAGGAAATCCAAAGCCCCCTCTACCAAACTGATATCAGTCATGCCTGGTAAACGGACACAGAAGTAACTAGAGTCAGATCATGAACTCATGCCTATACAAAAGCATAAGAAAGGCAGATGCAGAACTAAGCTCATTAGGGCATGGCCAGCGGTTAGCCCCAGGGTACTGCCCCATGGAAGCCAGCTAGGCTCGGATGCCACCATGGCTGTACTTCTGCTGCCTACAGGTGACAGGTGAAGCTTGCAGAGGAGGCGAGATTCCAGCCGAGAAAGTTAGGAGAGAGAGGAGAAATTGTGAGAAAGCTCGGCTACTTGCGTCAGAAGATTGGGAAAAGCGGATGTTAAAGAGAGAGAAGGTGGGCCTTCTAGAGCTATAGATGCGTTGGGTAGATGCCTGTTTGACCTGTGGTCTAAAATCACCGAGCCTATGTGGAATGCATGAGGCAGTAGAAATCGTACTGCTACCGCTGCTCGTGCCCTTAATATGAGAAAGATGATCAGAACCACATGTGGCCAATGACAATAGTTAGTTGTAAGACGAAATGGCAGGTAATCAGGAAAGCAAGGAAGAGCTTAAATGCATGTACACTAGAAGAGAACTAATGTACTATTGTAGGTTACCTCATCTCGCCAGTTTCTCTTCACCAGCCTAGGTTCAGCATCCGGTAGGAAATAACCATTTTTTCCCCTATAGAGATACAAGTAAAGCAATTATTTCATCAAGTAGCGCCAAAAAGCCTTTTGAAGAACACCAAGTTATTAGCGAGAAACAATCTCAGTTAACTTACCAATTACAACCATAATGACTCCAGAATATACGACGAATTAGTGTACGAGGAGACGGTTCGTAACCACGTTCTATTGTACAATCATCCGTTGACCATGTGTCACTCTTTAGGTGGTATTTCCCAAGATTTCTCTTCCCGATGGTTGTTACAATAGTGTCACCCACAACGACAGGCAGCGCCCTACCGCTCACGCTCAGGCTGTTTTTTTTTGAAACTTTTCTACTGCAGGGGAGTCCCTCACAGCCTCACTTTATTAAAACTCTGGTGTCATATTTACAAATATTACAGAGGCATGTACAAACAGTAGGTAAACATCTAATGTAAGTTGTCAAGCCAACTTCTATGCTTGTTACCGGGACAAACTTCTCTAGGACAAGGTCAGATAATCTGTAAACTGACATTTTCAAAGAATCCCGTCTGTCGCAACAACCGGCAAACCTTCTGGTGGTCTTTATCGTCTGTTTGGCCGAGATTCTTTTTCTCTCTCGCTCCGTCGCCCCTCCCTGGGCGACCGGGGCGCCCCATCTCCCCCCCTGGGCGACCGGGCGCCCCCATCCCCTCCGCACAGCCAGCTTCCCCCACCCTCTTCCCCCGCCGCCGCCGCCGGCAGGCGCCGCCGGGCTTAGCCCACGCGGGGTCGGCGGCGGAGGAGCTCCTTTCCCCGCTTGCTAGGAGGACCCGAGGGGGCGGAGTCCGTTTTGGCGGCGGTTGCAGCTCGGCCTGGTGGTGGTCCGGCGCGGCCGGGTGGGCTTGGTGGCGATGGAGCGGCCGTTTGGCTGCTGGGTGCCGTGGTAGCCGGCGTGCGGCCAGCTAGTCACCGCAGTGCGGCCGGCGACGCCCTCCGGCCCAGATCTGGGCCCTTTGGGCCCCATCCGGGTTCTGGGTGGGCTGCCTCGGCGTGGTGGCGGCATCTCGGTGGACGACGCAATAGGGGCTGAGGCGGGGGTTGGCGGTAATGGTGGCGTGCCTGCTGCAATGCGGTGGCGTGGACTTTACGAGCCTTTTGGGCTCGGCCGGGCCGGTGAGGGCCTGGTGTGTCCGTGCTACTGCATCCGGTCGGCTACCGCTGATGGCGATGGAGGTCGATCCCTCCCGCGTGCTACTATACTGCCATTCCTTGCCGGTGTCCCTCTGCCGTTCTTCCCGGTCTCGCAACATGGTTCAAGGTGAGACGGCGGTGGTGATTGCAAGACCGTGGTGGCGTGTGCTGGTGGGTAGCAAGCTTGGTGGAACACTACGGAGCATCCAGGGTGTGGTTTTTTGGGGGCCGGGAGAAATCTCGGTCGTTCTCGACACCGACGCGGTGACGCCTGCGGGTGTCGCCGTCCTTCCTGAAGGGCGTCGGGTGTACCTCTTCCCCACCTCCGTGGCGTGTCGGGGGAAACCCTAGGACGCGAACCAGGGTTACCCTAGGACCGGTTCGGGCAGCAGCGTCGTCGTCGTCGCTCACCTTCTTGGTGGTGCTGCTTGGTACGTGGCGCTACGGAGTGCTAGGAGTGTGGCGGAAATCTTCGGAGGGCGCAGCGGTTGCGAGTCATCCCCGTTTTCGTTGAACCGCCGTTGCCGGCGTTATTTCTCTTCTTGTTTCTTTTCTCTTTCTTTTGGGCTTGCTTTGTGTTGTTTGCCCTAGCAGTGGTCTCATCTTTATATCGGTGGTTGCTATTTAATATAGCGGGGCGCAAGCCTGTTTCGTGGCAACAAACGGCAACCAGGATATACGAGCCACATTCTACGAGGTGGTATGGATGGTGGATGTTGCCCGGACATGCGACGACCAGCTTTGGTGGGGATGGGGAAGACAGATCATAACCTGACTCCTTTAGCTGGGAGGGTCGATCCGGAAAATTTTCTTGTCACAGTTAAACATGGCACTGAATATGTAGATACTGCCTTCGAAAGACACTGATCTCCGAATGGATGACAAGCTCCAGGTGGAGAGAGACCAATGGTGGTCTCTGCCCGAGGTAGCAAATGCTACACGGTACTCCATTGGAAGCAGGGATTCATGACCGTGATGACTCCATCCAGGTTCACACTGAGGGACGTAGCATGGATTTCCCTCAAACGCTCAAAATTACGTGAGCGCAAAGAGAAATTCTTCACAGCTTGTTTGGCAACAGAAGGAAGGGGACTAGGAGTTTAAGACCTATTCCCCATCCCACATATGAATTACCAAGGGTCCCCCAGGTATTAGATTTGTGGGAGTTACACACCTGAATTCCTATCCTTATCACCTTTTAATTCTCATTCCACCCAACCAATCAATGGATTAAATGTCTCCATACGTTAAACTCCATTCCCAATCTCCAACTCCCACGAACCAAACACGCCGTCAGGGTTGTGAGTGGGGGTAGGTCCGCGATGTCGCCGGTGAAGGGATTCAGGAGGCGGACGGTGCTGTCTTCGTCCCGGAGAAGAAGGATGAGACCGTCGATGAAGTCACAAATGTAGTGGTCCTCGAGAAGCGGGAGCCGGGCGCGGACGAAGGAGCCGGTGGAGAGGTTGAAGAAGCGGACGTACCCGAGTAGTTTGATGTGTCCAGGGCAGAGTCCAAGGCCCTCGAGCAGCAACATCCACTGCTGCGGGTGGAAGCGTGCGTCGACGAGGCCGCGGACGCGTGGGCAGACGTTGCTGAAGCGCCAGAGGAGGCAGACGGCGCGCCAGCACCCGCCACCCGATCAGGCGAACCAAATCTGGGAACAGATAAGACGCCCAACAAGATGCAGAGACGTCCGCGACGGCGGCCATGGGCTTTCCAGATGACATGCGCCTCGCGGTTCGTCACTCCGGCTCCTCCTTCGCCCCGCGCCGCTGCCGTGGGAAATTCAGGAGGAGCAGATGTGATCGGAATTTCAGATACAGCCGGATGGTTATTTGGCCTTTGCGTCGATGGGCTAGGGTAATTAGATATGTTGTAGTATGCGGACACCGGCAAATCCTATACACCGCCTAGCAGCAGCGCTGGACGGTCGCGCCGCCTGAAGCGCGCCGCTGATGGGCCGGCCCATGTCCTGTTTTTTTTCCTTTTTTCTTCTCAGTTTCTTTTTGTTTTTCTTTTTTGTTTCTGTTTTTTCTTTTTTTCTTCTGTTATTCTTTTTGTTTCTTATTTTTGTTTTCTTTCAAAAATTCAAATTCAAATTTTTTATTTTCGAAACTTGGCCAAATTTGAAATTTTGTTCCGATTCGAATTTTGTTCAAATTCGAATTTTGTTCCGATTCAAAAATTTGTTCAGATTTTAAAATTGTTCGGATTTGATTTTTGTTTAAGATTTGAATTTTGTTCGGACTTGAAAATTGTTCAGATTTTAAAATTTGTTCGGATTAGATTTTTGTTCCGATTCAAAATTTGTTCCAAATTCGAATTTTTGTTCCAATTTGATTTTTGTTCGGAATTGAATTTTGTTCGGATTTGAAAATTGTTCAGATTTTAAAATTGTTCGGATTGATTTTTGTTCAGATTAAAAAATTGTTCCAAAATCAAAATTTATTTTCCGATTCGAATTTTGTTCAAATTCGCATTTTGTTTCGATTCGAAAATTTGTTCAGATTTTAAAATTGTTCGGATTTGAATTTTTGTTCGGACTTGAAAATTGTTCAGATTTTAAAATTGTTCGGATTTGATTTTTGTTCCGATTCAAATTTGTTCCAAATTCGATTTTTGTTCTAATTTGATTTTTGTTCGGAATTGAATTTTGTTCGGATTTGAAATTTTTTCAGATTTTAAAATTGTTCGGATTTGATATTTGTTCAGATTAAAAAATTGTTCCAAAATCGAAATTTATTTTTCGATTCGAATTTTCTTCAAATTCGAATTTTGTTCCGATTCGAAAATTTGTTCAGATTTTAAAATTGTTCGGATTTGATTTTTGTTCAGATTTGAATTTTGTTCGGATTTGATTTTTGTTCTGATTCAAAATTTGTTCCAAATTCGAAATTTTGTTCCGATTCGAATTTATTCAAATTCGATTTTTTATTCCAATTCAAAATTTGTGCCAAATTCGAAATTTTGTTCCAATTCAAATTTGTTCTAATTCTCCTGATTCGCATGCATGTGTCCAGCGTACAGAGAGGCGTGAAAGAACGTACGACCTCCGGTGTCGTTGGCTCGCGGAGAAACAGAATAGCGAAACGTTTCGCATGCAAACAGTTGGGCCAAGCCCACCTACCTAAGCGTGTAAGCGGCGCGGGCATGCGTGGGCGGCGCGATCACGAACGGCCGCTGCGAAGCGGCATACAGGATCGCCCGCGGACACCGGCCAAGCGAGTCGTACCGACAAATCACTCTAAACTCTAAAGTAACAATCAGATTTTGCCATGTAAAAAAAACTATCAGATTTTGCAGTTCCCTTGTGTTCACGTAATCACGTTTAAGCCAGAATTATGCCTGGGATACCAGCAGTTTCAGTCTTGGAAAGTTCGAATCTGCTGTCTCGGAGCCATAAGTAATAAGTAAGCCATGCATTGGCTTCAGCATTAGGGTCAAAATAAAATAAGATGTGGATGTTCGTCGGCATCAAGAAAAGAACAAAGTTCAGAGAAAGTTAGAAAGTCTGCCGCGAACACGCACAGCCACACCAAGAGGAGGCTAGCAGGTTGATGATGCCACGGGCGACGACGCAGCGCTCCGTCATCTGGCGATTCATGTCGGTGACGGCAGACTCCGTGTCGACCTCCTTGAACGCGTCCTCGCACCTGTCCCCGGCGCCCTGCGCACTCTCCACGAGCCGCGACGCGCCGGCGTAATCCCCGTCGTCGAAGCTGTCCCGCGCGTCAAAGACGAGCGCCTTTGCGGCGGCGAGGTAGGCAGGGCGGCAGACGCTGGCGGCGTGCCCCTTCGGCGTCCACGCGTAGTTGAGGTCTTCATGGTTGACAACCCTGGCGTTCTCCAGGGCGGTATCCGCGGCGATGTCCAGCGCGATATCGGCGAGGCCGTGCACGGTGTCGGCGTGGGCGCTCCGCGAGTCGGCTCTCAGCACGGCCACGCACAGCGCCGCGTCTTGGGTCATTGTGCACGCGCGGGCGATGAAGTTGGTGTCCACCGCGTCGACGGCGGGGAGGCCGCCGGAGGACGCGATCGCGGCGACAACGACGAGTGCCATAGCCACGGAGGTTGCAGCGCTCGCCATTGCAGTTTGATTGGTTTCTGTGTGTGCCCAACTGTTACGTACATGACGGTTCCGCGGATGCTATCGGGCGGGACGTGGAGTCCTGCGCCAAACCGTAAATGGCTGGGTGGAAGGGGAATCCTGTCAACGAAATTTTATGGAAATTCACTGAATATCAGTGATCTCGGTAGACACCGAAATAATTAAGTGTCTGTCAAATATTTGAGCACTAACCATGAATTAAAAAGCTCAAAACATTTCTTCGAATTTTTGAATACTTAAGTGAATTTATGAAAAAAATTGGTCCTTCTGCCGAAATGAAAATTGAAATCTCCGAAATTAATTAGATTTCAGTGATTTTGGTGCCGAAATATTACCCAAACTAAATTCAAAACCGGATAAAGCGTTGATGGTGCGTGCGCATCATGGGCGGCAGGACGGGAGGTCAGATATTTGAAAGTGGTTCCGGTTCCCCTATTGTGTTGGGATATTTTTACAAATATGGCCCCCTGCCCAATGTAATTGTCAAAAGTAGCCCCCTCTGAAAACTATTGTCAAAAATAGCCCTGGCGGAAGGTGAAAAAGCGACACGTGTACTTCCCGTCAGCTGAAACAGCGTAAAGGCACCTTCCGCCAGTGCAGTGGGTGGAAAGTCATCCGCGGTGCCTCGTGCCACCAGCTGATTTGGGAGAAACTCGATGGCATGTGTCTTTCCGCCAACTGAGATGGCGGAAAGACGGAAAGTGTCTTTCCGCCACATGTGCTGGCGGAAGGTCGACATGTCATTCCGCCAGGGCTATTTTTGACAAAAAAAATTCAGAGAGGGCTACTTTTGATAATTACACTGGGCAGGGGCTATATTTGTAAAAAATCATTGTGTTGGTGACTGTCAAAGCTGTTGCTAGTGGGGTTTTTTTTGCGCGTGGATTTGTGTAAACCCCACTAGGGATAAAAAAGAGTGCATATTCTATTGGCTTGGTGACATTAAGAGTTCAATAATAGTGCATTTGATTTTTAATATCATATGATGAAAATTTAGCCAGCAATTTGTCTTCTATTTAATCTAAACGTGCGAATGACCCACTTACGTCGTGAGTATTTGCAGGATGAGGGATTACCACATCATCTCAATATTACGACTCTACAAAATAGCTTCCGGAAGGGCACCCCCATTATATATTGGATTTTTATTGTTTGATTGCTTTAGCTTGTAAGTATTTGTTTTGTTTCTTATCAGTTTTTCTTAAATAGAGCACCGAGTTAACATTTTGGGATTTAATTGATATTCAAATTTTACGGTTTTGCTGTTTCTGCATGCTTGGTGTTCACTCTAGAATTTATTGCCGCCTACTTGAAATTCATAAAATCTTGAAATTCAGTTTTTCTAATCTTAAATTGAAGGGCTCCCTGTAGGTTGAGTTTCTGACCTTTAAAGCAGTTATATTTAAAGGATAGTATACAGCATTGAAAGAGGCAGGTATACATTTTGGAAAAAAAATAGAACGAATGATATGAGCAGTATTACTGTATCACTGTCTTGGAGATTTTGATCTGCAACGCAGTGTTGGGACGTATGGTAAATGGTAAGTAAGCTAGTACGGCTTTAGCCCAAGGGTCAACAGAGAACGATATGCTAATTGGTTTCCAAACAATACAATAGGAGAAGAACAACGTTCAGAGATAATCAAAAGTTTTTATTTTTTCGAATGATAGTCAGAAATTCTGCGTGAACACGCACATCGGCAGCAAGAGGAGGCGAGCAAGTCGATGAGGCCACGGGCGACGGCACAGTGCTCTGTCATATGACGATTTTCGTCCGTCAAGGGGGACTTCGTACTTATCTCCCTGAACGCTTCCTCGCAGCTTTCCCCGGCGTCGTGCGCGCTCTCCAAGCGCTGCGACGCGCCGGCATAACCCCCCTCGCT
This sequence comes from Poa pratensis, assembly GCA_947311845.1. NCBI lineage: Eukaryota > Viridiplantae > Streptophyta > Magnoliopsida > Poales > Poaceae > Poa > Poa pratensis. The sequence continues at coordinate 30,074,309 of CAMZMU010000103.1, read as the reverse complement.
GAACATGCGCCACGCGACAAGGTAGTCCATTGTGGCGTCGCGGTAGGCGGCGCGGCAGACGCTAGAAGCGCCTCCCTTCCGTATGCGTGGGATACGCATCTCGAGGAACCTGACGAGCCGGGAGTTCTCCAGGACGAAGTCGCCGGCGATGTCCAGCGCAATGTCGGCGAGGCTGTGTACGGTGTCGGCGAGGGCGCTGCGTGGGTCGGCACTAAGCACGGCCACGCACAGGGCGGCGTCTTGGGTCCTTCTGCACGTGCGGGAGATGAAGCTGGTGCCCGCGTGGGGGCGGGGAGGCTGGAGGACGCGATTGCGACGACAATGACGAGCGCCAGAGATGCTGCAGCGCTCGCCATTGCAGTTTGATTGGTTTCTTTGTGCGCCCGAGTGTTGCTAGCTCTTTGGATGCGTAGCCATGGCGACTCTATATATTCATACTAGTGCCCTGGTTGGTGAACGCGGTCAATGACGCGGCGAGCGAAGCGACGTTCAGATTACTAGGATGACCTCCATTAGTAGGGGTAATTGCACCATCGAGGCTAACAAACTGAGGATTTTGCATTTTGGTGCGGCCACCCGGCGTGCATGACCGCCGGATCTCTGGTCAGCCTCGATCGGACGCGGCCGCACGTTCATCGCCGTGACGCATGATGTCACGTGAGTCGATACCGTACTCCGTCCCAGCCTATCCAATTTGCCCGCTAGAACATGTCTAGCATATCTATTAAAAGGTCCAAAAATTTAAAATAACAGCAAATTTACGTTTCCGCGTAAAAATTTGTCCCGTGCAAATCCCTTATATCGGCCCTGCTCTTCAATATTTTTAAGGTGAACCGTAAAAGGAATCGGCGAAAACATCAGATACAACTGCTCCGATTATCAGGATTCCCCTATACGATGTATCCGTTTAGAGGGAAGGACATTTCAGCCAGTGGCGGAGCCAGCTCTTTAAATCTGTGTAGTCAATGCAAATAGTGTAGTCAAATACATGTATTTGTACCATTTTTTAATTAATTTTTGCATGATTTATGCTTGTATTGTCAAAAACCTGGGTAGTCAATTGACTACCCAGCTATAGCGTGGCTCCGCCACTGTTTTCAGCGCCTCCTTTCCAGCTTCCGAACCGCCGCCACTCCTCGCAAACCCTTCCATGGAGTACCCGCAGCCTCGACCCAGCGGCTGTTCTGAGGTCTCGCATCCCCAAGCGGTCCTCCCATCACTCCGCTGCCTCCGCCCGCCATGCTTCCATTGGCACTGCCCGCTCCCGTGGTTGGCGTCTGTCCCACCACGCTCAAACGCAAGCGGCAGGGCGCCCATCTCGTGCGGGGAACCGGTGCCCCACCGCAACCGCAAGGGCATCCTCCCGCAAGTTTGGCGCTGCTGGCCACGAATCCATTGCCGTCAAATAATCAAATAACAAAAATGCCTTGAATTTAACCCGTGAGCTGATATGCATACCCCAAAAGATATACAGGATACGTTCTAGAGGTATTTGCTAAAGGGCATGTAAAGAATAGATGTTCCAATGATTCTTTTGCACCACAAAATCTTTACTATTAAATGGGAGTTGGACGTACGTTGGTAGTCCCTCACGTTTTCTGCCAGATTTTTCTGCCATCGCACGGCCGTACGATCTCGATCGATCGCCTCTCCTCTCGCGTCCGGCCGCCAGCCCCTACCTCACTCCTCTCTCTTTCCTGTCCCATCGCGCCGCCCGCGCCTTGCCCAAGCACCTCGCGCCGCCCCCAGCGCCGCCACGCGAGTCACCACTGGCGCCAGCACCCGCGCCCTCCTTGCCATTCTGCAAGGCCGCCTAGCGCCGCCAGCATCTGGGACCTCCTCGCCCGGACCCCATCTCGATCTGGAGCTCCACCGCGCTGCCGCATGGAGCCTTCACGACCCAGCACCGCCGGCCTCCCGCAGCCCACCCTGCAGCTCACCGGCCTCCCGCACCCAACCCAT